>OU342742.1:210434888-210830615 GCA_910589775.1 Avena eriantha
AATTATGAATAAATGATTAAATCAACATTTAACATTCATTCACACATTATTCAATCTCCGTGGCTATGGAACACCTTCAACCTCCACTCCGGACATCCTTCAGACTTACCGAAACCCTTCCCATTTTCTCTCTACTATTCTTCGGCGATTCTATCGATCCTATAAACACTCTCTAAGCATCATCAAGCCCTTAAGCGTGATACCCCACGGTTCGGGAACACTCCAGACATGGTCGGGACACTCCCGCACGAATGATCGACAGAGGGACCTGGATGTCCATGTGACCCCTATGCGTTCCACGAAGATCTTTCGTCGTTTGAACTGGGACAGTCGTGTCTTATTCCCTTTGTCACTCAATACTTGTATTGCCCGAGATCTGATCAATGACATCACCATGTCGTGTTCAATCTCGTTACTGAACAATGCTACTTGACTCATTCCGACAAGTGATATCCCCATGATCAAATCACAAGCTGCGCGAGCTATTGGATATAACTTCTCCGAGTGGGCCCTTGAGTATCTTCCCATTCCAAATCCTTTGCAACTTACTAATGTCACCTTGATTGACATTAATACTTTATCATCACATGATATCATCTGTGTGTATGCATTGTCGCTGTGGCAGCAGAACGAGGCCTGATTCCAACAGTCTCTAGGGCATATTTCCAACAGTCTCCCACTTGCACTAGAGTACAAATACACTAGTTGCATTTGTTCCTTAATCTTTGGCACCATATATCCGATACCCTGAACATGCTTGCTCATGGAAGAGGTTGAGTCTTGGGTCTGTACTTTACAGTCCCAAATCCTTTGCAACTTACTAATGTCACCTTGATTGACATTAATACTTTATCATAACATGATAGCATCTGTGTGTATGCATCGTCGCTATGGCAGCAGAACGAGGCCTGATTCCAGGAGCCTAAAGTGACTTTAGATCAACCTCGAGGGCTTTCTAATGGGCACTTTGCCTTGGGACACATCATTCTACGTTAAAAGCGAACTAGCCCCGCCATAACATTATACAACACTTTAGATGGTACCCTTATCTATTATTATAAATGTGTTCATCGAAACACCAGTGCACTATGTGCAACTTTCGATGTTTTTGTTCACCTCGCTTCCTACTTGACTTCAATCGGTATTTACAGGAGTTTCCAACATATTCCCTTATAACATAACTCTTTATGTTTTAAGATATGTCATCCTTTATGGATTATGAAAACATGTCTACAGTTCTCTATTAGACACTGCGGACAAAGCTTAGCTCAACGTTCCGTGGTTTGAACTTAATCACTTTTAAACATTCCTTATTTGGATCACATATTATGCTAAGTTATCATCATGGTTTACTAAGATAGAACCTATGTCTCAACATAGTGGATGACGATCATCCTATTCTTTCTTTCAACCATTGATGTTCAACTTAATACTATTCCTAATTTGAGTTATTAAGGACTAGTTCGTGAATTAACTTCTATTCTGAAACCCCTTTCAGAATCCCTTAAGGAATACTACATAATATCATAATACACCTATTATCAACTTCTACACCTCATAAATCATTATTTATTGGTGCTTGCGCTTTTATTCTTAACATACTTAAGAATTACTCCTATAAGCTCCCACTCAAAATATGTTCCTACATATTTGAATTTGAGACTTATATTGCTCCCACTCAAAAATATGTCAATCACATATTGTTTTAGGAAGACTTTCATAGCTCCCACTCAATTTTGTGCAAATTGCATATCCATTCACTATTTTGAACAACTTCAAAATCCTTTGATCAAATATCAAACTTGGAGATTTACTATGAGATACTAGTATTGTTACTAGTTTTAAATCCTCTAAACATTCAGCACACTTGAATCAAATTCATTTGAATTTGTCGAATACTTGACAAATTGGGATTTTATCCTTCACCCCCTTTTTCCACTATGGCTTTGCAGTCATTTGGGAAAATTCAAGCAACTCCTTTTAATTGTGAGATTCAGCAACGAACTGCTTTCTAATCTCAAGGGAATTTTACTTTTAGGATTTCTCATAATTTATTTTACCATTATTTCCTTAGTAGTTCGTAGGTATGTCATATTCCATGACAAATGATTCACAAATGTCTCCATACTAGATATGGATTACATTTTGAATCCTACTTCATGTAGCGAAAACACTAGTGGGGAAAAACACAATGATCAATACCATTGATTCTTTCCTTTTGTGAAGAGAATCATTCAGGAACATTGTCTATTGCGCTTCTCAACACTCTGATGCAGGGATATGAATCCTCATCGTGTTTTTCACTAATTTCCAATTGCTCCATAATCGAGAAATATCACTAAAAGTGAGCTTTCTCAAGAACGCACCAAAATCCAAGCAATACTTGTTTTGCTTCTCTTTTGGTTTAGCTATGGATTTCGTATTCAAATTTTCCAATGAATACTCTTCAAGGACTTATTCGTTATTGTTTTGGTTATTTCGAATAACCCCAAAATTTTCACGAATTCAAATGGTTCACTACATTCTAATTGAGTGCTAACTATTTCTTAACTAATGGTCTCTACATCTACACTATAACGATTTATTTGGTGCCTACTATTCACCCACTTTGATATCTAATATCACATTGTGATGCTTTGCATTTTGATGTTTCAAAACGCTCTGTACTCCACAATTTCTTTTATGCCATTCTTTATAAAGTCGAATTTCATTACTATTGATCAAATCATAGTAATTAGATTCTCTTTTTTATATTTAACAGCCTTTGTTGATGAAACACTTTGATCATATCAAATAATTTCTGATTCATGTTTCCTTTGGTAAACTACTTTACACATTCAAACAATCATATAATGATAATTACCATTTTCGTTAAAACACAATACATCGAATATGTATTTACTTTTAACATTTCATTAAACACTTTGTATTCAAGTAATACACGGTGTTCAAGTTATTTTGCCGAACTTAGGCATGATTTATATGTGATAAGAAATTGAATGACTTTCACATATTATCATTATAACTTTGAATTTAAACAATGGTCTCATTCATTAATGAATATATCATTAAGTTGGGTATTTTAAGGCATTTTTAATGTTTTACAAATGTTCATGCATTATGAATTAGTTTCAAAACGAATAAGGATAATTCACACATAATCAAACAAGATATGAACACGAATAGAAATCATTCATAAAAGTAGAACAACTGTTTGCGACAAACTGATATGAATAACCGTCTCACAAAGCATGAGACACACTAAAGAAGTTCATAATCTATTGATTACAATAACTATCCAAAATCCCGAACTAAGTGATAAATGTAGAGGGAGAGTGTCGTCGGCCATCATCATCATGCTTGCCATCAACACACAACGTCACCTCCTATCCAGCAAGCACCTCTCATGCAGAAGGACCTGTTTTCAGCAAAACAGAACAAGTAACAAATATACTTAACACTGCAAATGTGTTTGCAAGATTATAAAATTTATAAAACTGTATATCAAATATATACCTTTGTCATCGATGACCTCTCCGGTGATTGGTTAAACCTTTACGTTCCTGAAACATAATATGAACTCCTGGAAATCCAATGTTTCCGTATTATCACTCATGATGCTACTCCGGACATGTCCTTTGTAGCTAGGAGGCAACGATCGAAGCAGTACGCCTATCACAAATGGATCATCCGTCCAGTAATCCACGAAGTAAACCAGTCTCATGTGTGCATCAAGCATGCGCTCCAAGTGACCCTTTAGACATGTATGCTCCTCCATCTATATGGAAAGGAACTCTCCAAGCATCTCGTGATTCCACATGCGCACATGGCCTACGAACTCTGCTCTTAGCTAATCCACCATCGAATATGGATCAAGATCACCCATGAGCGGATGGAGTTCATCCACAACCCCGTAACGCATTATTATCTGAATGTAGGTGGACATCTCTTGATGATAGTAGCGGTCTGCCAGCTCTTGTGTGGTCTCATAGTAGTCTGGCTCAGTCAAATCCATCGTGTGGCGTATGTAGTCTACCACATGATTCCTAGTAAGGAGATCATCCAGGCGCATAAGCCAATTAGGGAAGTTGGATCCATCAAGTCTAATTTTATCTCCCTTTACCCATTCCTCAATGACAAAGTAAGCTTCACGGTGAGCCATCTCTACATTTACAATTGCAAAAGGAATTTAGACTAAGTTTATAATTAAATGAGTTAATAATAACTCCACTCAGAAACACCTATCCCCATAAGGGTTCCTAGTGATAACACGACCCCTATCAGCCACATCTCCCCCGATCATCACGGCCATCAATGTGGGTTCAAGGGTGGACGCTAAACGTCGGTCACATCATTCATGCGACTTGTGCTTAATCTTTCGACCATCCGTATTCCGAGGCCATGTCTGTACATGCTAGGCTCGCCAACTCAACCTTAGTGTATTCGCTATGCAACATGGATTACACCCACTGTATGCGAACGTAGATATGTCTGACACCCGATCATCACGGCATGCCTCATACCGAAGAACTTTCTTGGTGGTGCACACTAAGAGGCAACACAATCATTGGTAATTTGAATAGGGATCATCTTATTAGGCTACCGTCGAGTATCTAATACTAGCACACAATAAGATATACAAACAATAACATTGAATCTAAATGCGATGTGATATGGTCCTTCACGTCGTGATCTCCATCCACCGTCACGGGCTTCCGGCACCAGGGTTCCGGCACCGTAGACACTAGGGTATCATTTCGGCATGGTAGTTCGTCACCTCCGTGACTATCTACTACTACATAACAAAAGGTAATCACTTTACCTTTGCCACAACCATATCACAAAGCAACGCCCCCCTAAAAAACAAAGTTAGACTCCTCTACTTTATCTTTGCATGTTTTACGTGGCTGAATGGGCTTTCGCATAAGAACCGTTCTTACCTACAAATTTTCAGCACAACGTTGATCAAGTAGTTGTCTCTACTACACCCCTTTCGGGGCCCTCCGTTGCAAATGCTATACCAACTAATGCAAGAGAGACATACACTCCCCTAAGCCACTTTATACGGTACAAGCCGTATGTCAAGCGTGGACCAGTCTCGCGAATGAACGCGTAAAGTCGGTTGGGGGCCGCTTCATCAAGCATTACTTCGGTATACACAAGAACACGTGGAGGGTAACAACTAAAATATCAACGCCCACATGCTACATCTCGTGTGTTCTACCTGTACTAGAATTACTACGCATAATCTAGCTCTGATACCACTGTTGGGGTTCCGCGTATGAAAAAATATAATTTTTCCCCTACGCCCCTGAACCCCTGAAGCTGTCAGGACCTATCTATTAGTAATATAGTAACGGGAGGGGCTTTTCGCAAACTTACCCTTGAAGACCTAAAAGCGTTGTCAACTCTCAGGAGAGCGTGGTTGATCTAGACGAGCCGAAGCCGACCTCAAGGTCGTGATGAAGTCCTTGCGCTCCGTGGCTCCAACGACTTGAGTGCCTCAAGTGCGAAACCTCGCGGGGAGTTACACACGTCTGGTACCTGACGATGACTCCCGCTTCCCCGATCTAGCAGGAGTTGCGGAAGTAGAGCTCCCGGATCTGAATCTCGCAGCGCGACGGTGCTCCGCGGTGAAGATGTCTCTCATTCGCGCAGTCCAGACTTGGGACCACGGTCACGAGAGAGAGGGGGAGAGAGAAAATATCAACTGGAGGTCCTCCCAAAAGTGAGAAGACCTTTATTGATTATTGGTGTATTTTATTTGGCCAAATAACCCCACTATATATAGGAGGAGGGGAGGTACTACCTCCCTCAAAGTCCCGGGGTGGGACTAAAGGAGAGGAGGGGGAGGAGGGCCGCCGTCCACCCTAGTGGGCCCCGCGCGGGGGGCTAGGCCCAGCCGGCCAGCCCCCTTGCCCCTTCTCCGTCTCTCCTTTCCCCTAATGGGCCCTCTCCCCTCCGGGAATTGGCCCATTAAGCCTTTGACCATTTAAATTGATTTTCTCTTTATTAAATAATTATGAATAAATGATTAAATCAACATTTAACATTCATTCACACATTATTCAATCTCCGTGGCTATGGAACACCTTCCACCTCCACTCCGGACATCCTCTGGACTTCCCAAAACCCTTCCGGTTTTCTCTCTACTATTCTTCGGCGATTCTACTGATCCTATAAACACTCTCTAAGCATCATTAAGCCCTTAAGCGTGATACCTCACAGTTCGGGAACACTCCAGACATGGTCAGGACACTCCCGCACCAATGATCGACAGAGGGACCTGGATGGCCATGTGACCCCTGTGCGTTCCACGAAGATCTTTTGTCGTTTGAACCGGGACAGTCGTGTCTTATTCCCTTTGTCACTCGATACTTGCATTGCACGAGATCTGATCAATGACATCACCATGTCGTGTTCAATCTCGTTACTGAACAATGCTACTTGACTCGTTCCGACAAGTGATATCCCCATGATCAAATCACACGCTGCGCAGCTATTGGATATAACTTCTCCGAGTGGTCCCTTGAGTATCTTCCCGTCACATGGACGGACAAATCCCGCTCTTGACATATATTGCCTCTACGGTTTCCTCCGAGTACCTAAACACACATTTATAACCACTATATTACCGAGTGGTGTTTGATGCTATCTAAGCACTCTCGGGAGACAGTGATTGATATAGCCTCACGGTCTAAGGAATAGTCTACGAGGATCCATTTCTAATCATCATAACTTGAACTTCGTGACATGATCGGGTCATGATGTTTAGGTTGGATATTGGTTCATCATCTCATTCTCGGAATGAGATGACTTCACTTCCAACTAGCATAAATGCCACATGATCAGGAAACTTGATCATCTGTTGACCAATGAACCAGTGACCAGAGTTTCACAGGGAACCCCTGGTTGTTTGTATATCACACGTGTATTGATGTTTCCACTCAATATAGTTATAGCATGATATAAAACTTAATCATAAACTATATGAAATATGATAATAGTTCTTACTACTATTAGTCTCTAGGGCATATTTCCAGTAGTCTCCCACTTGCACTAGAGTACAAATACACTAGCTGCATTTGTTCCTTAATCTTTGGCACCATATATCCGGTACCCTGAACATGCTTGCTCATGGAAGAGGTTGAGTCTTGGGTCTGTACTTTACAGTCCGAAATCCTTTGCAACTTACTAATGTCACCTTGATTGACATTAATACTTTATCATAACATGATAGCATCTGTGTGTATGCATCGTCGCTATGGCAGCAGAACGAGGCCTGATTCCAGGAGCCTAAAGTGACTTTAGATCAACCTCGAGGGCTTTCTCATGGGCACTGTGCCCTGGGACACATCATTCTACGTTAAAAGCGAACTAGCCCCGCCATAACATTATACAACACTTTAGATGGTACCCTTATCTATTATTATAAATGTATTCATCGAAACACCAGTGCACTATGTGCAACTTTCGATGTTTTTGTTCACCTTGCTTCCTACTTGACTTCAATCGGTATTTACAGGAGTTTCCAACATATTCCCTTATAACATAACTCTTTATGTTTTAAGATATGTCATCCTTTATGGATTATGAAAACATGTCTGCAGTTCTCTATTAGACATTGCGGACAAAGCTTATCTCAACGATCCGTGATTTGAACTTAATTACTTTTAAACGTTCCTTATTTGGATCACATATTATGCTAAGTTATCATCATGGTTTACTAAGATAGAACCTATGTCTCAACATAGTGGATGACGATCATCCTATTCTTTCTTTCAACCATTGATGTTCAACTTAATACTATTCCTAATTTGAGTTATTAAGGACCAGTTCGTGAATTAACTTCTATTCTGAAACCCCTTTCAGAGTTCCTTAAGGAATATTACATAATATCATAATACACCTATTATCAACTTATACACCTCATAAATCATTATTTATTGGTGCTTGCGCTTTTATTCTTAACATACTTAAGAATAACTCCTATAAGCTCCCACTCAAAATATGTTCCTACATATTTGAATTTGAGATTTATATTGCACCCACTCAAAAATATGTCAATCACATATTGATTCAGGAAGACTTTCATAGCTCCCACTCAATTTTATGCAAATTGCATATCCATTCACTATTTTGAACAACTTCAAAATCCTTTGATCAAATATCAAACTTGGAGATTTACTATGAGATACTAGTATTGTTACTAGTTTTAAATCCTCTAAACATTCAGCACACTTGAATCAAATTCATTTGAATTTGTCGAATACTTGACAAATTGGGATTTTATCGTTCACCCCCTTTTTCCACTATGGCTTTGCAGTCATTTGGGAAAATTCAAGCAACTCCTTTTACTTGTGAGATTTAGCAACGAACTGCTTTCTAATCTTAAGGGAATTTTACTTTTAGGATTTCTCATAATTTATTTTACCATTATTTCCTTAGTAGTTCGTAGGTATGTCATATTCCATGACAAATGATTCACAAATGTCTCCATACTAGATATGGATTACATTTTGAATCCTACTTCATGTAGCGAAAACACTAGTGGGGAAAAACACAATGATCAATACCATTGATTCTTTCCTTTTGTGAAGAGAATCATTCAGGAACATTGTCTATTGCGCTTCTCAACACTCTGATGCAGGGATATGAATCCTCATCGTGTTTTTCACTAATTTCCAATTGCTCCATAATCGAGAAATATCACTAAAAGTGAGCTTTCTCAAGAACGCACCAAAATCCAAGCAATCCTTGTTTTGCTTCTCTTTTGATTTAGCTATGGATTTCGTATTCAAATTTTCCAATGAATACTCTTCAAGGACTTATTCGTTATTGTTTTGGTTATTTCGAATAACCCCAAAATTTTCACGAATTCAAATGGTTCACTACATTCTAATTGAGTGCTAACTATTTCTTAACTAATGGTCTCTACATCTACACTACAACGATTTATTTGGTGCCTACAATTCACCCACTTTGATATATAATATCACATTATGATGCTTTGCATTTTGACGTTTCAAAACGCTTTGTACTCCACAATTTCTTTTATGCCATTCTTTATAAAGTCGAATTTCATTACTATTGATCAAATCATAGTAATTAGATTCCCTTTTTTTATATTTAACACCCTTTGTTGATGAAGCACTTTGATCATATCAAATAATTTCATATTCATGTTTTCTTTGGTAAACTACTTTACACATTCAAACAATCATATAATGATAATTACCATTTTCGTTAAAACACAATACATCGAATATGTATTTACTTTTAACATTTCATTAAACACTTTGTATTCAAGTAATACACGATGTTCAAGTTATTTTGCTAAACTTAGGCATGATTTATATGTGATAAGAAATCGAATGACTTTCACATATTATCATTATAACTTTGAATTTTAAACAATGGTTTCATTCATTAATGAATATATCATTAAGTTGGGTATTTTAAGGCATTTTTAATGTTTTACAAATGTTCATGCATTATCAATTAGTTTCAAAACGAACAAGGATAATTCACACATAATCAAACAAGATATGAACACGAATAGAAATCATTCATAAAAGTAGAACAACTGTTTGTTACAAACTGATATGAATAACCGTCTCACAAAGCGTGAGACATACTAAAGAAGTTCATAATCTATTGATTACAATAACTATCCAAAATCGTGAACTAAGTGATAAATGTCGAGGGAGAGTGTCGTCGGCCATCATCATCATGATTTCCATCTACACGCAATGTCACCTCCTCTCCAGCAAGCACCTCTCATGCAGAAGGACCTGTTTTCAACAAAATAGAACAAGTATCAAATATACTTAACACTGCAAATGTTTTTGCAAGATTATAACATTTATAAAACTGTATATCAAATATATACCTTTGTCATCGATGACCTCTCCGGTGATTGGTTCAACCTTTACATTCCTGAAACGTAATATGAACTCCTAGAAATCCAATGTTTCCGTATCACCACTCATGATGCTACTCCGGACATGTCCTTCGTAGCTAGGAGGCAATGATCGAAGCAGTACGCATATCACAAATGGATCATCCATCCAGTAATCCACGAAGTAAACCAGTCTCATGTGTGCATCAAGCATGCGCTCCAAGTGACCCTTCAGACATATATGCTCCTCCATCTGTAAGGAAAGGAACTCTCCAAGCATCTTGTGCTTCCACATGCGCACATGGCCTATGAACTCTGCTCTTAGCTGATCCACCATTGAATATGGATCAGGATCACCCATGAGCGGATGGAGTTCATCCACCATCCCATAACGCATTATTATCTGAATGTAGGTGTACATCTCTTGACGATAGTAGCGGTCTGCCAGCTCTTGTGTGGTCTCATAGTAGTCTGGCTCAATCAAATCCATCGTGCAGCGTATGTAGTCTACCACATGATTCCTAGTAAGGAGATCATTCAGGCGCATAAGCCAATTAGGGAAGTTGGATCCATCAAGTCTAAGTTTCTCTCCCTTTACCCATTCCTCAGTGACAAAGTAAGCTTCACGGTGAGCCATCTCTACATTTACAATTGTAAAAGGAATTTAGACTAAGTTTATAATTAAATGAGTTAATAATAACTCCACTCAGAAACACCTTTCCCCATAAGGGTTCCTAGTGATAACACGACCCCTATCAGCCACATCTCCCCAGATCATCACGGCCATCAATGTGGGTTCAAGGGTGGATGCTAAACGTCGGCCGCATCATTCATGCGACTCGTGCTCGATCTTTCGACCATCCGTGTTCCGAGGCCATGTCTGTACATGTTAGGCTCACCAACTCAACTTTAGTGTATTCGCTATGCAACATGGCTGACACCCATTGTATGCGAACGTAGATATGTCTGACACCCGATCATCGTGGCATGCCTCATACCGAAGAACTTTCTTGGTGGTGCACACTAAGGGGGAACACAATCATTGGTAATTTTAACAGGCATCATCTTATTAGGCTACCGTCAAGTATCTAATACTAGCACACAATAAGATATACAAACAATAACATTGAATGTAAATGCGACGTGATATGGTCCTTTGATACATTGCAAATGTATCTATAATTTTTGATGTTCCATGCTTGGTTTTGTCGACTTTCTTGTGTTTTGTCCACACTTTGGAGTACTTTTCATATGATTCCTTGGACTAACCTATTAACAAGAGCCACAGTGCCAGCTGCCTGTTTTCTGCTGTTTTTGGTTCTAGGAAAGTTATAAAATGAATATTCTCGGAATTGGACGAGACAAAAGCCAAAGTGCCTATTTTTCCGGAAGTCATCAGATGCCAGAGTACGAGACGGAGAGGGCCCAGGGGGCCACCACACCACCTGGCCGCGCGGTCCAGCCTGCCCCGCGCCAGGGGGTGGTCTGGCCGCCTCCGGCATCCCTTCGGCCTCCCCTTCCGCCTATAAGATACCCTTGGGTCGAAAACCCTAAGTGCCCGATTAAAAATCCATGAAAGAGTCTGTAGCCACCGTCATCTCCATCCCTAGATCGGGAGGGATCTGAAGCTCTTCCTGGCACCCTGCCGGAGAGGGGAATTCACCCTGGAGGCCTTCTTCATCACCATGCAAGCCTCTGGTGTGATGCGTGAGTAGTTCATCATTGGACTACAGATCCATGTAGTAGCTAGATGGCTGGTTCTCCTCCTTTGTGCTTTCATGTTTAGATCTTGTGAGCTCCGTTCATGATCAAGATCATCTATTTGTAATCATACATGTTGTGTTTGCGGGGATCCGATGGATATTAAGATGCTATTTCAGATTGATTATTGATTCTATCATGTCTTTGTTATTTGTGATCTTGCATCCTTTCCGTTGTTAGTAGCTATCTTGGCCAAGTAGATGCTAGAAACTCCAAGAGTTAGTATTTATGCTCGATAGTGGGTTCATGCCTCTGGTAATCTAGGGAAGTGACAGAAATCTCTAAGGTACTAGATGTGCTGTTGCTACTAGGGAGAAAACAACAATCCTTTGTTCATAGAACAATAGTATTGTTTACTTTACATGCTGTTCGTAAAGCAATAATCTGTTGCTTGGAACTTAATACTAGAGGGGGTTCGGATGATAACCTGAAGGTGGATTATTAGTCATAGATGCAGTTGGATGGCGGTCTATGTATAATGTTGTAATGCCCAATCAAATCTCAAAGGAGTCAAGATGATTAGTATATGCATGTATTGCTTTCTCGATGTTTGTAAATTGCCCCGCTGTAATTTGTTCACCCAGCATGTTATCTATCTTAAGGAGAGACACCTCTAGTGAACTATGGATCCCGGTCCTTTTTCTTTACATACAATCTATAAACTGTTTACTGTCTTGTGTTTACTTTCTGCAAACTTTTACTTCTTTCCATTCGATACGTTTAATCCTTTGTTTTCTGCAAAACACGGTGAGATTGACAACCTCATCGCAAGTTGGGGACTAAGTTCTATGGTTGTGTTGTGTAGGTCTCCACGTTGCTACTAGCACCGGTAGTGCGCCCTTCCAAGGCTTAGCTAGCAACGCCTTTGGGGTGTTTCCTTGCTCCTACTGGTTCGATTAAACCTTGGTTTCATAACTGAGGTAAACTTGCTGTTGTGCTCATCATACCTTCCTCTTGGGGTTCCCAACGAGCTCTACATCAACACCGCACCAGCATTTTTCTGGCGCGCACACTGAGCCATCAAGCATTTTTCTGGCACCGTTGCCGGGGAGTCAAGGACATCTTCACAAGGGGAGTCCCTCATAACCAATCTCTTTACTTTGTTATTTTTGTTTTGCTCAGTTTATTTTTGCATTGTTTGCTTGTTTCTTTATCAAAAACACACAAAAAATTAGTTTTACTAGTTTGATTTCTTATTCAAAAACACACAAAAATGACTACTCTTAAAAACACTAAGTGGTGTGACTTCACTAGCACCAACAACA
Source organism: Avena eriantha (assembly GCA_910589775.1). Taxonomy (NCBI): domain Eukaryota; kingdom Viridiplantae; phylum Streptophyta; class Magnoliopsida; order Poales; family Poaceae; genus Avena; species Avena eriantha. Next base: position 210,447,816 of record OU342742.1, read on the forward strand.
ATGATTTTATGAGCACACCTATTGCTCCACCTGTGCCTGAAGATACTTTCTTTGAGATAAAACCTGCTTTACGCAATCTTGTTATGAGAGAACAATTTTCTGGTATTGGTAATGAAGATGTTGCTGCCCATCTAAATAACTTTGTTGAACTTTGTGAGATGCAAAAGAATAGGGATATAGATGGTGCTATTATTAAGCTGAAATTGTTTCCTTTCTCTTTGAGAGGAAAAGCTAAAGAATGGTTGAATTCCTTAACTAGGAATAGTATTGATTCTTGGACTAAATGCAAAGATGCTTTCACTGGAAAATACTATCCTCCTGCTAAGATTATATCTATGAGAACTGAAATAATGAAGTTTAAACAACTTGATAATGAACATGTTGCTCAAGCTTGGGAAATGATGAAATTTTTGGTAAAGAATTGTCCCACTCATGGACTGACTGCTTGGATGATCATCCAAACTTTTTATGCATGATTGAACTATTCTTCAAGAAACCTATTGGACTCTGCTGCTGGAGGTACCTTTATGACCATTACTTTGGGTGCTGCAACAAAACTTCTGGACAATATGATGGTTAATTATTCTGAATGGCATACTGAGAGAGCTCCACAAGGTAGGAAGGTAAATTCTGTTGAGGAAACCTCCTCCTTGAGTGATAAGATTGATATTATTATGTCTATGCTTGTTAATGGGAAAACCCATATTGATCCAAATAATGTTCCTTTAGCCTCTTTGGTTGCTCAAGAAGAGCAAGTTGATGTGAACTTCATAAGAAATAACAACTTTGGCAATAATGCTTATAGGAGTAATTTTGGTAACAACAATTATAAGCCATATCCTCCCAACAATGGTAATGCTTATGGAAATTCTTACAACAATAATAGGAGTGCTCCCTCTGAACTTGAAGATATGCTTAAAGAGTTTATTAGTAAACAAACTGCTTTCAATAAAACTATTGAGGAAAAACTCTCTAATGCTGAAAGAGATATAGCATCTTTGGCTGAAGCTCAATCTTCTTTGAATAAAATGGCTGCTAAACCTGAAACTAATGATAATCCCTTTGCAGCTACTAATGCTATACAAGTAAGAATTGATGAAAATGTTAGACTATTAGCTGAATTACATGCTAAGTGGGAAAGAGAAGATGAAATTCCTAGAAACATTAGTGTTTCTACTATTAACACCACTAGTGTTGAGGCTAGTAATAGTTCTAGTACTTTAGATGATAATTTCGATTTTGATCTTGATGGTTGTAATATCTCTGAATTTATTAAGTTCCTACAAAAGCTTGCTAAAAGTCCTAATGCTAGTGCTATGAATATGGCCTTTACAAAACACATTACTGATGCTCTCATAAAGATTAAAGAAGAAAAGATGAAACATAAAGCTTCTATTCCTATAAAACAAGAAGATGGTTGGGAACCCATCATTAATATGAAAGTGAATGACTTTGATTTCAAAGCTTTATGTGATCTTGATAGTAGTGTTTCTATTATGCCTAGAAGGATTTATGATATGCTTGATTTGCCTCCTCTTGAAGATTGTTATTTGAATGTCCCACTTGATGATAATGCTAAAAAGAAACTCATGGGGAGTCTTAATGATGTTCTTATTATGGTTAACAATGCCTATGTCCCCGTTGATTTCTATGTTTTGGATGTTGAATGCAATGCTTCTTGTCCTATTACTTTGGGAAGACCTTTTCTTAGAACTGCTGGTGCCATTATGGATATGAAAGAAGGCACCATTAAATATCAATTCCCACTCAAGAAAGGTATAGAACACTTCCCTAAGAATATATAAAATATTTCTTTTGCTTCTCCTATGAAAACAAAATTTGGTCTTAATGCTTCTTCATTTGAGAACACTTAATTCTTTCTTGCTTCTTATGCCTAACTTAAAGGCGTTAAAGAAAAGTACTTATTGGGAGATAACCCAAAAGTTTTAAATAAGTCTTGGAGGTTATTACCTCTGTAATGACCGCTCCTTATCCTTTTTATTTGCTTTTTGTGCCAAGAGTAACCTCTAATGAGAGAGAAGTAATGATTGAGAAAGTTGTTGTCCCGAAACAGATTTATGTGCTTCACCGTAAATATTCGTGTAAAATCTCTGAACGTCTTTTTGAGGCGTTAATTTTTGTGATTCTTCCCCATGTTGATATCTAACTTTCGTTAGTTCAACACTTTTTGATTTGAGCAACAGAAGGTCTTCGAAAAAATTCGTCTTTACCTGCTGGTCTGTTTTGACAGATTTCTGCCATTTTCTCCATTTGCTTCTTGTTGGTTCCTTTTTGAGTTCTTTTGGGGAATTGAGCTTTTTGAGGGAAGTGATACAGTAGCTAGTGCTCTAATGGAAGTTTATTTGGTGTTAGAACTGAACCTTAAGACTTATTTATCTTGAGTGCACTAATGTTGCTAATAAAGATTGTGTGAAGTTTTGTATGAAGGAAAAAATTCAGGTGTATGAAAGGAATGAGTAATGAGATGAAGGATGGACTAAAGCTCAAGCTTGGTGATTCCACGCGTGTCACCCCAAGAAATATCCAAGAAGTACAAGCGTCAAAGCTTGGGGATGCCTTGGGCATCCCCTTCTTCATCAATAAAAATCCTAGGTTTCTTCCAAACGCTTCATTCTTATTGTTTCATGCACAATTGTGTTTTTCTTGGAGCGTGTTCTTTTTCGTTTTTGTTTTGGTTTTTCGTTTGCTTAGTTTTCTGAATAAATTGGTTGGACCCCCTCTTTCATACATTGGTTTGCAAATAGTTTGGTTTGGTTTGGAAAAGAGTAGGAAAGCTCATACTTATGTGGTAAAAAGAGCTTGTTTTTGACTGTGGCCTATGTTATGTCATGCCATGCTTGATATTGTTTTGGCTTTATGCTTAGTATTCTTTGCTGTAGCATGACTTGTTATAAACAATTGAGATTGCTTAATGTGCCTTGGATGAATCATCTGTTGTTTTAGCATATTAAAGCATAGTACAGTGGTATTCTCCTTTGATGCTTTATTTGGGTTGACTTGGCGCATGCTCACACCATGTTATGACTATCCCAAGTCACCATAGCCTTGATGATCCTTTAGTTTTCAACTTGTAGTATCACTTTATGCTTTGATCAATGATGTTTTGTCGCTCTGCATGATTATGGCCATTATTGCTCTCTTAGTTTGTCGCTCCCAGTCTTTTGTTAGCCTCCACAACCAAGTATGAGTTCCACTCATGCATCCAACTCCCTAAACCAAGTTATTCCAAAGAGTCCACCATACCTACCTACTAGCTTATGCTATTCAAAGTGTCGGGGGGATTATCCCCGGGTACCCCAAAGAAGCACTCAAGACGGATAAAAAAGGCAAAACAGATAAAAGACAAAGAGGAGACATCAGTCCCGGGCGTCCTGGGCCGCCTAGAAGCCCCAGCCGGCCTGCTACACCACTTCCAGCTGGGGCCGAGCGCTCTTCTTCCGGCTGGGCCGCCTCGGCCGGCCCATCCGGCTCCCGTGCCTCGCTCCGCCTCACCACTCCCGGTTGGGCCACCCCAGCTGGCCCGCTCCTGCGCCTCGCTCCGCCTGGCGTCTCCCCGGCTGGGCCGCCCCAGCCGGCCCACTCCACCACCCTCTAGCTGGGTTGGCCGCCTCGGCTGGGCCTCGACGCCCCCCTCCAGGCCGGCTTGCCCCTAGTTTCCTCGCTCGGGTACTGCTGGGATCGATCGATCCCAGGAGGTGTCCTGTCCCGTCTCGCCCTGGCGCCTCCTGGCCGGTTTGGATCGCTCAGTCCGCAGGCTCCCGGATGCCTGGCTCTAGATCGATCAAGACCAAAGGCCAGTACCAGATAAGAAGAAAGGCTAGCAGCTACGTACGTAAAGGAAGAAGGACGAGTACCAGACAACGAGAAGACTGACAAGACCAAGCCCATGCTACTTTATTAGATGACATGCCAAATAGTATACACTATGCATGACATATTGTACCACAATCATATGACATAGACAATAGTACTAGTTAGGCAGCGGGTCCCACCTTTGTCCCTTGGGCCTCAATATAAGGCACCAAGGGAGGGCCTCATGCTCACAGGGACACACGCTCACAGAGCCACCACACCCATCGATCATTCACAGTGAGCTAGCTCTCTCACTCTGGCGTACACCCACACTAGCTCAGTTAGACAGTTGGTTGGTCTCATAGCATTTAAGGCAGTAGCTAGCGAATACAGCTCGAGGAGCACTTGTAGTTCGTATATCCCACATAGTCAGATCCGGCAGGAGTAGGAGCTTTACCTCACCACGAGGGCTCCGAACATGGGTACTTCCTGCGTCCAGCTACGCTTGCTTGTATCCAATCCCGCCTGCGGACGCCGTCGATAGCTTCCCTGCTAGTCCCCACACCTCTATCTAACCTCTCCAGGTACTGCCGTTCCCAATACAACGACAGTTGGCGCCCACGGTGGGGCTAGATAGTTTCGGCCGGAGTTTCGTTCCGCACGGGACCGCTTCGTCTTCAACGGCACCGACGCTGTCTCGAGTTGCTCGGGGGCTCGCCGCCTCCGTGCCGTCGTCACCGACTCTGCTCCATCAAGTTTCTCGGGGGCTCGCCGTCACCGCCGCTGTCGTTGCCTCCGCCTCGCCGAGTTTCTCGGGGGCTTGCCACCGCCATCTCGCCGAGAGGCTCGGGGGCTCGCTGCCACCGTGCCGCCGTCGCCGTGAGGCTCGAGGGCTCGCCGCCACTGCCGCGCCATCGTTGTCTTTAGCGTCTCCGCGCCGTCGTGTTCATCCTCACCTTCGGCGGCTCGGGCCGCACGTTCGTGTGTCCGCATACGCCTCCAGCAACCTCCCGCGCGTGTGCGCGCCGCGGTCTCATGCGCCCGGCCTCCTCGCGAGCTCTTCCGTGCCGTCGCATCTTCCTCCGGCTCCCGCGCCTCGGCCTCGCCCTCGTCCAGTTCACTACCGCGCTCGAGCTCGAGCTCGCGCGGGTCCGCTCGCCCGCGTCCGCGTGCTCCCATGGCCGCCGGTCTTGCCGTCTGCGCCGCCGTCGGTCTCGCCATCTCTTCATCGGCAACAAGCTCTGCCCGCACGCCCGCGCGTGTACCAACCCGCACGTCCCCGTCGCACCGTGCCGCAGCCCCTCCGGCTCGCCGTGCCTGCAGCGGCTGCGCCGCGCTGCCCGCCTCGTCCGTGTGCCACCCGCGGCGGTCCCGCTGCGACGCCCCGCGCAGCGAGCTCGACCACCTACCAATAGCCCGCGTGCCCGCCTGCTTCGTCGCCATCCTCCCTCGTCGTCACGCTTGCCCGCCAGCGCGCCCTCCCCGGTAGGCTCCCCTGGCCCCGCCCGTGCGCTCGCGCACACCCTCGCCATGCGTCACGGGTCCCGGCGCCGGTGCCGCATCGTCCGCCAGGTCGCCACCGCTCCGTGCTGCAGCGCCGCCACCCCATGGCTGCTTCCCGCCCTCCCGCTGCGCCGCCGCTCGCCGCGGCTTGCCTCCCTCTAGCCAGACGCCCGCCGCCGCGCCCAGGCCTCGTCTCTGCTCGCAGAGCCGCGTGTTCCTCGCTCACCGCGAGAAGAATGAGCAAGAGAAATACATAAGCCGGATAAAGAGGAATCGGTTGGGGGAAGAAAAAAAGAAAAAGAAAAGGAAGGTGGAGGTGGGGCCGACGGGTGGGGAGTGGTGTTGACTCTGCCGATTGAGGGAGAAAAAATAACGAGAAAAAAGAAGGGATGAGAGAGAGGAGAGGCCCGGCTGTGTTAAGCCGGCTAAGGAAAAGTAAAGGAAAAAATCCTGCTAGCTCAGCCCGAGTAGAAAAAGAAAAGAAGAAGAAGAAGAAGAAGAAGAAGAAAGGAGAGGGGCCGACTGCTGGTAGTCGGTTGGAGAAAAAATAAGAGGAAAAAAGAAAGAAAAAATGGGAAGAAAAAATCCGCCTATTACTAGTCCGGTTAAGAGAAAACCGGGTGAAAAAAGTGAAGCACAGAAAAAATTCAAATCCGACTACGTCAGTCCGGCTGACTCCGTTTGTCTGTCCGACTCGTCCGGTTCGGACCCATTCCGGCTGAGTCGGGCCGACTCCGCACGACTTTGCCCTGTTTGGTTACCAGTTGGACCGGCTAGGCCTGTTTCGGCTGGGCCAGGCCGGCTCGGCGTGTCCTGGCACGTTTGGTTGTCTGGCCGGCTAGGAACTGAATCCGGATACGCCGCGTTTGGTTGAATGTCCGCCTGGAGCCAGGCTATCCGGCTGGAACGCCAGTCGGACCGTTTTAGCAGCCGCAATGCCTGCGAAATCGCGTCTTGGACCCTACTACACCGATAGCTACAATGTGAGTGTTTCCCTCGAGGTCTCGCCAGATGTTGTTTTTCTTCCTGCTTTCTGTTTTCCGGCGCCGGCAACCCCTACCCGGGGGCTCGCCGGTTGGCCCAACCTGCTAAACCTCTAAACCGACTGAGTAGTGTGTGACGGTGTCGGAGGCCCACTCTTCGTCTCAGCTACAGACCGCAACCCGGCTGTCCGGCTAGCAAGAGCAAAAGCCCGAGGCATCCCACATGAAAAACGGCGAAGGGTGCGATAGATCGGACTTTCTGGCCTTGTGCCTAGTTGGTATTTTCTGGCTGCTCAGCCCCCAGTACCGTGTGCGATGTACTGTCAGCTCCCCCTTCGGTTCCGGCTCCAGACCGCAACCCGGCTGGCCGGCAAGGACACATCGTAAACAGCAGAGCGCACAGGAAAGTGACTAAGTATTCAAAGAAGCACGAGCTAGTTTTTTAAACCGTTATCCGGTTGATAGCATGTGTACTATATGTTGATGTCCTGACAATCAATTCTGTTTGTTTGTTTTGGCATGACTGCACCGAGTCGGATTTCAAGGGCATTTGAAGATTTGAAGCACCTGTCTTCGCCAACTACTTCGAATCTCGGGGGCTACACCCACCGGGTGTGCTGGCGCGCCCCCGATGTAATCAAGTGCTCCGGTTCGGCTAAAGGCGTTTAGCCGGATAGCAAGTTCGAGGTCTCGAAAAGGGCAATATATAGAAGATTCGCAGCACCTGTCTTCGTCAGCTACTCCGAATCTCGAGGGCTACACCTCGCGGGTGCGCTCGCGCGCCCCCGCGGTAGTTGTGTTGCTTCCCGGGCTGGAGGTGTCCAACCGGACGCCGTTCAAGTACTTCATCTACAACAACAACGGCAAGTTTTTGTGGAGCTCGTGCGAATTTCCCCCTCCGGTTGAAATCAGCGCGCGCTCGGGGGCTAGTGTCGGGGGGATTATCCCCGGGTACCCCAAAGAAGCACTCAAGACGGATACAAAAGGCAAAACAGATAAAAGACAAAGAGGAGACAGCAGTCCCAGGCATCCTAGGCCGACTAGAAGCCCCATCCAGCCTGCTACACCACTTCCGGTTGGGGCCGGGCGCTCTTCTTCTGGCTGGGCCGCCCCAGCCGGCCTGCCGGTGTCTCGTCCCACCTGGACGTCCTCGGCTGGGCCCTCTCCCCTGCCGCGTCGCCTTGCTTCCCGGCTGGGACGCCTCGGCCGGCCCATCCAGCTCCCGTGCCTCACTCCGCCTCGCCGCTCCCGGTTGGGCCACCCCGGCTGGCCCACTCCTGCGCCTCGCTCCGCCTGGCGTCAGCCAGCTGGGCCGCCCCAGCCGGCCCACTCCACCACCCTCTAGCTGGGTTGGCCGCCTCGGCTGGGCCTTGACGCCCCCCTCCAGGCTGGCTCGCCCCTAGTTGCCTCGCTCGGGTACTGCTGGGATCGATCGATCCCAGGAGGTGTCCCATCCTGGCTCGCCCTGGCGCCTCCTGGCCGGTTCGGATCGCTCAGTCGGCAGGCTCCCGGTTGCCTGGCTCCAGATCGATCAAGACCAAAGGCCATTACCAGATAAGAAGAAAGGCTAGCAGCTACGTACGTAAAGGAAGAAGGACGAGTACCAGACAACGAGAAGACTGACAAGACCAAGCCCATGCTACTTTATCAGATGACATGCCAAATAGTATACACTATGCAGGACATATTGTACCACAATCTGACGACATAGGCAATAGTACTAGTTAGGCAGCGGGTCCCACCTTTGTCCCTTGGGCCTCAATATAAGGCACCAAGGGAGGGCCTCATGCTCACAGGGACACAAGCTCACAGAGCCACCACACCCATCGATCATTCACAGGGAGCTAGCTCTCCCTGCTAGCTCTCTCACTCTGGCGTACACTCGCACCAGCTCAGTTAGACAGTCGGTTGGTCTCATAGCATTTAAGGCAGTAGCTAGCGAATACATCTCGAGGAGCACTTGTAGTTTGTATATCCCACATAGTCAGATCCGGCAGGATTAGGAGCTTTACCTCACCATGAGGGCTCCGAACCTGGGTACTTCCTGCGTCCAGCTACGCTTGCTTGTATGCAGTCCCGCCTGCGGACGCCGTCGATAGCTTCCCTGCTAGTCTCCACACCTCTATCTAACCTCTCCAGGTACTACCGTTCCCAATACAACAACACAAAGTATATTCATGCTTTTGTTTACCTTCCAAATTAAACTTGTTATGAGAAAACTAGTGATTAAAGCTCTCACGAACTTGATGGCACACTTTACTTTTTTGCATCTAATAAACTTGAACCATTGAGTCCTTCTTTGTTGCGTATATGCTTGCGCTTCATAAGTTGAAATTAGCATAACCATGTATCATGGGGAACGCTTTCAACATTGCACTTGTACTTTGTACCCCGTTGATATCATGTCCTTTTGCTTACGGATCCCGGCGGTATGAAATAAAAGTGGAACTTGTAAGATCATGGAGTTTGTATGTGTGTTAGAGAAACGCCTGGGCCGCTAGCCTAAGCCATGCCTAATCATGGTGGAAACTTGCAGCATCACCATAATGAGCACTCTATGAAGCATCCTCAATAAAAACCTATGCAAATAGCAAATAAAAAGATCGTTGATATGCTCATTGTCTGCTTGCCTTGTCATTTTGATTATGGGATGGCTCCTGTATCATGTGCAAGGGGTACCCCCGTTTGCGGTTCTTTATGATACACATCTACTTACAATGACAAGAGCTTACTCGTGACTAAAGTTGAGTAGCATGAGGTTCGGTCTTCGTAAGTAAGGCGCATGAGATTTCGGTTTATAACTTGTCAAGCATATCCTCTTAGTTGTGTCACTTTAACCTTAATCACCTTAAAGATGCTTATGATAGGGGCAATGAGAGCTGAAAGCTATAAGTACCATAATGTTTGGAAGCTCTTTATGAGACTTGAATCCCTACTTCCTTTTATAAAGGCCTTTCTTCCACCATTATATTGAGTCTCCACCTTCTACCTTTATGCACCTACTTTGAGAGCATAGTGGCCATTCTTAGTTCTATATGCATTATCCCAAGACTAGTTGATTGATGCATAACTTCATATTGCTTACTTTAAACTATTTCTATCTAGTCACTATTATGAACTTTGAAGGTGTCCTATGCATTTATATTTGCTACTCTATTGAGGGACATGCTGAATACTATTATGCTATGTTTTCTTTATGTGAAACAAACAAACGTCTTGCAAAGCATTGTTATTCATAAATCTTTTGTTTGTGCCTTTTCATGTTGCATCATAGTTTCTTTGTCTTATTGCTAGAACTTTGTCTTTCATGTTATGATTGAAGTACTATGATCCCAGCTTTGAATATTCTACAAATACTTTGATCAAGTCTTTGATGGTGCATGTCACCTCAAAAATTATTCTTTCTTTTTATCACTTACCTACTCGAGGAGGAGCATGAGTTAAGCTTGGGGATGTTGATACATTGCAAATGTATCTATAATTTTTTAGGTTCCAAGCTTGGTTTTATCCACTTTCTTGTGTTTTGTCCACACTTTGGAATACTTTTCATATGATTTCTTGGACTAACCAATTAACAAGAGCCACAGTGCCAGCTGCCTGTTTCTGCTGTTTTTGGTTTCAAGAAAGTTAGAAAATGAATATTCTCATAATTGGACGGGGCAAAAGCCAAAGTGCCTATTTTTCCGGAAGTCATCAGATGCTAGAGTACGAGACGGAGAGGGGTCAGGGGGCCACCACACCACCTGGCCGTGCGGCCCAGCCTGGCCCGCGCCAGGGGGTGGCCTGGCCGCCTGCGGCACCCCCTCGGCCTCCCCTTCCGCCTATAAGATGCCCTCGGGACAAAAACCCTCAGTGCCCGATCAAAAATACACGAAAGAGTCTGTAGCCGCCGTCATCTGCATCCCTAGATCGGGAGGGATCTGAAGCTCTTCCCGGCACCCTGCCAGAGAGGGGAATTCACCCTAGAGGCCTTCTTCATCACCTTGCAAGCCTCTGGTGTGATGCATGAGTAGTTCATCATTGGACTACGGATCCATGTAGTAGCTAGATGGCTGGTTCTCCTCCTTTGTGCTTTCATGTTTAGATCTTGTGAGCTCCGTTCATGATCAAGATCATCTATTTTTAATCATACATGTTGTGTTTGAGGGGATCCGATGGATATTGAGATGCTATTTTAGATTGATTATTGATTCTATCATGTCTTTGTTATTTGTGATCTTGCATGCTTTCTGTTGTTAGTAGCTATCTTGGCCAAGTAGATGCTAGCAACTCCAAGAGTTAGTATTTATGCTCGATAGTGGGTTCATGCCTCTGGTAATCTGGGGAAGTGACAGAAATCTCTAAGGTACTAGATGTGATGTTGCTACTAGGGAGAAAACAACAATCCTTTGTTCATAGAACAACCGTATTGTTTACTTTACACGCAGTTCGTAAAGCAATAATCTGTTGCTTGCAACTTAATACTGGAGGGGGGTCGGATGATAACCTGAAGGTGGATTATTAGTCATAGATGCAGTTGGATGGCGGTCTATGTATAATGTTGTAATGCCCAATTGAATCTCAAAGGAGTCAAGATGATTAGTATATGCATGTATTGCTTTCTCGCTGTTTGTCAATTGCCCCGTTGTAATTTGTTCACCCAGCATGTTATCTATCTTATGGAGAGCCACCTCTAGTGAACTATGGATCCCGGTCCTTTTTCTTTACATACAATCTATAAACTGTTTACTGTTTTGTGTTTACTTTCTGCAAAATTTTACTTCTTTCCATTCGATACGTTTAATCCTTTGTTTTCCGCAAAACACGGTGAGATTGACAACCTCATCACAAGTTGGGGACAAATTTCTGTGGTTGTGTTGTGTAGGTCTCCATGTTGCTACTAGCACCGGTAGTGCGCCCTACCAAGGCTTAGCTAGCAACACCTTTGGGGTGTTTCCTTGCTCCTACTGGTTCGATTAAACCTTGGTTTCATAACTGAGGGAAACTTGCTGCTATGATCATCATACCTTCCTCTTGGGGTTCCCAACGAGCTCTACATCTACATCGCACCAGCATTTTTTTGGCGCCAACACGGAGCCATCATCCTTCATGTCGTGATCTCCATCCGCCGTCACCGGGTTCCGGCGTCAGGGTTCCGGCGCCGTAGACACTAGGGTACCAGTGTCATTCCGGCATGGTAGTTTGTCACCTCCATGACTATCTACTACTACGTAACAAAAGGTAATGAATTTACCTTTGCCACAACCATATCACAAAGAAACGCCCCCCTGCAAAACAAAGTTAGACGCCTCTACTTTATCTTTGCATGTTTTACGTGGCTGAATGGGCTTTCGCACAAGAACCGTTCTTACCTACGAACTTTCAGGACAACGCTGATCAAGTAGTGGTCTCTACTACACCCCTTTCGGGGACCCTCCGTTGCAAATGGTATACCAACTAATGCGAGAGAGACAAACATTCCCCTAAGCCACTTTATACGGTACAAGCCATATGTCAAGCATGGACCAGTCTCGCGAATGAACGCGTAAAGTCGGTTGGGGGCCGCTTCATCAAGCATTACTGCGGTATACACAAGTACACGTGGGAGGGTAACAACTAAAAGATCAACGCCCACACGCTACATCTCGTGTGTTCTACCCGTACTAGAATTACTACGCATAAATCTAGCTCTGATACCACTGTTGGGGTTCCGCGTATGAAAACAATTAATTTTACCCTACGCCCCTGAACCCCTAAAGCTGTCAGCACCTATCTATTAGTAATATAGTAACGGGAGGGGATTTTCGCGAACTTACCCTTGAAGACCGAAAAGCGTTGCCAACGCTCAGGAGAGCGTGGTTGATGTAGACGAGCCGAAGCCGACCTCAAGGTCGTGATGAAGTCCTTGCACTCCTTGGCTCCAACAACTTGAGTGCCTCAAGTGCAACACCTCGCGGGGAGTTACACACGTCTGGTACCTGACGATGACTCCCGCTTCCCCGATCCAGTAGCAGTTGCGGAAGTAGAGCTCCCGGATCCGAATCCCGCAGCGCGACGGCGCTCCACGGTGAAGATGTCTCTCGTTCGTGTAGTCCAGACTTGGGACCACGGTCATGAGAGAGAGAGAGAGGGGGATAGAGAAAATATCAACTAGAGGTCCTCCCAAAAGTGAGAAGACCTTTATTGATTATTGGTGTATTTTATTTGGCCAAATACCCCCACTATATATAAGGAGAGGGGAGTTACTACCTCCCTCAAAGTCCCGAGGTGGGACTAAAGGAGAGGAGGGGGAGGAGAGGCCACCGGCCACCCTAGTGGGCCCCACGCGGGGGGCTAAGCCCAGCCGGCCAGCCCCCTTGCCCCTTCTCCCTCTCTCCTTTCCCTAATGGGCCCTCTCCCCTCCAGGAATTGGTCCATTAAGCCTTTGACCATTTAAATTGATTTTCTCTTTATTAAATAATTATGAATAAATGATTAAATCAACATTTAACATTCATTCACACATTATTCAATCTCCGTGGCTATGGAACACCTTCCACCTCCACTTTGGACATCCTCCGGACTTACCCAAACCCTTCCGGTTTGTCTCTACTATTCTTTGGCGATTCTACCGATCCTATAAACACTCTCTAAGCATCATCAAGCCCTTAAGCATGATACCCCACGGTTCGGGAACACTCCAGACATGGTCGGGACATTCCCGCACCAATGATCAACAGAGGGACCTGGATGGGCATGTGACCCCTGTGCGTTCCACGAAGATCTTTCGTCGTTGGAACCGGGACAATCGTGCCTTATTCCCTTTGTCACTCGATACTTGCATTGCCCGAGATCTGATCAATGACATCACCATGTCGTGTTCAATCTCGTTACTGAACAATGTTACTTGACTCGTTCCGACAAGTAATATCCCCGTGATAAAATCACACGCTGCGCAGCTATTGGATAAAACTTCTCCAAGTGGGCCCTTGAGTATCTTCCCGTCACATGGACGGAAAAATCCCGCTCTTGACATATATTGCCTCTACGGTTTCCTCCGAGTACCTGAACACACCTTTATAACCACTATATTACCGAGTGGCGTTTGATGCTATCTAAGCACTCTCGGGAGACAGTGATTGATATAGCCTCATGGTCTAAGGAATAGTCTACGAGGATCCATTTCTAATCATTGTAACTTGAACTTCGTGACATGATCGGGTCACGATATTTAGGTTGGGTATTGGTTCATCATCTCATTCTCAGAATGAGATGACTTCACTTCCAACTGGCATAAATGCCACATGATCAGGAAACTTGATCATCTATTGACCAATGAACCAGTGACTAGAGTTTCACTGGGAACCCCTGGTTGTTTGTATATCACACGTGTATTGATGTTTCCACTCAATACAGTTATAGCATGATATAAAACCTAATCATAACTATATGAAATATGATAATAGTCCTTACTACTATTTGTCTCTAGGGCATATTTCCAACAGATAGCACAAAGGAGGAGAACCAACCATCTAGCTCCTACATGGACCCGTAGTCCAAGGATGAACTACTCACATATCACACCGGAGGCAGTCATGGTGATCAAGAAGGCCTACAGGGTGATCTCTCCCCTCCGGCAGGGTGCCGGGAAGAGCTTCAGATCCCTCCTGATCTAGGGATGGAGATGGCGACGGATACAGACTCTTTCATGGAATTTTTCGGGTCTTTGATCAGGTACTTAGGGTTTTCGTCCTGGGAGGCTTTTATAGGTGAAGGGGCAAGGTCGGTGGAGTACCAAGGGGCCCACACCAAGTGGCGGCGCGCCTAGGGCTGGCTGCGCCACCCTAGGGTGTGGCCGCCCTGGTGCTCCTCTCTGTCTCCCCTCCGAACTCCGTGTTGCTTACAGTGAGGTTGTCAATCTTACAGGTTTTGCTAAAAACAAAGGATTTGGTTGCATGAGTGGAACTCATGCTTGGTACATGTGGAGGCTAGCAAAAGACTAGGAGCGACCAACTAAGAGAGGAATAATGAACATAATCATGCAAAGCGATAAAACATTATTAATTTAAGCATAAAGTGATATCACAAATCGAAAACTAAATGATCATAGAGGCTATAGTGACTTGGTCTAGTTTTAACATGGTGTGAGCATGCGCCAAGTCAACCCAAATAAAGCATCAAAGGAGAATACCACAATATTACGCTTTTATATGCTAAAACAACGCATGATTCTTTCAAGGCACATTAAGCAATCTCAATTGTTTGTAACAAGTCATGCTACAAAAATAATCACTAAGCATAAAGTTAAAGCAATATCAAACATGACATGATAAATTCCAGGCCAGAGTCAAAACAAGGCTCCTTTTATAACACTTATAAGCATGAACTTTCCTACTCTTTTCCAATCCAAATCAACTTATTTGAAACTAATGTATGAATGAGGGGGTCTAACCAATTTATTCAAGCAAACTAAGCAAAAGAAAACTAAAAACAAAAACAAAGACACTCCAAGAACAATACAATTGTGTATGAAACAATAAAAATGAAGTGTTTGGAAGAAAACCTGAGATTTTTATTGGTGAAGAAGGGGATGCCTTGGGCATCCCCAAGCTTTGACGCTTATACTTCTTGAATATTTCTTGGGATGACACGGGTGGCATCCCCAAGCTTGAGCTTTTGTCCATACTTCATCTTATCACATTATTCTTTACTACACTTTAAAATTTCCTTTATACAAAACTTCACACAATCTTCATTAGCAACATTAGTGTACTTAAGATAATAAGTCTCTAGGTTCAGTTTAAACACAAGTAAAACTTTCATTAAAACACAAGCTACTGTAGCAATTCCTTTTAAAAGTTCAAGTGATCAAAGAGAACTCAAAGAGAAAGAGATTAAGAGGCAAATGCAAATAATGGCAGAAATCTATCAAAACAGACCAGCAGGTGAAAACCGATTTTTTCGAAGACCTTATGTTGCTCAAATCGAAAAGTGATAAACTAAAGAACGTTAGACAACAAACTGGGACAGAAACACAAAAAATTACAGCTCCAACCGATGTATAGAGATTTTTCACGAATTTTTTACAGCGAAGCACAAAAATCTGTTTCGGGACAGCAACTTTCCCTAGGATTATTTCTCTCTCATTAGAGGTTATTCTTGGCACAAAAACCACACAAAAATGATAAGGAGAGGTTATTACTGAGGCAATAACTTCCAAGACTCAGAAAACTAAAAAATTATTGACTAAAAATTTGGGTTATCTCCCAATAAGTGCTTTTCTTTAACGCCTTTGAGCTAGGCATAAGAAGCAAGAATCAAGTATTCTCAAATGAAGAAGCATTAACATCAATACCGGAAATATCTTCAACAAGGCAAGGTATCTCATCCAAATACGTTCTAGAGGATCCTCCCTCAATGCTCTTGGGTTCACAATTTTTATCAAACGGGTTTTCAGGAACAATCCAATCAAAATTCTTCTCTAAGGCTTCATGTGTTCCTACAAGTTTAAAAGATATTGGTGTCTTAATTTCCTCTCCATCTTTAGGTTTGGTTTTGTCCATCTTTTCTCGTGTACCAATAACATCTACACATGAGCCTAGCATATTAAAACGATCAAATACTTTTCTAGCTTCTTTAACAACATCATAGAATTCTTTAAGCAAAGTTTCTAGAATGAAACCTCTCTTTTCAGTATCCTCAATATCTTTAAGTTTAAGAAACAATACTTGCATTATGGGGTTAAGGTTAACAAACCTAGCTTCCAACATGTGAACTAAAGAAGCTGCAACAATTTCATAATTTGGAGCAAGTTCTGCCTAGGATCTATCCTCAATATCCTCATGCTTGCTAACATGATTAAAGAATTCTTTAATATTATATTTACCAATTATGGAGCCACTACCTATTGAAAGGTCTTTTAGGGTGAACTTAGGGATCAACATGGTGAGCTAAGAACGAGGTGACAACTACAGAAAGAACTATTTTTTTGTGTTTTGATATAAGAAAAAAGAAAACAAAGCAAAAATAACCTAAGCAAAACAAAAAACAAAGAGATTGGTTATGAGGGACTCCCCTTGTGAAGCTATTCTTGACTCCCCGGCAATGGCTTCGAAAAAAATGCTTGATGGCTCAAAATATATCAAGCTTGTTGGGAGCCCCAAGAGGAAGGTATGATGAGCATATCAGCAAGTTTTCCCTCAGTTATGAAACCAAGGTTATCGAACCAGTAGGAGCAAGGAAACAACTACAAGGTTTTGTTTCCAACTTGGAATCTTGCACAACACAACCATAGAACTTTGCCCCAACTTACAGTGAGGTTGTCAATCTCACCAGTTTTGCTAAAAACAAAGGATTAAACGTATTGTGTGGAAATAGTAATTGCTTGCAGAAAGTAAACAGTAAACAGTAAATAGTAGATGATATATTGATGGTAAAAGAATGGACCGGGGTCCATAGTTCACTAGAGGTGATTCTCCTTAAGATAAATAACATGTTGGGTGAACAAATTACAGCGGGGCAATTGACAGACACCGAGAAATCATACCATGCATATACTAATCATCTTGACTCCTATGAGATTTGATTGGGCATTACAACATTATACATAGACCGTAATCCAACAGTATCTATGACTAATAGTCCACCTTCAGGTTATCATCCGAACCCCCTCCAGTATTAAGTTGTAAGCAACAGATAATTGCATTAAGCAAAGTGTGTAAAGTAAACAATACGATTGTCCCATGGACAAAGGATTGTTGTTTTCTCCCTAGTAGCAACAGCACATCTAGTACCTTAGAGATTCCTGTCACTTCCCCAGATTACTAGAGGCATGAACCCACTATCGAGCATAAATACTCCCTCTTGGAGTTGCTAGCATCTACTTGGCCAAGATAGCTACTAACAACGAAAAGCATGCAAGATCACAAATAACATAGACATGATAGAATCAATAATCAATCTGAAATAGCTTCTCAATATCCATCGGATCCCCGCAAACACAACATGTAAGATTACAAATAGATGATCTTGATCATGAACGGAGCTCACAAGATCTAAACATGATAGCACAAAGGAGGAGAACCAACCATCTAGCTACTACATGGACCTGTAGTCCAAGGATGAACTACTCACACATCACACCGGAGGCAGTCATGGTGATGAAGAAGGCCTACAGGGTGATCTCTCCCCTCCGGCAGGGTTCCGGGAAGAGCTTCAGATCCCTCCTGATCTAGGGATGGAGATGGCGGCAGATACAGACTCTTTCATGGAATTTTTCGGGTCTTTGATCAGGTACTTAGGGTTTTCGTCCTGGGAGGCTTTTATAGGTGAAGGGGCAAGGTCGGTGGAGTACCAGGGGGCCCACACTAGGTGGCGGCGCGCCTAGGGCTGGCTGTGCCACCCTAGGGTGTGGCCGCCCTGGTGCCCCTCTCTGTCTCCCCTCCGGACTCGGTGTTGCTTACAGTGAGGTTGTCAATCTCACCAGTTTTGCTGAAAACAAAGGATTAAACGTATTGTGTGGAAGATAGTAATTGCTTGCAGAAAGTAAACAGTAAATAGTAAATAGTAGATGATATATTGACGGTAAAAGAATGGACCGGGGTCCATAGTTCACTAGAGGTGATTCTCCTTAAGATAAATAACATGCTGGGTGAACAAATTACAGCGGGGCAATTGACAGACACCAAGAAATCATACCATGCATATACTAATCATCTTGACTCCTATGAGATTTGATTGGGCATTACAACATTATACATATATCGTAATCCAACAGTATCTATGACTAATAATCCACCTTCAGGTTATCATCCGGACTCCCTCCAGTATTAAGTTGCAAGCAACAGATAATTGTATTAAGCAAAGTGTGTAAAGTAAACAATACGATTGTCCCATGGACAAAGGATTGTTGTTTTCTCCCTAGTAGCAATAACACATCTAGTACCTTAGAGATTCCTGTCACTTCCCCAGATTACTAGAGGCATGAACCCATTATCGAGCATAAATACTCCCTCTTGGAGTTGCTAGCATCTACTTGGCCAAGATAGCTACTAACAACAGAAAGCATGCAAGATCACAAATAACATAGACATGATAGAATCAATAATCAATCTGAAATAGAATCTCAATATCCATCGGATCCCCGCAAACACATAATGTAAGATTACAAATAGATGATCTTGATCATGAACGGAGCTCACAAGATCTAAACATGATAGCACAAAGGAGGAGAACCAACCATCTAGATACTACATGGACCCGTAGTCCAAGGATGAACTACTCACACATCACACCGGAGGCAGTCATGGTGATGAAGAAGGCCTCCAGGGTGATCTCTCCCCTCTAGTAGGGTACCGGGAAGAGCTTCGGATCCCTCCTGGTCTAGGTATGGAGATGGCAGCGGCAACAGACTCTTTTGTGTAATTTTTCGAGTCTTTGATCGGGTACTTAGGGTTTTCGTCCCGGGAGGCTTTTATAGGCGAAGGTGCAAGGTCGGTGGAGTACCAGGGGGCCCACACCAGGTGGCGGCGCGCCTAGGGCTGGCCGCGCCACGCTAGGGTGTGGCCACCCTGGTGCCCCTCTTTGTCTCCCCTCCGGACTCCGTGTTGCTTCGGGTAAAATATTGACTTTGGCTTTTGTCTAGTCCAATTCCGAGAATATTTGCTTACTAGCTTTTCTGAAACCAAAAACAGCAGAAAACAGGAAACTCATACTATGGCATCTTGTTAATAGGTTAGTTCCAGAAAATGTATAAAAATACCTCAAAGTACGAACAAAACATAAGAAAGTAGATACTAAACAAGAATGGAACATCAAAAATTATAGATACGTTTATGACGTATCAGGAACACACAGACCTCGGCCTTCCGTGGGTCGAGGTAGAGAGGCAGGACCCCGCAGGGAGCTCCAGCACGGTGGAGGTATGGAGGAGCTCGTGGAGAAACGTCTCCATGGCAGAGTCATTAGTGATGTCGTCCCCCAGGGATGTGTGATCCTCCTTTCCTAGGTCCCATAGATCCTTGTTGTGCCTTTGTAGTGCGGCGATGCGGCGACAGAGGAACACCATGGACACCAGGGGTCCAGTCAGGATGGAGGCATTAAGAAACTCGATGCGCGTGTTTAGGGCCTCGACCTTGTCCCCTTCCAGGTTCGTCATGGACCATCGGCTGCTGACCTTTGCGGCTAGCATGGTAGGGAGTTGGAGGCACGGATTGCCCTCCAGGATGTCTAGGAAGAACCACCGCTTCCGAAAGTCCTCTAGCCACTCCATCCAGCCCATGGGAAGCCCGAACATTCCCTCCTTCATGAAAGAGACGTAGCCAGCGTTGTGGGAGGTGGAAGTAAGGCGGAGGGCGTACATATGGTGCAATAGCTCCATGTAGGGTTTCATGGAAAGATCCTGTGCGTCCTTGTCGATGAAAAGCTGGAGCAGATGGAAGACAAGGGCTATCTTCCCATCAACACATCACAAAGCAGCCTCGAAGAAGCTATTCTGGTGCTACGCACTCACAAGCACACTTTGGGATGCACATCGACCGCGGGATCAGTTTCCTGCCGTCGGAGTTCTTCTCTGACGTACTAAGGTACTACGGTGTCCAACTCCACATTCTCCCTCCCAAGTTGCTTCTAGAGCTTAGTGCTCATGTAGCTCTTAGTGAGGGGTTTCTCGGAATGAAAGTGAGTCTTACTCTTTTTCCAGTACTACTATGGTACCCAGAAGAATCCTATTACTGTTGGTGTTCCTTACAACACTAGTACTCTTAGCTTATTCCTTAGGAGAGACCGAGTCTACCCTATGATTTTAGCTAGTGAATCTGTGAAGAGGTGGCCAGTAACGTTCTTTTACCACAAGGACATTCTAGCTCCCGATAAGTCAGAGGGCTTGCTGGCTTTTGTTGAAGGCACTGCACCCCACAAGGATTCGTGGGATGTAGAGGTGCCAGAATTATCTGATGACTCAATCCTGGCTAAGAGGCGGATCGAGTTTCTGATGAAGGAGAAAGGTTTCAGGGGATATGACTTAGTGCACTAATGGTGGGAACGTTGGATTCAACCTATGCAACACCACAATGACTGTCTAGTGATCAAGGAAGGTTTTATGCATACAATTACCCATAATAAGAAGGATAGTCTAAGGGTCAGCCCAAACCAGATTTCCACGAAATAATTCAAGACCTAGATCCAATAGTTGATCAAGGAATAGGTCAACAAGAAAGTCCCAGATATATCTATGTACATGTATACTGCGGAGAATCCCCTGGCCGCGGTACACCGTTCGACTTAATTGTTTCATTCATCCTCATCATCATCCCACGTTATTGTGCCACACTGAAATATTTGTTCAGACTTTCAGCTTGCATCACTTCCCGAGTCAGAACTGGCTCCGATCGAGAGTTATCCTATAGAAGAGCCGGTAGTAATTGAGGATGATGAGATGGTAGAACAACAAGACGTTCCTTCCAAGAAGCGCAATGCACCTATTGTTTTGACTGGAGCGCAAGTTTTTCCAGTCATCAAGAAGTAAGATCTTGTACCAAGACTTGTCGTTTCTTTGTATTCTTCCCGAGTCATAATAGATTTCATTTTATGACTTAGAGCTAAACCATGGGAAAAGGCCAAGATGAAGCTAAATGGGAAGTCGGTTAGAATGGTGCGCCAGTAGAAGCTTATTTTGACATCACCGGTTGTGCCACCTCAGACTCCCACTCCCAATGTCTCGTCAGCGCTAGAGGATATTCCGTCTCCACACGCTGAAGATACTAAGGCTTGTGTTCAAGAGCCAGTGATTACTAAGTCATAACCCGAAGTCACCGTTAGTGGCTTGGGAGCTGATAAAGGTAAATCCCACAAGGGCAAGGATCCCATGGTTGGCTCTTCAAAGCTAGTGAAATTTCCTGGCTCCGCGAAACTCATAATTACAAGGAAGAAGGCGGAAGAAATTTTGAAGATGGTCCAATCCTGCCTAAAATCTAGGCTTGTATCTGATGCTGAGGCAGGCCAAGAAAATGAAGATGTTAAGTTGGAGATTTTCCTGGAGCAGATTCGTCTGAGGGATCAAAGGCTAAGTGCCGAAGAAATTCCGCCTCCAGAAGTGCAACCAATTTCGCTAGCTCAGAAGATTTTTCTTCAGACAAAATTTAGATTCGAGAAGATGTACAATGAGCATACTTTAAGTATTTTTCCGACTTCCTATAATAGTATTTGTATCTTATCCTCTAGCCCCCAAGCATTAGGTCGGATATGAATCAGTAGTGTAGAATCCTAGTTGATGCTTCTAAGATGCTAACGAATGAAGTAGTGTATCCCCCGTGGCTCGTGCTGAAGTTTAACTTTAGTGTGAATAATAGCTCGAGTCTTAATAGCCTTCTGACTCTGGCTATCAATCTGGCTTACGTACAATTATATGTGACAACCGAGAACTTTTGAAAATATATGCAACAAGCGCAAAGATATTAGAGCTCTTTGGTTTGTGATTGCCAAGCTGAAGGTGGAAAAGGTTGAGGTAGAAGGTAAACATTTCTGACTCTCCACCTTGCTTGTTGGTACCGAATTTTTAGTCAACTATTTTTCTTTAGCTATTTCAGACTTGTTGAAGCAATCTTGAAAGCTTGTGGAGGAGGTAGATAATTTCAAAGTCTTGGAGATGGAAAACATTGAACTTTGCCAAGAGCTTGAGAAAATCAAGAAATATCACGAGGAAAGCGTGAAAAAACTCTTGGAATCCGACAATCATGCCACTGAGAAGCTTGAAAGGACCCTGGCGCTCCGAGATATAGAAATTGAAGATCCGAAGTCAAAATTGCATAGGCAAGGCGACATCACCGAGGCTCTTTGAGGTGAACTACGAAGTTTGAGAGAGGAGATCGAAGACTTTGTTGGATCGATCCATCTTTGGTAATTTACCAATGCCTTACTTTTTTGCTTTTTATATTTTTCCGACTTTTCATCAAATTTTTGGCTTTGTCTTTTCACAGAGCCTCTCAACCTTACGAATGCCTCCACTTCCGAGTCTCGCAGATATCAAATTGTCTCAATTGGAGATTTAATTCATGACTCTTGCCAGATTCTTGATGAACCTGGTGAAACTGTTAATCTATCCGATTTAAGAAAGATGTCTTCCTTCAAGCTGAGGGACAAGTCCAATGAGATTTCGAAATTGATTGGTGACTGGAAGATGTCCTATGCCCGGACAGATATACAAAATGCCCTTACTATGGTGATGAGTCACCATGGTAGCATGCAAATCTGGCAGGTGACTAAAGGCATTTAAACCATCGAATACATCAAAAAACAAGATATTAAAGCCATTTTGGAATCTTGCATTGGATATGTCCATAGCTACTCACTGACCGGGGTGGCCCACCTCGATTAGTGAGTAGCTATGGGTATACCCGAAAAGTATATCCCCAACACGCTTTCTCAAAGAAAAAGCGAATCGGAATAGAGCTGCTATGAAATAACTAAGTAGTATTTGCAACGACTATCTATGGCATTTAATTCGCTCACCAGGAGTGTACGTGGATCCCTACCAGGGGTTTCCTGCTGTTGCGTGGCTGGTCTATAGACGATGTGAAAGTCACTGACGAGAGGATGGATCGCCTGCTTAGCGACGTTACCTTTTGCCTTCTGTCAGTTGGCATATATATTTGCACAATGACTTCGACAATGATGATGCCTCATGGACGTACGACCATCAATGATCGACTGTTTAACTGTTATTTAGCCCAAACTATGTGCCTAAACTCTGAGCAGATCTATTTATTTGAACGATTAAAATGTTACATTTAATTTTGATGTACTTCTTTGTTTTGCTTTTTCACTTATTCATTTATATCCATTGTCCCTATGTATTGACAATCAATTTGTCTCATCAACCGTTCTTCCAGTCAGTCTTATCTCCTTATGGCTTTTCTCTTAGGCGTAAATATAGTGCTACTATATCATCAGACGTTTTGCCTACCGGCTGCGCCTCATAGGGTACAGTGAGAAGTCTACTATATATAATAACGATTATTGCCTCTAGGACATATTTCCAACAAGTATCTAGCAGAGAACTCATTGATGTGGTACCTTGTTGACCTGAAGGGTGCAAGAATTCCATACCAACAAGCATATCTGGTATCTGCTCAATAGAACTTACATTCAGGGATGTTCAAGCCATGAGATCTCTCAAGGCTGTCATTACGAATTGTGCATCATGGGATATCATTCCAATCCAGCAAGCGTATATGTGAACTTCATGTCGAAATCAACAACGAGAAGCAGATTCTAGCCAATGGAGTGCTTTCTCCCCTTTATGCATCTGCTACGGATTTTGGCACTCTAGTAGTGATATGAGTACCATCAATTTCTCCAATACAATCCTAACATGAAGAAAATGTTAGGCCTCAGTGCAATATAATCCACCCATGGAATACAAGGTAGAATTGATCACCTATTGAAATATGGGAACCATCGAAAGCTGTCTTGTATCTTGACCGGAGTTCGAGATGAGGGTGGCATGATCACATCTCCTTTGAACTCTCAAGTAGAATACAACACTTGATGGAAATACTGAGAAATTGTCTCCGTGTATCTCCTTCATGTGTTGTGAATCACTCAAAATCTCTAGTTATGTCCTAGAACATGAAGGAATATTGCCCTTTATCTTCGATACAAGTGTGTGGATGATGTCCTTAAGCAAAACCCTAATCCTTAATGTGTGCACAAGTAGGTTAAAATATGCTCTTATCATTTGGAGAATGGCGATAGCCACTACATCATTGTTCTTGTAGATGTAGTTCAGATTTTCTATCATCTCTATGTCGCGATGTACCATGGGAGCAAATTTCACTGGTAACCTGTTAGTCCTAGCAGTCGTTCTTCTGTGGGTCAAAAACATCCATTCCTGAATCACGACCACTAGGATAGCTGCCTAGTTGATAACCTTCAGTTGTTGGTCCTAATCAAACCGTCATTGCATAAGTACCTAACAAAACATCTGTAATGTCTAGCAAACTAGCTAGTGAGCTAATATTAGGGAGAGGGGCGTGGAGGCGGTGCTTATATCCATGGTTGAAGCTGGCGATGACCTGCGAGAATCAGATAAGATGCTGACATACACAAATAGGACAAGTCGATGCCGTAGATCTGCAAGGTTGTATCAGTTGGTACCACAGAAGATGGAGTCCAGATGCCGAAGATGTGCCTACACACTAGTAGTCAGTGACATAGATCTAAATCGCCACTGCCGCCACGAAAGCCGTCGTCCAAGAGGGAAATAAGGAACAATTTGTTTTCCCGTGGGTGGTGATAGACTAAGTGGAAGGTGAGGCTACTTTTAGGGACATACCGCACATCCATGTTTTCGCCTCCCGTCATCTCCGCGTTGGCTCCCCGCGCACACTGTTCCTCTCCTCGTGGTCGCCACAAACTATCCCCGTGGAAACTGTCGATTTGGGCGTTCCCGTGGAGCTAGAATTTGGGGTGCTTTAAGACTCGTGCCAGCCAAGTCCGTTACTGACCAAACCGGTGGTTTGCGTACCACTGGATGCGAAAAACACCTTCGTGGGCAACTAAACACGTCCTTCTTAAATTTCAGATACTTCTCTTCAGAAAAAAACCTACCACATTTCTTGTACCCTGACCTAGTTTTCCACAAGCTTCACAGAAGAAAGCTTCTCATACCTCATTATAAACAATTGTCGTTAATTCTGTCTAATCAGTGAAACACGCCAAGGGTTTCCTTACATCATAATTGACATGAACCCATACATAGTTCCCCCTAACACCATTAGGTTTCACTATCACCATCTTCAAACTTGTCCTTTCTACCAGTTGCTTCACGATGTTCTCCTTACAGCACCCCTCCGGAAGTTCATGGATTTGTGCCCAGATCGGCATAAAGAAGAGTTCTTTGTCTTCTGCTCGTGAGATTCCATCGTAAGGTTCTAATAGCACTGCCCAATTCTGAAAGATCCATGGACCTCTCTCCACAACACGGTGAACATATTAGCACCTATTCCTCTGTGCGAGGTTCCATGCTGCCCACATCTCGCTGTAAAAGGCCGTTTGACCGGACGATTTCTCTGTTTGGACCCTTGCTAGCGGCATCCATTGTATACTCTCATGGATCTCCTCTTCAACATCATCAACGATGAGATCATGGAAATCTTACTCCTGTAGATCCAACTGCTCCAACATCGCATCTATTGACATCACACCCTTTCCGTTCGCATTGCCGCCGCTCACTGCCGATTGTGCGTTTGACGAGGACGCCATCCTATTTCTGTGAACAAAGCGTCTCCAAAACCCTACCGTCAAATGAACCAAGGCCAAACAGGAAACTAGCCTCCGCTTAATCATTCTGAGAACGAGGAAATAGAGAGAGGGGGAAGCAGGATCAGATCAGGAACTCGTCTTAGTGCATGATACATACTCGCCGACAGACTCGACTTAGGGAGGAAGAAACCCTCGTCGTCGTAGGGGGCAAACCATTATGTTCACACCTTGCATAAAGATTTACCATAGGACAAAAAGATTCACCATGAAAACCTGCCAACCCTCTTTTAATAACAAAGATTTACGGTAGGCCATGATCGCACGCGCAAGTAGTAGTACGTAAGATCAGGTGTTGTGTCACTGTAGTTTGTAGCTACTAAATGTGTGTACCACTGTGCTCTCGTTCCTGTGCTCGACGATTTTAATACGACACGCAGCCAGCGGTGTACTGTACGCGCAAGAGTCAGTACTTGGGTGGTACGAATCGATATCTCCAAATCTTGGTGACCCTATATGGGGTTTCAAACTACTGTGGTTCGTTCTCTGAAGTCAACTCAGGCACAGTCGACGTAAAAAACTAGCACTAGGCTACAAAGCTATAGGCTGCTGCATGCGCCCTGACTATGAGGCAGGAGCTATGTGAGCACTGAGCATACGCGCATGGTACGTGCACTACTAGTATTGTAGTAGTACTACCAACAAATAAAACCGCACTCATTACTGCCTTGTGTGTTTGACTCAACTTACTCGAGTGGCCTGCCTCTTGACTGGGGTTTTCTCACCATGCATCGTCGTTCCAAACCGTAAACTAGGTTGTCAAATCGCACATGTACAGTCGGCCGCACGCACCACTATACCATCCGTCCCGAAATTGCTGGGATTGCGAAACGGATTGGCACGAATGGCCGTTTCCGAGACGGAGAACTTTGACCTGCCAAGGTTTCAGAGTAGTATCGTGCGCCCGAAACGGATGTGCTGAAAACCTGGGACCGGAAATTTGCTGCTGCGAACTTGCCACATGAACATAGTATAGGTTACAGAATATCTTATTTCTGTCTGCGATTTTGTTTGGCATCTCTCGGTTGTCAAGTACCACTGTTCGAACATGACGAGCGAATCATGTCGTGTGTTTGTTTGAACAAAAGTGCTCCCATCCATGCCATCAAAAGGCAAAGCGATAGAGATACCACTCGCGCGGTTTTTGAAGGCCCGTCCACGTCCAAGTCCAGATCCGTGCGTGTGTTTCGGGCGAAACACCTGCTCCCTCCAGGGAAAGGCGCAGTGCCGATGATCCATCCAAAGCTGCCTGCCTGTTGGTTCGGCTCCAGCTTTTAAAAAACCCTTTTCGTTTGGTTCAAGTTCAAGCGCCTCTTGCCGTACGTACCCCTACCACGTGCACCCATGCGTATGCGTACGCGAGCGTCCTATTCCCCGGACGGAAGGGGAAGGCAACGCCTCTCGCCACCAATCGCCTGCACGGTCAACCTATGGAGGACGCGTGTGATTGTGTGTGCGCGCGGCCAGTGGATGGGTTGGGGTTCCGGGGAGCGAGGCGGTGCTGTTGTGCGTGGAGGGGGAAAACGTCGGGGTCTACGAGGGAGGGCGCCATGCGTTCCACGACCACGAGCGAGCACGTCCGTGGAGTGGCTCGATGCTGATGAAAGCGATGAGCGCGTCGCATCATCGTTGGCGCGTTGGTACCCACCTTGACGTGTCGAGACCGGACGAGTACGGCCGGGCGGGCGGGCTCACCGTTGCGAGGCTGGAAACGAGGCCATACAGTGCCCATCCACGGCCGCGGACGCCTAGACGGCCCAAGTAGGGCTGCAGGCCGGGCTGGTAAAGTCCTGGAGAGATTTTGGGGGTGGCATTTGCAGACAATGGCTGGCCTGTGTACAAGAAGTCCATGATAAGTTGGCTGTTCACCGAAGGAAGCCGAGTATTTTATTTCCGAAACGATTTTTTTTCCGACAAAATCTGAATGGCGAGGCACAAATAAAGAACACTTTTGCTATTTATTTATTTATTTTTGTAAAAAGAAATCACCTAGCCGCTGCGTCCATTGATGCACCCAACATTTTATTATAGTATATCATTCGGAATTATTACAAAATCGTGGATCACTTAAGGTTAAAACATAAACCAACCAGCAAAAAATAACGCACATATGACAACTCCCGGTCTAAAAGAACCCGTCCCGGGTCGCTCTTGCCCGAGGACTCCGAAAGCGACCCACGATCTCGCTGCTGATCCTCTTCCCCTCAGCGGACCCTGTCTGGCTCCACCGGCCACACTGGCGGTGGTGGCGCCCTCCTCTCGCACTAATAGAAAACATGCCTTTGGTTCGGAGTATTAGTCCCGGCTGTGTCTGAAACCGGGACTAATACTCCAGACTCAACGGCTAGAAATGGCCACAGGGCCCGGCCATCCTAGTCCCGGTTTCAACGGGACATTTAGTCCCGGTTGGAGACACTAACCGGGAGGCCTGGCGGCAAACCTTTAGTTCCGGTTGGTTTCTCCAATCGAAACTAAAAGGTGGACTTTAGTCCCGGTTTGAAACACCAACCGGGATTAATGTGTTTTCTATATTATCTTCTTCCCTGTTCGAGCCATACACTTCATTTTTCATCTGCTTCACCCTCTCTCTGTTTCCTCCATTGAGCTCGAGTTCATCCCATTTTTTGACAGAGTTGTGTGACGCCCCATCTACCCAAGGGTTCTAAAAGGTAAGCAACTTCATCCTTTTATTATGTATTGCTAGTTTAGCTCATTTCATACTCTAGAAGTAGTGAGATTTGTGGGTTTAGTTTGGGAGTAAATTCTGCAATATTAACATCTGGTCACTATTTTACTTT
Organism: Avena eriantha; assembly: GCA_910589775.1. Taxonomy (NCBI): domain Eukaryota; kingdom Viridiplantae; phylum Streptophyta; class Magnoliopsida; order Poales; family Poaceae; genus Avena; species Avena eriantha. The sequence goes on from OU342742.1 coordinate 210,476,188, forward strand.
GCTTTTAATGTGATGAACTTGTATTAATTAGGTCACTTCTCTATTTATAATGGTATGTAATGGTTTGATACACTTAATTATATAATGCAGATTTGGCAACACTCCTCGAGCTCGTGTTCATCCCCTTTTTCCACACGATTTATCGAGATTTGGTGGCACCTCATCTATCCAATTGTTCTAAAAGGTTAGCAACTCCATCCTTTCATCTATAATTGCTAGTTTAGCTCATTTCATGCTCTCAGAGTAGATAGATTTGTAACCACTTCATCTTCAAATTCTGGATGGATATAAACAAAATAACATCATCATTGTGTATAGACATATATATGTACCATAGTAAACAATAATAATCACAAAACTATAACAAAAATAGGGTTAAAATCTAAAAAGCTTCATAGGAAGATACGCTAGCTCAATACATCTTCGAGAAGCTCCGTCCTTGAGATCAATATATTGGAGTGCCTCTATGACGAGCTCCTCGAAGATGTCTGAGGAAGGGATCCTAAGACATTTTCGAGAAGCTCCACCGTAGTGGTGTCCCTGTCGCACCATCCTGCAGTTTATAACTTCTCTAGCTAGATCAATATGCTTGGTAGCTAACAAATTTCTTATATAGCACGCGTATATAGACCTGGAGAATGACAACCAGCACGCGTATATAGACCTGGAGACCTATATGACCTGGAGACCTATATACTCGTAAGGCTAAAAATACAGACAAAAGCCGATACAGTGGATCTCGAAAAGCTCAAACACATTTTATTACATATTTTTTTATATTTACAAAGGAATATACAGCTAGATTCTCTATCGCTTCCCGCCCACTGATCTAGCTAATCTTCCAAACGACGACTTCTTCTGCTGCGCAACCCTGACAAAAAATATTGAGCAAGGGGTGAGTACAAAAAGTACTCAGCAAACTAATCATACACACAGTCATATAAATTGTAAAATAGAATTTCTTTTATAAAAACATGTGTATAAAGTAATTAGCACACATGAAAGTAAGCATTCCCAAACCCGGGTGTCACATACATATTAACACTTTTACATCTGCAGATGGGTACTCCGACGCCGACAACCTCAACTAGAACCACACAGGACTTTAGAAGAGCAGAGCCTTTAACCCACTAGAACGCAGATACCTGAATTTACTTATGTCGGTCGCCTACACGTTCCGTTTCAGGGCCGTCTCCAGCGGAGAACTCAGCCAATCCCATACCTGGACTGTGACCGGTACAATACGGTTACCTTCGTAGCACCAAGTTTTATTCAGAAAACATTCATATTAATTTTCATGTTACTCACGAAATCCATATTCATGCCATATACCCGGTTCGTATCGGTGGCTCCGACGGATCCATCACCGCATACGGACACCGGCGTATTAGCCCACAAATATTTTATACCACACACTACCAAAATAATGCATCATAATTTAATAAAAACATACTTTACAAAGTATATGAAAGAGGTATGAAAAGCTTGCCTGAAATTTAATATAGCCTCTTGGAATAATAAATCAGATCAATAATATCCTCCAATAAGAAAACCCTCAACTATCTAAACTGGTGGTGGATTCTATACTTGTACTTTGTGCGTCGACTCTCCTCTACGATCTACCAACCTCATTCTAAATAATTTCTATCGCCTCCATAATATACAAGTACGCTCGTAGGCTCTATCTCCCTAGCTGCAAAACACCAGCACCTCCTCCTCACTCTAGTTCTCTCTCGATGAATGTTATGGGGGTGAGACACAAGCAAGCAATCTATTTATACTAGTAGGCAGCACCGTCTAACTAGATAAAAATATCTATGCTGCGCTGGCCCGGCCCTTGCCGCCTGTCGACTGAGAAAAACGTCTAGGAGCTACCACACCCGGTGTAGGTGTCATAAAATTATGGGCTGACTAATCTACTCATCTGCCAACGAGGTATGCATCCACCAGAAGAAAGCCACGTTTCATCTCTACGATCGAGTGCCATGCATATCCTGCCGACATGCATGAGCCATAGGGCAAATTAAGCTCTTCTTCTTATGGCACTAGTACTAATATACTAATCGTGCATGGCTCATGGTTAGTGCACCTATACATGCACGTATGTCCAAAGAAGCTACTATAGCTACTACACACTTAAACCTTGATTAGAGAATAAATACAACAAATTATTACTAATTAAGAGTGCTAATTTTAGCAGAATAAAACAGATTAGAGGTTAATTATTCGGATATTCAATTTGGCTCCTGGGTGTAGATGCTCCCTAAAGTTCGGCCAATGGCATTCAGACAAGTCTATGTATTATCTGTTGTATTTTACATGCTGCATGCGTTTTGGTACAGTAGATAGTTCCATGCCTGGCCCACGTTAGTGGAGAAATAAATGTGCTCGCTGCCGTGATGCCCTCGCTATCCAGATGGTGCAGACAGTGATCCATTTTCTTGGACCGGCAAACAAACACGACAGTACAGTGATTCGTCAAAACTCAGGCCGATTCAACAATTCCTCCGTGCCTACTATCCTGTTCATACCCACCGTATCCACAACAATTCCTATAGACCGACAGTCCCTGGCTGGTGGCCGCCTTGTATGAGCGTGTCGCGAATGGCGAACGCCCGAGTGAGCACAAGATCTATTTGACCAACGCGATCCCGAGTGAGCGCAAGATCTGTTTGATCAACGCGATCCCGATGAAGAAAGACATCCGATCCGGCAGCCGTCGGAGTGTATGGAGACGTGAGGTATACATGTCCTCTGGTCTAGACGAAGACGATGTATCCAAGATGTTGCGGTTTTAGAGTATCTCTAATGGGACCCTTAAATAGGAAACCCTTTAAATCGTGAGTACATGCCCGGCACTTGCAGTTTTTAGTTGGGTACTCGTCGACGTAGATCGGAACCCGCAATTTTGACCCTTAAATTCAAAAATTCAAAAATCGCGGGAAATAGCAACCCATGCTTATCGTAGGTAGGATAGTTCATACATATTACAAAATTACAGACAAGAACAACGTAGTAGGAGGAGAGCTCGCCAGGGAACGCCAGTGCGTCTGCTGTTGGACCAAAATCGATCTGAGAATCGCTCGCCGGAGATAGGGAGAGCTCGCCTAGTCGTCGAGGACGATCACCTGGCGCTCACCAGCGATAATGCCGGATCCGGAGCCCTCCTCCGTGTGGAGCACCGCCGCGACATCCGCCTCCCTCTTCGCGCGTTCGGCCACAGCCACCGCAGCGATGGCTGTCTCCATGTCCTCCTCCGCGAGATCCTCCTCCGAGGTGTGGATGGCGTCTATGAGCGTGTCGCACTCCTCGACATCATCGTGCGCCCAGAAGAGGCCCTGATGCACGCACGCGTGGGGCGACTCCGCGTAGTCCGGCATGGGTAGCGCGAACGGAGCAGGCGCGACCGGCTCGGGGAACTCCGCGTAGAGGGTGAACGAAGGTGGCGGCCCTAGACCACTGTTGGTCCACTTCCGCGCCGCTTCGCCCTGATGGATCGGACGAGCCTCTTCCTCTCCTCCACCACCTCGTCGGCGCACGGATTGATGGTCGAGCGGGCGGCCACCTTCCACCCGCTCCTCCACTGCTATGGCCACCCCCTGTCCACATCCTCCATGTAGGGTGGCCATGCGGTCTTCTATTGCGCATCAAATAAGGACGAGAAGGAAGCAACTCTCTTCCAGCCCATCCACATATCGAGCTTCGCTCATTAATTGAAACATATAGATGCATACGAGCGAAACCCCCGGTACAGCATTTGCATGCAATCCTGGACTACCGGTTCAGTTACCTTTGCCGTTTGTGCCGTGAGAATCGAATTTATTACTACTAGCTGAATGCCCATGCGTTGCCACGACCGCTATATTAAACTTTTTTTTCGTAACACATGTGACACCTAAGTTTCAATCTTCATACAACTACATCACACCGAGGTATATGTTGGTGAGTTCCTTTTAAACTCGTCGTCTTTTGTCGTCTGCTCCATGATCCGTCAATCTCAAACATAATAAGATAGCAAACATGATTGTACGTTGCAACAGATGCATTGGTATTAAAGAAGGCGGGAAAATGAGCAGTCTATATGCAAATGTTGAGAAACACTCCAGTATCAAATAAGAATGATTTTCTTATCTTCAGAGAGTAGAATCCTACTTCCAAAAGCATAGTGAAAGAGAAATTATGACGCATCTTCCACCCCTCAAACCCAAAAGAAAAGCATTAAAGATATTTGCAGTTCAAATGAGTCTCCCTATAGATACTCATTAACAAATAAGAAAGAATTTTCTCCTCTTCGGAGAGTAGAATCCTACTTCACTGGACGTATCAAACAGAACATAAAGTATAACATATCTAAAGGCAACACTCAATAATAAGAAGAATCATCTGAGTTCCGGATTGTGTCTTGAGCTGAACATGTGCGGAATTGAGCTTGAAAATGGACCATAATATTTTTTTTTTTGCTTTTGTCAAAGAGGAACATGCATCAAATGCATAGATCGGCTATTTGAATTGTCTCTCTGCCATGTTGGGGTACCAACTCGATAATTTTAAGCAGTGTTCACACTATTAGTATATGACCAGTTGTAGAGCCATATCTGAATTTTATAAATAATAAGTAAATTCGCTAAACTGTGTGTATATTGCTCTAGTTAAAGAGGTTCAGAATCAAAAGTACCTAGATTCATGCTCATACTTTGCTGAAATTGGGCGCCTCCAGAGAGTGATGGGTTACCATCTGTCACCAAAGAGCTAACACCGATGCTTGGCCCAGAGGTATTTATATAACTAACTGGAAAGCTACCATTCATATCTCTAGGAACAAGTCAAGGTTGGAGTGTGGGGCCCCGGACATGGAGGCCAGCAGCATTGAGAATGAACCATCACCTTGAAGAATCTTTGCTTAGAGTGAAAGAACTGTCACTGGAATCTACTTAGGATCTTCAAATATTTTCGCTGAAAACTACAAAGTGTGCTTATCAGTAACACTATAGAGCCATGCAAGCCAATCAAGGAAATAGTCACCACAAGAATGTCCTAATAAGCCACTAACTTTTAAGTCTCATAATTAGCAGGAGACACATTTCCAGGCAACATCAAATTAACAAGTGTTGAACTGATCTAACAGGTGTAATACATTAACTTGAACTTCTGAAAGGAATTCGTGTTATCTGACCAATGTAAAGAAAAATCCTGAATGAACAGAAATAGACAGGAAACACGATAAGAGATGATGAAAAGGATAAAAAATCCAGTTTAGTTACAAGCTAGCGCATAGATGTAATAAAACCCAGCACTGCACAAAGACAGTTATGCTTTTCTATCCATCCTGGCAAAAGGACAGCGCAAGAACATGGAGCTGGTAGTGTAACATATGAAGTTCTGCAAAGTGCCTTCTTATGCAAGCTCGCAACAGATCATGAACAAAAAAGTAAAGAAACAAAAAAAGGTAAAAGAAAACCACAATAATAAAAATCCTATACTATTCAATTAGAAAAAAAACTACCTTGATCAACTACCAATTTGCATGGGCAATCCAATACAGATTATGCAGGGCTACAACTACAACAAGAAACCCAGATGAACTGATAACTGGTTCACCACCTATGTACAACAGAACCCAATGGATAGGTTGCCTAACCCAAACAATTTGGAGGGGATGTCAACCTAATGAACAAATAAAGTTACCTCACAAAGAATCAAATATATCAAACGAGGAGGAGGATCCTGTCATTATTTAAGGTGGTCCATAGTCACAAGGGAAATTGAACTACAGTCTATAGACGAAAGCAGGTCGCCGAGCGTGGTAACATGGGCCTCAAATTCCACGCTGCAGCAGCAGTACCCTTCATCTAGAAGAACCTGCCATGAATTCCACGCCGAGCATTGGCCGCCGCCTGCCCGCCTCTCGTGCGTGCGCGGGGACGCACGAGAAGAACAACACAGATCGTCCGCGAGCGGGGTCGGCGCGATCCATCGAACCGGTAGATGGCAGGCAGCGGGTTTGTATCGGGAGAGGAAGAACGCTGGGAGTTCCCCTGGAGGGAGAGGAACCGATGGGGTGTGGTGACTGGGTGGCAGCGCTTTGGCTGTTTCCATGAGCGTTGGCGGCGGCGCGAGGAACAAGGGGGTCACGACAACTTGGTAGCTCACGGTGCGAAAGGACACGGCGGCTGGTGGGCGGTGGCGGTGTTCCGTCTAGCGGCGTGGGCTGGTGGCGTACCGACGGCCTTGACCGGAGGGAGTTGGTGCACCGCAGCCACAGTGAGCGGCAGCGGGGGGCACGAAAGAGGAAGAGTCAGGGAACTGTCGGCACCCCCTTTGCCTCCTTGTCAGGACCCCTAGAGCTGCTGTGCAACAAGATGGAGACATGGGCGTTACCACGAGGCAAAAACGACCCAAGCGCATAGTGCAGCCCAACCGGAGGTGCATAGGCCGATATTGGGTTCCATAACAAGCCTATCACCCATCTACAAGAAGGGGTCGAGCAGACATGAGCATCGCATCCTCGGGATCAGGCTAACGGCGGCGGCGGTGGCGGAGACTTGTCTCCTGTAATAGATAGCTACCTTCCATTACAATTCCCCTACTGTAACCCAGATATTACCACAAATTGTGCTCAATCGAGGATACTACCATCGATACCCTAACATCTAGTATCAGAGCTAGCGATCTCCATACCTTCCTGAGGGGCTTCTCAGGAGGATGGGATGTTAGGCTGCTGTTAACCGGTGAGGCTACACAAGGTTTAGTTCCACCTCGCCTACGGAAGGAGGCCACACCCACCTTATAAGAGAGAGATTCCTTCCTCCTTTCAGTCCGGGCTTTTGGAATAGAGTAGGCTCTCTTCTTATAGTTGGATCGTGAGCACATGAACGTCCAGAACGTAGGCTGAGTGCTGGGCTGTGCCAAATGGACGCCACCGAATTACCACCCAGACGTAGTTGTGACCACAAAATCCCACTTATGCCAGGTGCACAACCAGTGAACATTCGTCCCTACCGCCACAAACCAGAACTTAAATCTTAGATTGATCGACAGGTACAAGAATTACTTCAGTCTGGAATCATTCAAAAGAGCACTAGTCACTTTTCTTCACCCGCAATTCTAGTGAAGAAGAAGGACGGGACTTGGCGTCTTTGCGTTGATTATAGAGCTCTAAATCCATGACAGTCATCAGTAAGTACCCAGTACCGATCATAGATGAGTTACTCGATGAGCTAGCTGGCGCACGTTGGTTTTCCAAAGTGGACCTGCGTGCAGGATATCACCAAGTTCGTCTTGCACCCAGTGAAGAGTTTAAAACAGCTTTCCAAACTCACTCGGGCCATTAGGAATATACGGTGATGCCGTTTGGCCTAGCAGGAGCCCCGGCCACCTTTCTGGGCGCGATGAACAAAACTCTCAAACCACTATTAAGAAAATGTGTGGTTGTGTTCTTTGACAACATACTTGTTTCAATGACACCTTGGATGCTCATGCGGAACATCTTAGGGCGGTGCTACAATTGTTGCACAGAGATCAGTGGCGAGTAAAAAGGTCTAAATGCTCTTTTGGCCAGCCAAGGATCGCATATTTGGGTCATGTCATCAACCATTTGGGTGTCTCTTCTGACCCAGCAAAGGTGGACAAGGTTGTAAACTGGCCAATACCCAAAAGCAGTAAGGATGCTCGCAGCTTTCTCGGCCTGGCAGGTTATTACCGCAAATTTGTACGCCACTTCGGCATACTAGCTCGACCACTGTTCAACTTGCTCAAGAAGAACACTCCATTTGTGTGGACTGAGGAAACCAAAACTGCTTTCGAACTGCTGAAAAATAATTTGGTTGAGGCACCGGTCCTGAAACTTCCTGACTTCACAAAGAAATTTGTCATCGACACGGATGCATGTGATTCAGGTGTGGGTGCCGTGCTGCAGCAGGAAGGTCACCCAATCACTTATATGAATAAACCTCTTAGTGCACGCAACAAAGGCCTCTCTACATATGAGAAGGAGTGCTTGGCTATCCTAATGGCCGTCGAGCAATGGCGCCCATATCTGCAACATCAAGAATTCTTGATACGTACAGACCAGAAAAGCCTGGTGCACCTAGAGGAACAACGGCTTACAACTATCTGGCAACAAAAGGCCTTCACTAAGCTTCTTGGGTTGCAATACAGGATTGCCTATCGCAAAGGGACTGACAACAGAGCTGTGGATGCTCTCTCCCGGCGTCAGCATGCCAGCCATGTTTCATTATCGGCTATCAGTATCTGCCAACTGGCGTGGTTAGATGATATCAAATCAAGCTATAGCTCCAACCCTTCTGCACAACGTTGGTTCACTAAATTGCAGTGGCATATTGTATTTTCGTGGCAGAATCTGGCTAGGTGGCGCACCACACTTGCAAGAACAAATGATGATTGCATTCCATGCAAGTTCAATTGGCGGTCACTCTGGGTTCCCGGTAACATTCAGCCGTCTATGACGTCTTTTCGCTTGGCCTAAAATGAAAGCAATGATCAAGCAATTCGTCTAGACCTGCTTGACCTATCAGCAGGCCAAACCGGAGAGGGTTAAGTACCTAGGCCTCTTGCAACCCTTACCAACCCCTGACAGAGCCTAGAAAATGGTCACTATGGATTTTGTGGAGGGTCTCCCTACTTCGGGCATAGATAACAGTATCATGGTGGTGGTTGACTGTTATATGTTGATCCAAATTCTAAAAAGTAGAGGCTAACTTCTGACGGAGCGGAGCGAGGCCCGTCGCCGGAGGCTTGGGCTGATACGGATCGTTGATGACCTAGGTTACCACTGCTATATATACTTCTTGTAAGCCGCCGGCTGGGATAAGTTGCATTTGTGAAATCCCCGGCGTTGTGTAAACACTCTCCGTTATAGTGAAGTTTCGCTGGCTGGCGCCCGTGGTTTTTCCCCTCTCTTTGTTGGAGAGGGTTTTCCACGTTAAATCTGTGTCCCCTTGCTGTGATTTTGTTTTCATTCTTCGTTATTTACTTGTCGCAAATCTAACAAGTGGTATCAGAGCCCCAGGTTCTAATCTAGGGTTTGCGACATGTCGTCATTGAAGTTCGATCTGCCGCAGCTGGACTACTCCACAAGATTCTGCTTGTGGCAGGTGAAGATGCGGGCGATTCTCGCCCAAACTTCAGATCTGGATGATGCGCTAGATGGATTCAGGGAAAAGGATGCTAAGAGCTGGTCTGACGAAGAGAAGCGGAAGGACCGTAAGGCTTTGTCTATGATTCAACTTCATCTATCCAATAATATTTTGCAGGAAGTCTTGACAGAGAAATCTGCTACTGCCCTTTGGGGGAAGCTGGAATCGATCTGCATGTCAAAGGATCTAACCAGTAAGATGCATGTGAAGATGAAGTCGTTCTCGCATAGATTGCAGGAAGGTGGACCGGTAATGAATCACTTATCTCTTTTTAGAGAGATTATTTCTGATTTGCAATCTATGAAAGTAAAATATGATGATGAGGATCTAGCTCTATTACTCTTATGCTCGTTGCCTAGTTCTTATACTCACTTTCGTGATACAATGTTGTTGAGCCGTGATAAGATAACCCTTGATGAAGTGCAAGATGCCCTCAAACAGAGGGAAAAGATGAAATCTATGGTGCAGGCAGATGGGGCGTCTTCCAAGGCTGAAGCTCTGCAGGTTCGTGGCAGGACCGAGCAGAGATTTAACAACTATGGCAACCGAGATAAGAGCAAAGACGACAGAAGTCGTTCGAAGTCCAAGGGAAAGGACAAGTTCTGCAGGTATTGTAAGAAATCTAATCATGTTATTGATGATTGTTGGAAGCTGCAGAATAAGGAGAAAAGGAACGGTACTTACCAACCGAAAGATAAGGATCAAGGTAATGGTAAGGCTGCTGTTGTTTCTGGTGATAGTTTTGACGGTGAATGTTTAGCCGTTTTTGCTGCTTGTGCATCTCATGATGATGAATGGATTCTTGATACTGCATGTTCGTTTCATATTTGCTGTAACAAAGATTAGTTCAGTTCATATGAGTCCGTGCAGACTGGAGATTTTGTACGTGTGGGGAATGACAACCCATGCCATATTATCGGAGTTGGATCTGTTAAGATCAAGACACATGATGGCGTGACGCGTACGTTGAATGAGGTGAAGCACATACCAAGCATGGCCAGAAATCTGATCTCCCTGAGTACCATGGACGTTGATAGATACAAGTACGCCGGTGGACATAGGTTGTTAAAGGTATCGAAAGGCTCTCTTATTCACATGATAGGTGATATGAATTCTGCTAAGTTATATGTTCTTAGAGGTAGCACTTTTCCTGGTATTGCTGCTGCTGTTACTGCTAATGATTCTGATGATTATGGTAAAACAAATCTGTGGCATATGCGTCTTGGGCATATGAGCAAACATGGCATGGCAGAATTGGTTAAGAGAGAGCTGATTGATGGCTGCAACTTGGGTAAGTTTGAGTTCTGTGAGCACTGCGTTTTTGGTAAGCATAAAAGAGTTAAATTCAATGCTTCCGTTCATACCACCAAAGGCATATTAGATTATGTGCATGCTGATGTATGGGGACCTTCCCGTAAGACTTCTATTGGTGGTGCTAATTACATGCTTACTATTATTGATGACTACTCAAGAAAAGTGTGGCCATATTTTCTAAAACACAAATCTGATGTTTTTGATGCTTTTAAGAAGTAGAAAGTTATGGTAGAAAAGCAAACTGAAAAGAAGGTAAAGGTACTACGTACTGATAATGGTATGGAATTCTGTTCTAATGAGTTTGAGGAGTTTTGCAGTAACGATGGTATGATCAGGCACCACACCATCCCTTACACTCCTCAGCAGAATGGCATGGCTGAGCGCATGAATAGAACCATCATCTCGAGGGCTCGCTGTATGTTGTCTAATGCAGGTATGCATAGACGTTTCTGGGCTAAAGCAGCCAACACAGCGTGCTACCTCATCAACAGGTCACCTTCTATTTCACTTGAGAAGAAAACTCCCATTGAGGTATGGTCAGGTTCGCCTGCTGATTATTCACAGTTGAGAGTTTTTGGTTGCACAGCTTATGCTCACGTTGATAATGGAAAGTTAGAGCCTAGAGCTGTTAAGTGCATATTCCTTGGTTATGGTTCAGGAGTTAAGGCATATAAACTATGGAATCCTGAAACTAAAAGGATTTTGTTGAGTAGGAATGTTGTTTTCAACGAACCCGTTATGTATCATGACAGCTTGCCATCGGATCCCTCTCCTGTTGCTATTGGAGAGGAGGGAGTTCGTATGCAGGTGGAGCACCTGCAGAAAACTGTTGATAATAATGCTGTTGTTGATGATACTCATGAGGAAAATATTGATGATGATGTTGTTCAGCACTCACCTACTGTTTTGCAGCAGCCACAGGAATCTATTGCTGCTGATAGACCGAGGCGTAACATAGTTCCACCTCGTCGTTTAATTGAAGCGTGTAATCTAGCTCATTATGCTTTGAGTTGTGTTGAACAGGTGGAGCATGATACTGAACCTGCTACATACAATGAGGCTATTGCATCCGTTGACCGCGAGAAGTGGGTTTCTGCTATGCAAGAAGAGATGCAATCGCTTGATAAGAATGGCACATGGGAAGTTGTGCGCTTGCCTAAACAGAAGAAGGCTGTCCGCTGTAAGTGGATATACAAGAGAAAGGAAGGTTTGTCTCCTAATGAGCCTCCAAGGTTTAAGGCAAGGTTAGTAGCAAAAGGTTTTAGCCAGATTCCAGGTATTGACTATAATGATGTTTTCTCTCCGGTTGTGAAACATAGCTCTATTCGTACTTTCTTTGGTATTGTTGCTATGCATGATCTTGAGCTTGAGCAGCTAGATGTAAAGACTGCTTTTCTGCATGGTGAACTGGAGGAGGAGATTTACATGGACCAACCTGAAGGGTTCATAGTTCCTGGAAAAGAGGATTTTGTGTGCAAATTGAAGAGATCGCTTTATGGTTTGAAGCAATCTCCAAGACAGTGGTATAAAAGGTTTGATTCATTTATGATCTCACAAGGTTTTAAGAGATCTCAATTTGATAGCTGTGTTTATATAAAGTTTGTTAATGGGTCACCTATTTACTTGCTGTTATATGTTGATGATATGTTAATTGCTGCCAAGAGCATGAAAGAAATCACTACTTTGAAGGCACACCTAAGTAGTGAATTTGAGATGAAAGATCTTGGTGCTGCTAAGAAAATCCTAGGTATGGAAATTAAACGGGACAGAAAATCTAGGTTGTTGTTTCTTAGTCAGCAAAGTTACGTTGAGAAAGTTCTTCAACGTTTTAATATGCATGATGCAAAGTCAGTTAGTACTCCTGTTGCTCCTCACTTTAAATTGTCAGCATTGCAATGTCCTAGTTCTGATGAAGATATTGAGTACATGTCTCGAGTTCCTTATTCTAGTGCTGTTGGTTCCTTGATGTATGTCATGGTTTGTTCTCGCCCTGATTTATCATATGCTATGAGTTTGGTGAGTCGTTACATGGCTAATCCTGGTAAAGAACATTGGAAAGTTGTTCAGTGGATTTTCAAGTACCTCCGTGGCACATCCAACGCTTTGCTTGAAGTTTGGCAAGACTGATGAGGGACTCGCAGGCTATGTGGATTCAGATTTTGCTGCCGACTTGGATAAGAGGAGGTTCCTCACAGGTTATGTGTTCACGGTAGGTGGATGTGCCGTGAGTTGGAAGGCAACGCTGCAACCAGTTGTTGCTTTATCTACAACCGAAGCAGAATATATGGCTATTGATGAAGCTTGCAAAGAGTCTATTTGGTTGAAAGGTTTGTATGCTAAGCTTTGTCAGGATGATTCTTGCATTAACCTGTTCTGTGACAGTCAAAGTGCTATTTACCTTACTAAGGATCAGATGTTCCATGAGAGAACAAAGCACATTGATATCAAGTACCATTATGTTCGTGATGTTGTTGCACAAGGTACACTGAAGGTATGCAAGATAAGCACTCATGATAATCCTGCTGATATGATGACAAAGCCTGTTCCTGTTGCTAAGTTTGAGCTATGCTCAAGCTTAGTTGGTATAACTGCTTAGCCCAAGTGGCTATTGGCGCCGAAAGTGTTTTCTTTGTTTGTTCAGGGAGATGATTACAGTTGATGCTACAAGAAGGAATTTGTCTCAAGGTGGAGTTTGTTATATGTTGATCCAAATTCTACAAAGTAGAGGCCAACTTCTAATGGAGCGGAGCGAGGCCCGTCGCCGGAGGCTTGGGCCGATGCAGATCGTTGATGACCTAGGTTACCACCGCTATATATACTTCTTGTAAGCCGCCGGCTGGGATAAGTTGCATCTGTGAAATCCCCGGCGTTGTGTAAACACTCTCCGTTATAGTGAAGTTTCGCTGGCTGGCGCCCGTGGTTTTTCCTCTCTCTTTGTTGGAGAGGGTTTTCCACGTTAAATCTGTGTCCCCTTGCTGTGATTTTGTTTTCGTTATTTACTTGTCGCAAATCTAACATTGACAAACTGACACGCTATGCACACTTTATTCCCCTTTATCATCCTTTCACAGCAGCAAAAGTGGCTTTAGCCTACATGTATAATGTGTTCAAGTTACACAACTTGCCCGAGATCAGTCTCTGACCGGGATCCAATCTTCACTAGCCGTTTTTGGAAGGAGCTATTCTTTTTAATTAGTACATAGTTGCACATGAGCTCGGCCTATCACCCCGAAACCGACGGCCAGTCTGAACGGTTCAACCAATGCTTGGAGATATATCTCAGGTGCTTCACGCACACATGTCCTAGCAAATAGAGTCAATATCTGTCACTCGCGGAGTACTAGTATAATACTAGTCCACACTCAGCACTGCAAACATCACCATTTGTAGCTCTGTACGGTCATGAACCACGCCACTAGGGCATCGAGCCAGCTTAAGCATGTTCTGTTCCTCCTCTGCAAGAGTGGATCGAAGAACGTCAGCTGATGCAGAAGTTGCTCCAACATAACTTGAACCATGCTCAACAACAGATGAAATATCAAGCTGACAAAAAGAGGACAGAATGCACATTCATTGCTGGAGACCAGGTCTTTGTGAAGCTGCAACCTTACGTATAGTCATCTGGTGCTCGACGTGCCAATCACAAATTAGCATTTCGCTACTTTGGACCTTAACAGATTTTGCGAGGCATCAATCCAGTGGCATTTGAAGTGGCCCTCCCAAGCACTTCTAGGATCCATCCAATTTTCCATGTTTCTCAACTTCGCAAGGCACTGCTTCCAGGTATTCCTGTCTCCACTCAACTTCCAGTCGCCACTGACACAGTTGTTACCCCTGTGAAGATTATTGCACACCGCTGGAAGCGTGGACCACATGGACGCACAGAGCAGGTTCAGGTCCAATGGTCCGATCCAACAGTGCTTGACATAACATGGGAAGACAAGGTAGAGTTGCAGCAGCGCTTTCCTACAGCTACGGCTAGGGGACAAGCCATTTCTCAAGAGGGAGAGGATGTCAGGACCCCTAGAGATGCTGTGCAACAAGATGGAGACATGGGCGTTACCACGAGGCAAAAACGACCCAAACGCATAGTGCAGCCCAACCGGAGGTGCATAGGCCTAGATTGGGTTCCATAACAAGCCCATCACCCATCTACAAGAAGGGGTCGAGCAGACATGAGCAGGGCATCCTCGGGATCAGGCTAACGGCGGCAGCGGCGGCGGAGACTTGTCTCCTGTAATAGATAGCTACCTTCCATTACTATTCCCCTACTGTAACCCAAATATTACCACAAATTGTGCTCAATCGAGGAGACTACCATCGATACCCTAACACTCCTCTTCCCGCCGGGAGCAGCGGGATCGCCCCTTCCATCGATGAACGTTGGGGACAGAGCGGACGACGCTAGAAAAGAGGGAGGTGCGCCCCTCCGCGGGGCACATGGGGGTTCCGTGGGTGGGGAAGCAGCGGGACAGACGGAGTAATTGGGTGGTGGCAGTGCCCGCAATATCCCCGAACTACCAGGGGCAAAATCATAAAATAAGGGCAGACGGAAAATTTTGCCCAGTGACAAACGTACCACAACGTAAATATACGTATATAGGAGCTCCCTTTTACATGCATTTTCTGGACGTCTTTAAAAGAAAGTTAGCTCTGACACACACACTTCTCCAGGGTAATGTGATTGGTCCAAAAGGGCAGGAGCATTTAGACCCAGAAGCCAAAACACCAACCCCTTCTTACTCAAATTAATTAAGAAGCACGAAAATTTGGATTATTACAGATACTGATTAGCTTGTCAAGCAAAGGTTCAACCTTAATGGTCAGAGTTTTGGTAAGGAGTTTGTAGATACATGTAAGGAGGAAAATAGGCCTATACTGACTGATCCTATTTGCTTCAGAAATTTTAGGCAACAAAGTAATGGTACCATAGTTCAATCTTTGGACATCAAGAGTACCAGGATGAAAAGCAGCAAACAGGTTCATAATATCACATTTAACATATTCTAGCAATGTTGATAAAATTCAGTGAAAATGTTGTTTGGGCCAGGAGCTTTATTCTTGGCCATTGAAAACAAGGCAAACTTAACTTCTTCAGAAACGGGTTCACTCAGCTTTTCATTATCCATGTTGTCAAGTTTTTCTTTTGGTATCCACATCTCAAAATTAATAGGGAAAAGATTCCTAGGAGCTGGCCCAAAAAGATCTTTGTAATACTCAGTGGCATGTTTAAGGATATTATCAGTGCCCTCAATATTTACATTGTTATCTTTCAAGGAGAAGATAGTATTCTTCCTTTTCCTCCCATTGGCTACTCTATGGAAATAGCTAGTATTTAGGTCCCCTTCTAAAAGCCATTTCTCATGGGATTTTTGTACCAATGCATGTCCTCCTCAACATACAATGTCATATGCTCCACCAAGATAGTCCTTTTCCTAATTTTTAGATGATGGACCAGCTCACCATCCTCCTCAAGGATCTCTAAAGCACTAAGCTCCTCTTTTAGTTCCATTTTACTTTTCCTATTGTGTCAAAAAATATTTGAACCCCAATCTTTAAATTATTTCTTAAGTCTTTTTAGTTTAATGTTCAACACATCAATAGGATCAGAAAAGTGAACAAATTTATTCCAAATTTGATCAACAGAGGGAAGGAACACCTCATTGCCCAACCAAGACATATCAAATCTGAACTCTCTAGATTTACTAAGAATGTTTGTACTAGTACCAGAGTCTAGTATCAAAGAATTATGGTCACAAACATCTCTCACCAGCTTGCATTGAAGAAGTTGTCTCTTAACAATTTATTTCTTTTAAGATAATGTGTTAAGATACACTCGTTACGAAAGGCCTAATGTTGGGGTTTTGATCTATCTCTGACAACTCTACCAGGATTCATGCTAACCTGACGTGACACCGATTCTATTTCTGGGACGCATAAATAATCCGACCTTGCACCTGCCCCAGTGCAGCTCCCGAGGTGAAGCGGTAGGAACAGAACAAAGCTACACAAGGACGCACGACACACGGCGGCACCATACCACCCCACGCTTTCCCCTCTACCGAGTTGATTGATCAATCCCGAAAAGATGAGAGCACCCAGCCAAATTTCACGTGCCACCCCAACATCCTGATCGACTCTACTTGTGTTGTTTTCTAAGCGATTCCCTCCTTCCCCCCTGGTCGGCATCGGCTCGCCGAATTCCACGTGCCTCTCCATTTCTCCGCTCCTCTTTCCCGAGCACTTGATCTTTCTTCGATTTCAGTTCTTGGATCAAGGCTGTCCTTCGCCCCTCGATCAGCTTGCTATCTGAGCAATGGCGGAGCAGGTGGTGGAAGACCTCCGAGAGAGGTGCGCGACGCCGGCATCGCTGCTGCACGACGTGGCGGCGGAGATGGCCGACGAGATGCGCGCGGGACTGGAGAAGGAAGGAGGGAGCAGGGTCAAGATGCTGCTCTCCTACGTTGATAAGCTCCCCACTGGGTTAGTTCATATACTCGGTAGTTCTTCAGTCTTGTTTTATTTGTCTGCTAAGGGGGAAGCCTGCAAAGTTTCATACACTTCAATTTATTCGCTATACACTTTTACTTACTTTGTGCGCTCGTTGTCACATCTTAGTGAGGGTTAACAGGCTGATGTTGTAAACTTGAATGTGTTGATGGAGTAGATTTTAGAGCAGACTGTGTTCATATGAACTGAGGGCTAATACATATGACAAGGGCGCCCGTTAATGGATGGGATATTAATGGATGTCGGACTTAAAAATAGAAATGTAACTCCTGATCATGTTCATCCCACTAAAACACCATGCACTTGTTATCAGGCTTCAGATCAGCTGCTAGATAAAACCTAATGATTACGGTTGCTCATTTCACTGGCCATCGCACAATTCTATTCTTTGACCTGTGCACACCTTGAGAATTATTTCATATTTGGCCCCTTACATTTGTGCTACTAAATTTAGGAGAGAGGAAGGTTTGTTCTATGGATTGGACCTAGGAGGGACAAACTTCCGCGTCTTGAGGGTGAAGTTAGGTGGTAACGATAAGCGTATTGTTAACCGTGAGTCCAGAGAAGTCGCCATTCCAACACATTTGATGTCAGGGAGCTCCACGGTACATTTATAAGCTGAACGCACCAACTTAGCATAGATTTGTTATTATATATGTCTTTGTTTCATTGTTTGATTGTATTCACTATTTATGTTATAGGAATTGTTTGGTTTCATTGCTTCCGAATTAGCCAAGTTTGTTGCTGATGAAGATAAGGGTAATAGCTTTGCAAACGGGAATAAACGAGAATTAGGGTTCACGTTTTCTTTCCCTGTGAGGCAACACTCCATTTCATCGGGCACCCTTGTCAAGTGGACAAAGGCATTTTGCATAGAAGATGCTGTAAGAATTCCTTGTGCTCACAAACCCAGCATTTTTGTACATTACGCAATGTAAGAATGTTTCCAATTATACCTTCGGAGCCTCGATATATTATTTGATTATAAACCATAATGGATAAAAAACTAGGAATTACTACGTTAGAATTTACGTTTTGTTAGGTAAGCAACATCATACAAATCAAATACTTAAGGTATTCCTCAACAAAACTCACATATGTCTCAAATCAGGTAGGCGAAGATGTAGTGGGTAAGCTGCAAACGGCTATGGAGAAGCAAGGTCTAGATATCCATGTGGCTGCACTGGTGAGTGTCAAGAAGTTATTATATTGCACTATTCATAAATTCTTGTAATCTCAATCTCATATATTGTTTGATAAAATAGATCAATGACGCTGTTGGGACATTGGCTGGAGCCAGATACTATGATGAAGATGTTATCGCCGGTGTGATATTCGGTACTGGTACAAATGCTGCCTATGTTGAGAAGGCAAATGCTATACCAAAATGGGAAGGAGAGCTGCCAAAGTCAGGGGATATGGTGAGGTTTGAAGGTCATAACTTTTCACTCTAAGCCTAGTACTACTCAAAGAATTTGTGCTGAATTCTTCTGCTATTTTATTATTTCTCTAAGTTATATTTGTACTACGTTTTTCATATACCAGGTGATTAATATGGAATGGGGTAACTATTATTCATGCCATCTTCCAGTCACCGAATATGATCAAGCATTAGATAAGGAAAGCTTAAATCCGGGAGAGCAGGCAAGTTTCTTTTACATTCTGTCCGTTCATGCTGTTGGTTCAGCATTGGCTGAAAACTCATTTTGGTTCTTTCAGATCTACGAGAAGTTAACCTCTGGAATGTATTTGGGTGAAATAGTAAGGAGGGTATTGCTTAAACTATCTTTGCAATCTGCAATTTTTGGTGAAATTGACCACACTAAGCTCAAAACTCATTTCCATCTGCGGTACGTTGTTTGACTAGCTTTTCACAAGCTCATTTTAGGTGTAGTGTTTGCTGCCAGATTCAAACTTCACATGAAGTAATATATCTGTCTTTCTGCTGTATGCAGGACTCCACATATTTCTGCAATGCACCACGATGAAACACCTGATTTGAAGATTGTGGCAGAAAAGCTGGAAGAAACCCTAGAGGTATGCAGTATGCTCACTTTGTAATCATTGCACGGCTGTCATCATTAAAACATTTTATACTCCCTCTGTTTCATAATATAAGATGTTTTAGCTTTTGTGCAGCGAATGTATCTAGACTACTTTTAGTGCGTGGTTCACTCCGAACCTAAACACTAAAAGATGTCTAGATACATTTGTTTCACAAAAGCTAAAATATCTTATATTTTGAAACAGAGGGAGTAGTTTTATGCACACACTAAAGCGATATGGTATCCATACCTCCAGATTGCAGGCACATCCTTAGAGACGCGGAAAATGGTCGTCGAAATTATTGACATTATAGCAAGAAGGGCAGCCCGGTTGGCTGCTGCAGGCCTTGCAGGGATCCTCAAGAAGCTTGGGAGAGATGGCTCCATCGAGAAGCGTCGGTCGGTCATCACCATTGATGGAGGACTGTTCGAACACTATGTCAAGTTCAGAAAGTGCTTGGAAACTACTCTAAGTGAACTGCTAGGAGAGGAGTCGTCGAAGTTGGTAGTCATCAAGCACGCAGATGACGGTCCGGGGATAGGAGCTGCCCTGATTGCTGCTTCCCATTCCCAAAACCGAAATGTTTAGGGGAACCCAAGTGTTGAATGTTAGTAGGCAAGTTACTCTTCCATACATTTTTATTTCCCCTTTTCTGGGGTGAACCGAACACGAAAACTCGTTTCCCAGCATGTGCAGTTTACCATGCTGAAACTATAAGCGGTCTGTACTAAATGAGGCTAGATGAGGTCACCTTGGACAGTTGGTGAAATAAAAAAGGGAGCAAAGGTCTCATAAATCTAACTACCTTTCCAATCAGAAGTTTCATTTTAAAGCATTAGAGCATCTCTAGCAGATTGTTGGGGAATACCCCGGGTAGGGTAACACCCGGGTATAAGGGCCGAGGTACGGCGCGGTCAAAGCAAGTGCTGACCGGGTCACCTTAAGGCAGGCCGAATCACGGTGTGACCCGGCCCATGGAGCATCTCCTTGGCAATGGTCTGACCGGCATAAGATTTATGCCGGCCATGTCTATCTGTTTTGCAGGTAACTAGGTAAGCCGGATTACCTTAGCTTCCAAGAGAAGGAATCCCCCGCTGGTCAAAAGGTGGCTTTATTAGCTGTAGCATGAGCAAAGTAAAGTAAAGAAGAGGACCAGCGGGTCAGGGGCGACCAAGGTGACGCGGGCAAAGCCGGATGACGTAGTCCGTGTCTGGTGACGCCAA
This sequence comes from Avena eriantha, assembly GCA_910589775.1. Classification (NCBI taxonomy): domain Eukaryota; kingdom Viridiplantae; phylum Streptophyta; class Magnoliopsida; order Poales; family Poaceae; genus Avena; species Avena eriantha. The sequence goes on from OU342742.1 coordinate 210,496,436, forward strand.
AAGACAAGGATTATGCCATGGGTTACGTCCAAAGCCCGGACGAGCCGTTAAAGGGAATAAAGAAGCATCTGCTTTAGGAAAGGAGCATATTCGTAGAATATGCTGCCACCTGTGCCCTAGAATTGTAACCCGGGCTCCCCTATATAAGGAGCATCGGGGCCTCCATAGAGAGGACCGGCCAATAGATCAATCATTCTCTGTCTAAGGTAGAACTCTAGGGCTAGTTGACAGGGAGTAAGAGACATCGTCTCCTTCTTGCTGTGAGCCTCAGGAGCACTTGTAAACACCATTGATAGAGAATATACAAGAACTTTCGTGCGTGGAATCATCACATTCTCCCTCCCTGGATTCCCCTAGCACTCATTGGCCCCATCTTTAGCCTATCCATGGCATCTGCCGTGCCACCACCACGACAGTTGGCGCTCATCGTGGGGCTAGCGGTCCTAGCAGGGGTGAAAATTCAGACGAGAAACTTCTCAAGCACCAGCGAGCGTATCGTCTCAGGCTTGGTTCAGCGCTTTGGAGCGCTGGACTACGTCAACGACAACGTGGGAAGCTTCGGTAGGCACCCTCCACCGCGCAACGACGTCTTCCTCCAGCTTGGCGCGCACAAGATCTACATCGGCGTGGACGAATCCTGCGTTCACCCGCGGCACATCGTCGAGGGAGGCGAGCCACCTCTCAGCGCAGCTCGTGGAGTGCGTACACTCGCCCTACTAGCAGCGTTCAGGCCCCGATGACCGCGCCAAACGTAGGACTAAGCACAGATCTGGCTCCAGAGCTAGAGGTAACACCAAAACAGACCAGGTCTAGGTTTCCCCCGCTAGAGAGGCCAGAGAATGTGCTCCAACAAGCGATAGATAGCTTAGCAATGCCAATAGCACCTGTGGTAGATCCAGTTCAAGCACAAGCTGAGTTAGAGGAAACTAGGCGAAAAATGTTAGCTGGAGCAAAGAAAGTAGCAGAGCTGCATCAGTCGTTGAACATCACCTTGAGAGAGTATGCTAAGGCAAACCGTATCGATGGAGTGAAAATCCGGGGCAGGAACCTGATCACTGAGATTGACAAGGAGTACGAGCCTAGGCCGGGTCAGACAGCCACGATAGTAACATGACGGTTGGATCGGTACAGTACCCCGGCAAAGAACCTCAGGGCAGCAAATGCAGCCGCATCCGAGTTAGAAGGTTTAACCGGAGAGGCCCGACAAAGGCAGCAAGAGAGAGTAAATCACTTGTTGAGAGTTGCATGCCAACAAAATGAAGAATTAAACAAGGCTAACCCGGCACCACTAGGGGCCTCACAGGTGGTACATTCGGCCAGGAATAACCCGACAAGATCCAGAGGAGCCGCGTCGTCTCCGGGTCATAATCCCAGGAGAGAAGAGGTAGTGGACTCCGGAAGAAGAGACAAGCAAATGGTTCCTTATGACCCGGTAAGGGCTGGAAAAGGCAAAGTAGTGCAAGTTGATGAGGACCGGCACAGTACTAGCCGAGGTGTGGCTTCCCGAGGTAACCGTGACCAAGGCAATGCCGGTCAAAGGAATGCTGCCAACAGCAATGCCGGACAGCGCGATCCCGTGGGAGCAGGGCAAAATCTACTTCGGACACAGCAACAATGCATACCTCGGCAAGGGGGGAGTGCGGGACAAGCAGCACAACAACATCATGCACATCCGGATCAGGAAAGATACAATGATGGATATTCAGCTATGGTCAACGATGGATACCCCAGACCGGATCACCACGTAATTGGATCACGGTTGGGAAGCAGGAACTTGCAGCCAGATGACGCAAGGCTGAAATTGGACAGGATCTATAGGTCGGAGCAAATTGAGATACAAGGTCCACCGGGTCCAGCATGTTTTGGGCCCTGGATCATGAACGAGCCACCAGTGCCGAACTTTCAACTGGCTAGAGGAACCCAAACTTATGATGGTAGTACCAGGCCAGAGGATTGGCTGATTGACTATGCCACAGCAGTCAAGATCGCAACAGGAAATTTGAGATGGGCGGTGAGGTATTTACCACAGAGGTTGGAAGGACCAGCGTGAGTTTGGCTGAACAACTTACCACCAGGAAGCGTTAACTGTTGGTTGGATTTCCAGGAGCTGTTCGTTAGCAATTTCTCAAGCACTTACAAGAGGCCAAACAGGCCGCAAACTCTAGCGCTGAGTAGGAAAAGACCGAATGAGCCAGACCGAGATGTCCTAACCCGTTGGTGTAACATGCGTAACTCGTGCGAAGGTGTAATTGAATCACAAGCTATTGCGTGGTTCGCTCAGGGATGCAAATATGGAAGTATGATGTGGCAAAGATTACAGCGAGATATGCCAACTACCTTGGCTGAGACAATCCAGATCGCAGATTCGTATGCCTTGGGAGATCCAACGCAACCCCGGTTAATGTCTAGCGAAGCAAACGAAGAGTATTACGGCCGAGATGGCTCCATATTGTCAAGGAGGAATGATTTTCGAGGAAAAAGAAGGGATGAGCGTCCGGATTATCGGTATAACTCGCAGCAGGTTGTAGCAGTGGACCGGGATCAATCCAATGCCGGAGCTAGTCAACGCCAAAAAACTGGAGGGCAGAGCTGGCAACAGAAAAACGAAGGGAGAAAGCCTTGGACCCCGGAGTAGGAAAAGCAATGGTAGGAACATAAGGATAGGGCGAGGTATACTTTCGAGTCTATGTTGGATCAACCTTGCATATTTCATACACCAAGTCCGAACAGTCTGGCGAATGATACGACCCGACAGTGTGAATGGATGAGGAAATTAGAACAGGGAAGTTCGGGGAATGCTCAGGCACCTCGGAACGAAGCACCTAGAAATTAAGCACCCCGGCCACCGTTACTAACAGGGGGAATGCACAGCAACTGATGCTGCCACCACCTCCTCTGAGGTATGAGAATCCGGAAAGAAGGGATGCTGTACATCAAGTGGGCAATAACCAACAACAAGGTCAAGGTTACAACAAAAATGAGGGACGAAATGAGTACAGGGAACATCATCAAAGCTACTGTGTGTTCACCACGGAAGAGAATGACCGGAAAAGCTTGCAGCACCGACATATGGAGGCAAACACAGTAATGCTAGCGGTGGTGAGGTATATGTCCTGGGCGGATCAGGAGATTACATGGAGTGTCAAGGATCACCCAAAGATCATGCCAAGACCAGGAACCTACACTCTGGTCCTGGATCCGACGTTCATCGGGCCGAATCTCAATGTAAGATTTTCCAAGTTATTGATTAACAATGGCAGCAGTATCAACATTATGTACAAGGATACCATGCACAAGTTGGGGATAACAGAGAACATGTTGCAAGCAACAAGGACCACCTTCCATGGCATTGTGTAGGGTATTTCTTGTGAACCGATTGGTAAAGTCTGGGTTGACGTGTTATTCGGTACAAGAGACAACTGCCGCACTGAGAACTTGGAAATTCGAGGTGGTGAATCTGGAGAGCGCTTATCACGTGTTACTCGGCAGGCCAGCGCTAAACAAATTCATGGCAACTACCCACATCAGTTACCTTAAGATGAAGTTGCCCGGACCAAGGGGCGTGATAACTGTATCAGGGGACTTCCGACGTTCGATCGAGTGCGCCTCAGCCGGATCCAATTTAGCCGAGTCACTCGTGATAGCTCAAGAAAAAAGGAAGATACTGGAAGTGGCGGCATTGGCTCAATCCGCGCAACAACATATGCCGGCTCCGACCAACCCGCACGGGAGCGTATCGTTCCAAGCAACTAAGGACACGAAGAAAGTGCCAATCGATGATCAGTTCCCAGAACACACCGTGACCATTGGTGCCGGGTTAAGCAGCAAATAGGAAAGCAAGCTCGTCAACTTCCTCCGTGAGAATCAGGATATCTTTGCTTGGTCTACACAAGATCTACAATGTGTACCGAGGGAGTTGGCTGAGCACTCATTAAATGTAAGAACCGGGGCTAAGACGGTGAAGCAACCACTCCGGCGTTTTGCCGAGGACAGGAGGAAAGTCATTAGAGACGAAATAGCCAGACTACTAGTGGCCGGATTTATCATGGAAGTACTCTATCCGGGTTGGCTCTCTAATCCGGTGCTGGTGGAGAAGAAGAAAGATGATCCGAACGTGGTTGTGGTATGGTGCATGTGTATTGACTACACGAACCTGAATAAGGCGTGTCCTAAAGATCCATTTCCGCTTCTTAGAATAGATCAAGTCATAGACTCAACGGCCAGATGTGAACTACTGTCATTCATTGATGCGTATTCTGGTTTCCACCAGATACCCCTGAATCTGGATGATCAAATAAAGACTGCATTTATTACCCGTACGGGGCTTATTGCTATCGCACTATGCCGTTTGGATTATGTAATGCAGGAGCAACGTACCAGAGATGCATGCAAAAATGCTTACATGATCAGATAGGTCAGAATGTGCAAGTCTATGTGGATGATGTGATAATAAAGACCAAGGAAAGCAATACGCTCCTTGAGGATATCTGGCAGACATTCGCAAACTTAAGAAGGTTCCGAATGAAACTGAACCCGGAGAAATGCACCTTTGGCGTACCCGCCAGAAAGTTACTCGGTTTTTTGGTGTCTAGCCGTGGCATTGAAGCCAACCTGACAAAAATCCAGGTCATAGAAAGAATGGAACTGCCAAAATGTCTTAACGATTTGCAGAAGTTCACTAGTTGCCTGACACCATAGGCCACATGGCATGATCCACCCCTGGGATCGAATTGTTTTAGTATTAATAAGGCCCTGAATTCAACAAACAAGGCATGGGAGGCATGGGAAGGAGTAGTGGTGGAATACCTCTAGACACCACACGAACAGGTGGAGGAGCGAGACCATGGGAGACGTCTGTTGGTGGTGCGTTGGGGTATGGATCCATCGTCATATGAGCATAGCGTGTGTCGCTGCGTCTCGAATGTATGATGGGTAGGCCACGAGACACCATCGCCGGCTCGCCGCCACCATCGAACCGATGGGAGAGGGGCGGAAGGGGAAGTGAATGATCGGTCTCATACGTGTGCACTTTGTTGAGCTCTAGTGGGAGAATCTGGGCCCAGTTAACCAAAACGAGCCGATTTGATCTCGAGAGAAGCTTCCCTCAGGGACATTCGACCCAATGCGGGAATAGCAACAGATCTAATGGCCAGAAATGATTAGGAAGGACAATCGGACGGCCAAAAATGTTGAGAGCGTGAGAGAGCTTCCTTTTGGTTCAGTTTTAATATCCCTAATTGATAGAGAATATACAAGAAATTCCGTGCGTGGAATTACCATGTTCTCCCTCCCTGGATTCCCCTAGCACTCATTGGCCCCATCTTTAGCCTATCCATAGCATCTGCCGTGCCACCACCACGATTGTCCACACCCGAATTTTTAATCCTAGATGCCCGTTATGCCATACCTCGCAATCCCAGGATTACCATTTTTGCGAGACATAACGGATTGGATATCACCGTACATCATCCATTACAAACCATACATAAGGTCTTTCACAAATAAGGATCTCATGATCCAGTCTTAATACAACAAGCAGCGGAAATAAAAGATAAGCGTAGCGGTGGGGTCCATCTTCAGGGGCATAGGCAATGCTGACGAAGGCAGATAGTCCTAGTTATCATAGCCGTCCTGTTGGCCATCATCTTGATAGTCTCCTTCATAGTCTGGCCATGATAATAGCCAGGGATAAAAGCCATGAGTACTCTTTAAGTACTCGCAAACTACTACTAACAAGTATTATAAATCTAAGTTAAAGTGCTAACTCTATGTTTAACTATCAAGTTAAGTTTGAAACCTAAGCTGAGTTCTGAAGCAAAGAAAGATAAGGTAAAACTCTAGAATCACTTAAGTTGGGGAAACTATTGTCATAAACACAACCCTGTTGTGGTCAAGTCAAGATTCATCATTTTTTTTCAAAGTATTTAGAAAACATCTGACAACAAAACAATATGGCCATTCCAACTGTCCATAACCGCGGACGCGGCTATTCGAATAGTTTGACACGCTGCAGAGGTGGTACACTTTCACCACAAGATTTGATACATCTGTCAGGGATAACCCTGAATCATCATACTTAGTATGCAGATAATCAAACATAACCTTCCCTTTACACACCCTAGTATAAGCACCTCTCCTATGAGCATGGCCTCCCAACCATGACCATCAGTCACCTTGGGCACTGCATATGTGGACAACATTGAGAGGTAGCCTCAGCTCAAACCTCTCCCGTGAGGGAACTAATACTAATGCATATAAATTTCTAGCTAAGCCTTACCCAATTCAGGTAATGTGGTTGTACGGTAAATTTGGAATGGTATCGCATCCGAATCCAACCATCAGTTTTATAAAAGGGTTAAGGCTCATGCCTCAACATTTTCATCATCATCAACCATTTGTGTTTCTCAACACATGTCAAAACATCTCAATAGAATGACTCATCATTCTAAGGTTTTCATAATTCATTTTCACCAAGTATTCCCATCTAAAGTGACTCAAGTTTTTGAGCTAATCTAAACTACTAAGTTAAGAGTGTTCACTAAGGTGGTAACGATGGGTTCAATCTCATACCATAGAATGACATCTAAAGGGTTCTAAATAGGTCAAGTTTTATACTTTTTATGCTACCTTCAAAACAAGTAAAGAACTTTGTATAACCTAAGAGGGTAAAACTTGTAACTAAGACTTGGAGTACCAATAGTCAAAGGGGGTGTGATCAAGGCATGCCTAAGGCATCTTTGCTAAACCATCTAGTTTGATTCTAGTTTGTTAAGTACTACACTTGCAAGTACTAACTTGCAAGGGTTAATCTTGGATAGTGCTAGCTTGCTAATAGTAGCTTGCCTTGGTTGGTGCAGTGGTTGAAGTTTTCTTCTTCTTCTTCTTGGTAGAACTCCTCCTCCTCAAAAGCTTGGTCGATACTATCGTCTATAAATACATAGGGAGTGCACAATCACCAAACAATACTTAACTAAGCTAAGTAGCATTCTAAGACACACATTTGATGATCTATTATCATCACAAGCATCACAAGTTTAATTCCATAGTTTCATCCTTTTTATTTTAGAAAAGTAATTTCTACTCATTGAAAAATTAACTAAAATTTAATATTCACCACCAAAATATGGGCTCATGTGGACACATGTCCTCACCACATATTTCTAACATGTGGGAATGAGATTTAAAGGTTGGATCAATATTACTTTAGTTTAAGTTCATTATTTAATGATTTAAAGTGACTAGAAATGCCTATATAGCATTATTTTGGTACTAGTCCAAAGTCACTGCATGTAAACCTTAATATTATTACATGGTTAGATAGATATGATGAAATGTGATTTTTGAGAGTTGGAATCAACTCAAAAGCTAACTTGGTTGATTTTATAAAAATGTTGCAAGTTGCAAATACTTCTGTCTTCTTATTTTTATTAGGAGTGATCTATAACTCTAATTGAATTAAATCCAATGGTCTTGGATAGATCATCTTAATACCTTTCAGGAAAAATTTGTATCACGCAATTTGGATTTGTCAAACTCACAGAATTGAATTTTAAAATAGTGGACAGAAACTAGATTTAACTAAAAAGAAAAATCCAGATTTGAATGTGTGGGCTAGCGTGGGAAAAGAAATGGGCTGGCCTAGTGGCGCTCCGCTGCGTGGGGCTCAGCTGACAGGGGGGGTCCCACTTGTCAGCGGTACTTAACACACGAAACGGTACACGCGCTGTGGGCCGTAGGATTAGAAGCTAGATCTACAGCTGAGGGTCGTCGTCGTCGACGAAGAGGTCGCCGACGAGCTCGAACCCTAGCGGCTCGGTGGGGGTCTACTGGGGGCGTACCAGGGATCCAGTGGGGTCGGCGAGGCGGGCAAATGACGTGGAAGACGACGTCGAGGCGAGGCGTGGTCGCGGCAGAGCTTGGGGTGGTCGCAATCAACGGTGCCCTTCTCCTCCAGAGGCGGCGGCTCCGGCTCCAATTCCGGCGAGCTGCTGCTCCCCTTGCTCCGGCTAGAGGTGGGTGAGGTTCAGAGAGGTGAGGGGAGTGGAATGGTGTGGAGAGAAGAGGCTGGGGAGGGCTCCTTTTATAGGCTCGACGGTGAGACCGAGCGGGATGGGCGGTCGATGGTGGCGACATGGCTACGGCGGGGTAGAGGCATGGCTGCGGGTGGCGATGGGTTCTTTGTCCCCCAGTGGTCCTCTGGGGCTTAAAGGCGCGACAAGGCGAGGGCTCTACGGGTCGGGAGCGGGCGGTTCACTGAGTGCGGGCGGTGGTGTTCGACGCGGTTCCTCCAGGCGGCTGGTCGCGAGGCTATGAACGAGGATGTCTGGGCGGTTGTTGGGCCTGCTGCGGGTGCTGCCACGCAAGGCTAGGGCTTGGCGAGGCTGGTGCTGTTCTGGCGGGCGCGGCGCTCTGGGGTGATCGGCATGGCGGACAGAGGAATGGGCGCGAGCAACTAGGGCTAGTCCTCCGCTCGATTTTGGTCGGAGGCTGGTCGAGGCGGTGCGGTGTGATGGCGCCTGTCTGCCAGCGGGCGAAGGAGAGCGCGGGACAACTTGGTGCGAGCTGTCCATGGTCGACCTGGCGCATGGCGTCGGGCGGCTTGGCACTAGAGCAGCTAGGGGAGAGGGAGAGAGAGCTAGGGCCGGGGTTTTAGCTGGGGGGACAAGGGTACCGAGTTAGGCCCAATTGGTGACACAAATCACTACACACTATAGTGTTTTGAATTTGGCAAGATTTGTGTCTGCCACCTGTTTGATGAAATGGCCGAAAGAGAAAAAGTTTTGAATTTTTGTTTCAAAATTTTTGAGTGATCTCCACTAGTGATAAGTAGTCTCTGGTTGCAAGGGTTTTGAAAGTGGAGCTCAAAAAGATTGGTTTTGAAATATGGGTGATCTATGCATATGCATTAGATTCAATTTTAAACTGTCATTTAAAATATTTAACAGAAGGTTTTTAGCAGATCAAATGGTGGGCCTTGGTACCTCATTATGTGTACTAGCAAGGGGTGCAAATATCAAAAATTGTTTCTGTTAAGTTTTGAGTACTCAGAATAGCCAAAGTAGGCATTAGAGTTAAATTTGCCAAAATGACCACTCCTCCTTTTTAATTCCTTTTGATTTGATTTTCTTTAGGCAAAGTTTGGGAATGATGTAGATGATGTTTAAATCACCTAAGAAACATTTTACAAGCATTGGATCACACAACCATGGCAATTCAAAACAACTCCTATTTTAAATGCACACATATATGAATGCTTTCATTTTAAATTTGGAAAAGTTTTTGTTAACCCCAATTTTGGTTGATTTGATCTTGATAAGCTTGGATTGAAGTTTTGGGATGTTACAAACCTTCCCCCCTTCAACAAAATCTCGTCCCGAGATTTACAAAGAAAACTAGGAACTAAAGAGATCTAGGAACTCTGTCCTAATGTAATCTTCTCGCTCCCAAGTAGCTTCCTCCTCGGTATGGTTGCTGCACTGAATCTTGAGAAACTTGATACTCCTGGTCCTGGTGGTTCTGTAGGCTTCTTCTAAGATACGGAGGGGTACTTCTCGATAGGTCAGGTCCTTGTTGATTTCCACAGCTCTGTGATCGATGTTCTTGAAAACTTCCGTCTTCTCAGGCACTTCCAGGGATTTGCGAAGTAACGAGATATGGAACACATTGTGGATGGCTGACATTTCTTCAGGCAGTTCCAATTGATACGATACTTCTCCTCGGCGGTTCAGAATCTTGAAAGGTCCGATATATCTGGGGGCTAACTTTTCCTTCAGACTAAAGCGTTGAGTTCCCTTCAATGGTGAAACCTTGAGATATACAAAATCTCCGACATTGAAAGTCAGGTCTCTCCTTCTTTTGTCCGCATAGCTCTTCTGTCTGGACTGGGCGGTCTTGAGGTGTTCACGGACTTTGTGAACTTTCTCTTCTGCTTCTCGGAGAATATCGGGTCCAAAGATCTGACTATCTCCTACTTGTGACCAATTCAAAGGGGTACGACATTTTCTTCCGTATAGGAATTCAAATGGTGCCATCTGCAAACTAGCTTGATAACTATTGTTATATGAGAATTCTGCGAAAGGCAGGCAGTCTTCCCATTTTGATCCATATTCCAACACACAAGCTCTAAGCATATCCTCTAGGATCTGGTTGACTCTTTCAGTCTGTCCATCAGTTTGCGGGTGATATGCAGTGCTTAAGTTCAAGTTTGTTCCTAATCCTTCCTGGACTTTCTGCCAAAATCTTGAGGTAAACTGAGTTCCTCGATCTGATACTATGGTCTTGGGGGTTCCATGCAGACTAACAATCCTAGCAATGTATTGCTCTGCTAACTTTGCCCTCTGGTAAGTTGTTTTGACAGGTATAAAGTGGGCTACCTTGGACAGTCTATCAACTATGACCCAGATTGAGTCATTTCCCCTACTAGAAGTAGGTAAACCGGTGATAAAGTCCATTCCGACGGAATCCCATTTCCATTCCGGAATCTGCAATGGTTGCAACAGTCCTGCAGGTCTCTGGTGTTCTGCCTTGACTCTTTGACAGATGTCACATTTGGCGATGTAGCTTCCGATCTCTCTCTTCATCTTGTGCCACCAAAATTGCTCTTTCAAATCCTGATACATCTTTGTTCCTCCGGGGTGGATAGAATACAAAGTATCATGAGCTTCCTTCATGATAACTTCTTCCAGTTCCGAATCTGTTGGAACACAGATACGTCCTTTGTACCACAATACTCCTTCTTCGTCTTTGGTAAATCCAGGTACCTTTCCTGTACCAATACGACGTTTGATTCCGTTGATACTTTCATTCCCCTTCTGGGCTTCCTTGATTTGGCAAATCAAAGTGGGTTGAAGTTCAATGCTAGCTAGGAATCCTTTGCTAACTAATTTAGTCCTGAACTGCTCCAACTCTTCATACAAACTGGGTTGCTTCTCCTTGATCATGGTGTTTAGCCTACACGACAATCTGCTAAGAGCATCCGCTACCACATTGGCTTTGCCGGGGTGATAGTGAATGTCAAGGTCATAATCCTTGATTAACTCTATCCATCTTCTTTGCCTCATATTCAGCTCCTTCTGAGTGAAGATATACTTCAAGCTCTTATGATCTAAGTAAATCTCACAGCGATTACCCATCAAATAATGACGCCATGTCTTCAGTGCTAGAACTACAGCTGCTAGCTCAAGATCATGGGTCGGATAGTTCTGCTCATGCTGCTTCAGTTGTCGAGACAGATACGCGATGACTTTGCCTTCTTGCATCAATACACATCCTAGACCAATCTTGGATGCGTCACAATACACATCAAAGGGCTTCTTGATGTCTGGCATGACCAATATTGGGGCTGATATCAATCTCTTCTTCAGCTCTTGGAAACTGGCTTCACATTTGTCTGTCCATTCAAACTTCTTGTCCTTCTTCAACAATTGGGTCATTGGTCGGACTATGCTCGAGAATCCTTCTACGAACTTGCGGTAATATCCCGCTAATCCGAGAAATGCACGGACTTGGGTTTGAGTGGTTGGGGCTTCCCATTCTTCGACATCTTTGATCTTGGCGGGATCAATAGAGACTCCTCCGGCAGACACAATATGTCCTAGGAATCCTACTTCCTTCAGCCAAAACTCACATTTGCTGAACTTGGCATGTAACTGATGTTCCCTCAGGGTTTCTAGGATAACTCTCAGATGTTGCTCATGCTCTTCTTCGGACTTGGAGTAGATAAGGATGTCGCCGATAAACACAACTACAAACTTATCTAGGAAATTCATAAAGATCTTATTCATGAGATTCATGAAATAAGCAGGGGCGTTGGTTAATCCAAAAGACATAACCGTATACTCGTATAAACCATAGCGAGTAGTAAAGGCGGTCTTCAGAATATCCATTGCACGAATCTTAAGTTGGTGATAACCAGTCCTAAGATCAATCTTTGAGAATACCTAGGCTCTAGTCAACTGATCAAATAGATCCTCTATCTTTGGCAAGGGGTACTTGTTCTTGATGGTGACATCATTCAACTTTCGGTAATCTGTGCACAGACGGTTGCCTCCATCTTTCTTGTCGACGAATAACACTGGTGATCTCCATGGCGATGCACTTAGTTGAATCAAGCCTTTGGCTAGCATAGCATCCAACTGCTTCTTCAGTTCCACTAATTCTGATGGGTTCATGCTATAGGGTCTCTGGGCTATAGGTCCGGTTCCGGGGATTAGTTCGATAATGAACTCAATATCCCTATCCGGGGGCATACTTGGCAATTCATCTGGGAATACGTCGGGGTATTCATAGACTACTCTGACTTGGTCAATGGTGGGCAAGGCTACACTCTGGTTGCACTTGAATTGACGGGGTAAGGTTTCAGAGATATGCTCTACTGTGACTCCAGAACTACTGGTCATGGTGATGGCTTTCTTAGCACAGTCTATCAATCCTTTATGCCTTGACATCCAGTCCATACCTAGTAATACTTCCAATCCTTTGGTTCCAAGTACAATTAGGCTGGCATAAAAATCTATCCCATGTATTATGATAGGTACAACTTTGCAAATTTTTCTAGCTTTGGTTGTTGAACCAAGGATTTGAACTATCATGACATGCTTCAGGTTGGTTGGATGAATCTTACTAGTGCATGCAAATTCTTCGGTGACAAATGAATGCGATGCTCCCGAATCAAACAATACTCTTGCTAAAATTGAGTTGACAGAAAACATACCCAGCACTACATCTGGCGCTTCCTGGGCTTCTTCTGCATTCATGTGGAAAAGACGGCCGTTGCGGTTGTGAGGGTTCCCTGGGGCAAATCTCCTTCCTGGCTGAACACGGCGCTGCTGCTGAGCTGGGGCATTCACATTGGCATTGGCTGGAGTCTTCTTGGGACACTCATTGGAGTAGCGACCCTTCACTCCACACTCAAAACAGGTGATCTGGGACTTGTCCTTGACTGCGACAGGCACAACATTGCTGCCAGTTCTGGGTGCAGTGTTGTTGTTGTGGTTCTTGGGAGGTGCACGGTTGAAATTGTTGGCATTACCGGAGTTGTGATTGTTTCCTCCGGACTTCACATTGCCTCCGCTACGGTTGGGGTAGCTTGGGCGAGAATTTGGGGGTCGGTTGTTCCTTGGTGCATATCCTGGTGAAGGGTTGGGACGGTACTTCTGGTGACTGTTGGATCCAGACTGCTGCATCATATGACGCTTGCGGTTGTCATTTTCCTGGTTAATCTTCCCTTCCATCTGGATGGCAGAGTCGACTAGCTCTTCGAGATCCTGGAAACGGATGTTGACGAGGACAGTCTGCATCTCATCATGCAGTCCGTTCAAGAATCTCTCCTTCTTCTTGGTCTCCGTGTTGATCTCATCAGGTGCATATCTGGCAAGTGACAGGAATCTGGCACGGTACTCTACCACAATCATTCTTCCTTGCTTCAATTCGTGGAACTCATCTCTCATTCTGTTGACTAGACCTTGTGGCTCATGGGTGCGGCTGAACTTGACTTTGAATGCTTCCCATGTCATCACTTGACCATGGTTCATATTGCGGATGCTATTCCACCAAGCTCTTGCATCTCCTGCCAGATAGTGGGTGGCGAAGAGAACTTTCTCATTTTCATGAACTCTGACAACTTCTAAGTTGGTCTCCATGGTCTGTAACCAGTCATCAGCATCTAAAGGGTTTTCAGATTGGCTGAAGATTGGGGGATTAGTGTTCTGAAAGTTTTTGAGTTTGGATCCCTGGTGATCCTGATTTCCATGCCCTTGGTTGTTGAGGGCCATCTGGGCGATCTGTTGAAGTGTTGCTAAGTTGGCTTGGCGTTCTGCCCGGCTTGCTTCACGGTCTGCTATGAGATTCTGCAAGATTTGCAGCATTGGGTCTTGCGACAAGCTGCTCCCTCCTTGGTTTCCACGAGTCATCTGAAGATTGAGATATAGGGTAAGAGGGAAATTCTAAGGTTCAGGGTTTTGGGTTTTCAAAGCTAAAACTTTGAGTTAGACTCAGGTTTTTCAACTAACTTCATTTTCATTCATGCAAGCAAGCACACGAAACAACACACACCACAACAACCAAAGGGAAAACAGATGGTTTGAAGATCCATTCTGCAAGCTAAGATACAGTGAGATCAATACATCTCATGCTACGACAGTGCTCTAGTGCATCTACTCATCGTCGATGAAGTCCGAGTCCTCATCGTCAGTGTAGAAGTCCACGGCATCCTCCGCCAGAAAATCATCATCGTTCCTGAGGTAAGAGTCCATGTTTCCCTGGATGTTTTCACCTTCACCTTCTTCTTCCTTTGCTGCAAGCTGAGCTTCCTGCTCCTTGATGGTCTTCTCGAGATCGGCCACCTTCTTGCGAAGACGGGCGATGGTGCTATCCTTCTTAGCAAGCTGGCGGCGAAGATACTGACGGTCTTGGACAAGCAGTGCGAAAGTCTGGGCCTTCTGGTCGGCAATGGCACGGTTGTGGTTGGCTAACTCTCTGGCATTGTCCAGTTCCTGCTGCTTGTCATGCAGCAAGAATTCAAGGTTCTCCACTTGACGTCTCAACTCGGGGTGGCCCGGCATCTCCATTGGCATTCCCATGAAATCACATCTTGCATAGTGAGCAAAACGGGTTCCTTGGGTCTTGTTGACGCTAAGAGCACATAGACGTGCGAGAGCTTCATGCATTGCCCTGGTAATCCATCTAGCCAGTTGTTCTCTCTCACGGAGAACTGAATCCTTCTAGAAGTTGGCGCTTCAATGCTTCCTCTAAGATCTGCTGTGACTAGCCATTGTAGGTCTCCTCCTGGGGGTCCTGGAAGTTGAGCTCCAAGAAACTCCGGGTGCGGGCGTCCTAGTAACTCTGATAGTGAATCCAGATCCCTCTCAAAGATCAGCTGACCTCTGTTTCCCAACTGGTAAAACTTGCTGAACTCAGTCTCCATCTACAAGAATTAAGGATGAGGAAGTTAGTGAGGTGATCAAGTGTGTCAAATTTTAATTAGTAGTGGAAGAATTTTGAGGAACATGAATTTTTGAGAAAGAATCCACAAGGGTAAGAGAAGAGATAGTTTTTCATAAATACTCACTTTCGTTTTGAAACTAAGTTTTTGTTTGACGTCCATTCTAACTAGGGTCTCCTATGGTCAGGATGGCTCTGATACCAACTTGTCAACACCCGGATTTTTAATCCCAGATGCCCGTTATGCCATACCTCGCAATCCCAGGATTACCATTTTTGCGAGACATAACGGATTGGATATCACAGTACATCATCCATTACAAACCATACATAAGGTCTTACAAAAATAAGGATCTCATGATCCAGTCTTAATACAATAAGCAGCGGAAATAAAAGATAAGCGTAGCGGTGGGGTCCATCTTCAGGGGCATAGGCAATGCTGACGAAGGCAGATAGTCCTAGTTATCATAGCCGTCCTGTTGGCCATCATCTTGATAGTCTCCTTCATAGTCTGGCCATGATAATAGCCAGGGATAAAAGCCATGAGTACTCTTTAAGTACTCGCAAACTACTACTAACAAGTATTATAAATCTAAGTTAAAGTGCTAACTCTATGTTTAACTATCAAGTTAAGTTTGAAACCTAAGCTGAGTTCTGAAGCAAAGAAAGATAAGGTAAAACTCTAGAATCACTTAAGTTGGGGAAACTATTGTCATAAACACAACCCTGTTGTGGTCAAGTCAAGATTCATCATTTTTTTTCAAAGTATTTAGAAAACATCTGACAACAAAACAATATGGCCATTCCAACTGTCCATAACCGCGGACGCGGCTATTCGAATAGTTTGACACGCTGCAGAGGTGGTACACTTTCACCACAAGATTTGATACATCTGTCAGGGATAACCCTGAATCATCATACTTAGTATGCAGATAATCAAACATAACCTTCCCTTTACACACCCTAGTATAAGCACCTCTCCTATGAGCATGGCCTCCCAACCATGACCATCAGTCACCTTGGGCACTGCATATGTGGACAACATTGAGAGGTAGCCTCAGCTCAAACCTCTCCCGTGAGGGAACTAATACTAATGCATATAAATTTCTAGCTAAGCCTTACCCAATTCAGGTAATGTGGTTGTACGGTAAATTTGGAATGGTATCGCATCCGAATCCAACCATCAGTTTTATAAAAGGGTTAAGGCTCATGCCTCAACATTTTCATCATCATCAACCATTTGTGTTTCTCAACACATGTCAAAACATCTCAATAGAATGACTCATCATTCTAAGGTTTTCATAATTCATTTTCACCAAGTATTCCCATCTAAAGTGACTCAAGTTTTTGAGCTAATCTAAACTACTAAGTTAAGAGTGTTCACTAAGGTGGTAACGATGGGTTCAATCTCATGCCATAGAATGACATCTAAAGGGTTCTAAATAGGTCAAGTTTTATACTTTTTATGCTACCTTCAAAACAAGTAAAGAACTTTGTATAACCTAAGAGGGTAAAACTTGTAACTAAGACTTGGAGTACCAATAGTCAAAGGGGGTGTGATCAAGGCATGCCTAAGGCATCTTTGCTAAACCATCTAGTTTGATTCTAGTTTGTTAAGTACTACACTTGCAAGTACTAACTTGCAAGGGTTAATCTTGGATAGTGCTAGCTTGCTAATAGTAGCTTGCCTTGGTTGGTGCAGTGGTTGAAGTTTTCTTCTTCTTCTTCTTCTTCTTCTTCTTCTTGGTAGAACTCCTCCTCCTCGAAAGCTTGGTCGATACTATCGTCTATAAATACATAGGGAGTGCACAATCACCAAACAATACTTAACTAAGCTAAGTAGCATTCTAAGACACACATTTGATGATCTATTATCATCACAAGCATCACAAGTTTAATTCCATAGTTTCATCCTTTTTATTTTAGAAAAGTAATTTCTACTCATTGAAAAATTAACTAAAATTTAATATTCACCACCAAAATATGGGCTCATGTGGACACATGTCCTCACCACATATTTCTAACATGTGGGAATGCTATTTAAAGGTTGGATCAATATTACTTTAGTTTAAGTTCATTATTTAATGATTTAAAGTGACTAGAAATGCCTATATAGCATTATTTTGGTACTAGTCCAAAGTCACTGCATGTAAACCTTAATATTATTACATGGTTAGATAGATATGATGAAATGTAATATTTGAGAGTTGGAATCAACTCAAAAGCTAACTTGGTTGATTTTATAAAAATGTTGCAAGTTGCAAATCCTTCTGTCTTCTTATTTTTATTAGGAGAGATCTATAACTCTAATTGAATTAAGTCCAACGGGCTTGGATAGATCATCTTAATACCTTTCAGGGAAAATTTGTTTCATGCAATTTGGATTTGTCAAACTCACAGAATTGAATTTTAAAATAGTGGACAAAAACTAGATGTAACTAAAAAGAAAAATCCGGATTTGAATGTGTGGGCTAGCGCGGGAAACGAAATGGGCCGGCCCAGTGGTGCTCCGCGGTGCGGGGCTCAGCTGACAGGAGGGTCCCGCTTGTCAACGGTACTTAACACGCGAAACGGTACGCGCGCTGTGGGCCGTAGGATTAGAAGCTAGATCTACGGTTGAGGATCGTCGTCGACGACGAACAGGTCGCCGGCTAGCTCGAACCCTAGCGGCTCGGTGGGGGTCTGCTGGGGGCGTACCAGGGCTCCAGCGGGGTCGGTGAGGCGGGCAAACGACGTGGAAGACGACGACGAGGCGAGGCGTGGTCGCGGCGGAGCTTGGGGCGGTCGCAATCAACGGCGCCCTTCTCCTCCAGAGGCGGCGGCTCCGGCTCCAATTCCAGCGAGCTGCTGCTCCCCTTGCTCCGGCTAGAGGTGGGTGAGGTTCAGAGAGGTGAGGGGAGTGGAATGGTGTGGAGAGAATAGGCTGGGGAGGGATCCTTTTATAGGCTCGACGGTGAGACCGAGCGGGATGGGCGGTCGACGGTGGCGACATGGCTACGGCGGGGTAGAGGCATGGCTGCGGGTGGTGATGGGTTCTCTGTCCCCCGGTGGTCTTCTGGGGCTTAAAGGCGCAGCAAGGTGAGGGCTCTACGGGTCGGGAGCGGAAGGTGCACTGAGTGCGGGCGGCGGTGTTCGACGTGGTTCCTCCGGGCGGCTGGTCGCGAGGCTGCGAACGAGGATGTCTGGGCGGTTGCTGGGCCTGCTGCGGGTGCTGCCAAGCAAGGCTAGGGCTTGGCGAGGCCGGTGCTGCTCTGGCGGGCGCGGCGCTCTGGGGTGATCGGCATGGCGGACAGAGGAATGGGCGCGAGCAACTGGGGCTAGTCCTCCGCTCGATTTTGGTCGGGGGCTGGTCGAGGCGGTGCGGTGTGATGGCGCCTGTCTGCCAGCGGGCGAAGGAGAGCGCGGGACGACTTGGTGCGAGCTGTCCATGGTCGACCTGGCGCATGGCGTCGGGCAGCTTGGCACTGGAGCACCTAGGGGAGAGGGAGAGAGAGCTAGGGCCGGGGTTTTAGCTGGGGGGACAAGGTGACCGAGTTAGGCCCAATTGGTGACACAAATCACTGCACACTATAGTGTTTTGAATTTGGCAAGATTTGTGTCTGCCACCTGTTTGATGAAATGGCCGAAAGAGAAAAAGTTTTGAATTTTGGTTTCAAAATTTTTGAGTGATCTCCACTAGTGATAGGTAGTCTCTAGTTGCAAGGGTTTTGAAAGTGGAGCTCAAAAAGATGGGTTTTGAAATAGGGGTGATTTATGCATATGCATTAGATTCAATTTTAAACTGTCATTTAAAATAGTTAACAGAAGGTTTTTAGGAGATCAAAAGGTGGGCCTTGGTATCTCATTATGTGTACTAGCAAGGGGTGCAAAGATTAAAAATTGTTTCTGTTAAGTTTTGAGTACTAGGAATAGCCAAAGTAGGCATGGGAGTTAAATTTTCCAAAATGACCATTCCTCCTTTTTAATTCCTTTTGATTTGATTTTCTTTAGGAAAAGTTTGGGAATGATGTAGATGATGTTTAAATCACCTAAGAAACATTTTACAAGCATTGGATCACACAACCATGGAAATTCAAAACAACTCCCATTTTAAATGCACACATATATGAATGCTTTCATTTTAAATTTAGAAAAGTTTTTGTTAACCCCAATTTTGGTTGATTTGATCTTGATAAGTGGATTGATGTTTTGGGATGTTACAACGACACAGATCCCCAAACCGCAAACCCCATATTCGCCTATCGAGGCCACTCCAAACGCGTTTTGGAGGTCGAAAAACAACCCGCATAACAGCATATTCGGCCGCGCCGCGTTTGGCGCGTCTGGACCGCGTGGCTGTTTTCCGACGGGTTTTGCAAAATAACACAATCTAAATTATTACACAAATTGATACGACAAATACAACAATAATCTGAGTTATTACACGAATGTTTACTGTCATACATTACAAACAATACAAATTGGAACAAATGTTTTCGAACAATATGAATCAAATGGTACAACAACAAATGAAGCAAACAACAAATGGTTGGAAACACAAATCTTCCAACAAAAACAGCGCGCACAGGTTCATCTGCAAAGGTGCAACAACCGTGACAAACCATCAGAGCTATGGCGGCAGATCCGCGGCTGGGACGATCTTGGGAAGAAGCTTACCGGCGGCAACGAGGCGTTCGCGGCGGCGTCGATTCCGGCGATTGGTGCCCGATTGGCGCACGCTGGCGGGCCCGCGCGCGTGCTTCTACCCGTCAGAATCGGAGGGGAAGGGCGGGGGAGGCCAGGATCTGCGGCGGCACACGGCGGGAGGAAGAGAAGAAGGGGAGAGTTGAAACTTCCTTCGCGCCAAGGGGCGGAAATGGATGGAGGTCGGCCTCGCACAGCCCCTCCGACCCGGGAACATGGGGGTCGCACGGGGCGAATCGGGGCGGCCCGGATTTTTTTGGAAATGGGGTCTAATAAGGGATCTGAACGGTGCCTTTTTTGCCCTCTGAATCGGAAATCGGCGGTTATTAGGCGGATGGGGGTCAGATGGGGGATCTGCTAGAGATGCTCTTAGCCATGTGTATTATATCCCCTGTTTCTATGGGAATTAAAAAGTTCCCTACAAAGTTCTCCTCGTCGACAACAGGGTCAGACTGATTTATGTGGAATTGTGGTTTCAGACAAGTGCTTGTGAATATATTCAGACCATAGCAGGAAAGCTACCCGGGGAAAGATAATATTCTGCACTAAATCCAGCAGGTACAACAAAAGAAAACAGGGTAGACATCACAACTTTTGCCCGGGTGAAAGTTTCCTATTTTAGTACTCCCTGTGACCCATATTAGATGACTCATATTTGTCTAGCACTAAAACTTGACTCGTATCTAGATGAATCTAGCTCAACTGGTTGGGGAGTGGATGTACAAACCCAACACATGAGTTCAAATCCTCACGGAAGCGAATTAAGGTTCCTATTTATACTTGAGGACCAGACTCTCCTGGTACTCATGCAATTTATCCTCAGGACCAGACTTGGTACTAAACCAAGTTTAAAAATCCTGGTACTCATGTTTAATGGTTGTGTGTATCCCTAGTTGGTGCAGAGGTCGGGGAAGTGAAATCCTCCCTCCATTTTAGACCCTCCCGTGGTGACCCCCAGGCGCCACCGGAGGGCTCGCAAATTTCGCCACCACCGACCTCCCTCCTCTAGATTCCATCCCTCCGCCACTGCCATCGATGTCGGCCCCCTATTACCTAAGGTGCTAGGGGTGGCGGCTATGGCGGTCTTCTTTGGATGGGCGGCTAGAGCGGAACCGACGGAGCGGATCGGGCGCGACGACCTCGGCCAAGCGGCAGCGGGTGCTCCTGTTGTTGCTTAAGGCGGCGACATCACGTCGTGGGCCTAGGGTGTCCGCCTAGGCCCGTTGTCTTCCGGGCGGCGCGGATCAAGGGCTTGGGGAGGAGGTGTCGTGGTGGCAGCATTGGAGGCGATCTTGCGAGGACTTCCTCGATAGCGCTGACGTGCATCTGCCATGGCGGGCGGCGGTTGCATCGGGTCTGCCTGAATCTGATCTAGACCTCTGGCTGCGGAGGCAACTACACGCTGGGTTCTAGCGAGCCGCTTCGGTGGCATGCTGGACTGTCTTCTCCTCTACCTCCAGCTGGTGGCGATGGGGCTGTTGGCTCGGATTGAATAAAGGGGGTGGTCCTATGGTTCATCTCATGCCAAGATGAAGAATCGCTTGATGTTTGTCTCCATTGATCTGGTTGCAGTGCCGTGTTCCGGAAGGCTTCGCCGGTGAACTCCACAGCGCGCATATGCCAAGAGATCGCTGGATCGGGTGGGATTCGGTCGTGCGCACCCATGTTTTTAATCTGGCCGTTTGGGTTCAGAAGGAGCGCTTCGAAGCTCTGTTGGCTGTTAATATCATGGGACATGTTCTCGTTCCGTGGTGCCGACAGAGAATGTCATGGAGACCGAGATCTGAGGACTGACAATGGTGGTTCGAGTCCGGGTGGTGATGAAAAATTGGCTTGGTGACTCGTGACTTGGTGTAGTGATATGCAAGCGGGGGCGACAGTACATGTGAAGATCATGACACTATCTTTGAGGGTGAAAACCCAGGATTTAGACTTAATTGGTTGTGCCTGGCAATGGCCTTGTTGAAGGTATTGTTTTTAGAGCGTAGACTTTCTTCAGGGTAAAAACCTAGACTTTGATCGGGTGATGACAGTGTTTGTGCACTGTTCCCTTCTTGGAGGCGTCGTTTTTTGAGAAGATGGACTTCTGGTGCTGTCTTGGTGGTGATAGTACTGCTGTTTCAATGAATGAGGAACTATAGTGGGACTTTTCTTTTTTGTAATTCTTTTTTTGGCTGTGGGCATCCGTATGGTCGCTAGGGCAATACGTTGTTGTAGAGGCTGGGTGTAATTGGTACCCTCTGATATTAATATATGCTCCTTTCTAAAAAAAAGATGAATCTAAATCAACTAGTATGGGTTGGAGGGAGTAACTGACTTAAATTAGATTCGAATGTATGTAGACATATTTTAGTGTATAGATATATTTGAATTTAACACTACGAGCTGTCGATGCGCGTTCCAATATCCTGTCTATGTGATAACACCAAACTTAATAGCGGGAGCGGTATAGAGCGCTAGTGCGATCTCGTTGACACGGTAGCAGCAAAATGGTCATGCTCAAGTGAAGCTACAAGAATAACTGAATAAGGCAAGATAAGGGCCAAGAAGGCGGTCTTCTCGGGTCAGCGCTGCAGAAGTTGGTAAGTCCACATGGTAGATATTGAATGCAATCTTGAGCCATTTGAGTTTGATGAAACAGTGCTATGAGAAGTTAAGACATTGTTTTTAATATAGTAGAGGTCGGTGTGAGAATTCTAAAAATCCGTCTTTGACAGGGATCAAACTCTGGTCGCTGGGATACGCCAACTACGATTCAACTATTAGGCTACTGCAAAAGTTTGGTGGCAATGATTCTTTGAAAGCCACGAGACTCTTTTTTTCTGTGCATCTGCGGTCAAGTTTCTGTGCTTTTTGCATCTGATCTTGTTGGAAGAATCCCATCCATGAGATCCTCATCGAGACTAGGAATCTCTTCAGTCTTCACTGGCTATACCAAAATATTTGACTCATTTACATGAAGTCGATTTAGCTAAACTACCAGATTGTCCGTTACTCTTGCGATCTTCTTTCAATACTTAAACGAAGGACAACCTCTTCCTTACAGCGCGTACGTTGGTTACGAGTGTACTATATCGATCTTTATGCTTTTTATTTGCCTTGCTTTTTTTGAAAGGTATTCCGTCGTACCCTGGCAAATTCAGTGGGAGATTTGTCAGTGAAGGGTGGGAGATTTGTGACCAATAGCTGGCTTCATTATATCACAGACTTCCCAGTTGCCAGCATTCAGGCTGACCGATCAGGTGCTCCTTTTGTTGAATAAAGCTCTTCGAGTTCCCCGCAGAAAAAGGGGTGGAATATTTGTGAGTGAAGGAGTACCTTTTTAATGATAATATGTTAATTTTCCTTTCGGACGAAAGCAGGCAGTGTATATGGTACTGTGGCATATTGAAACTCGCTGCCTTGCACAATCTACATATCAACATCTTCGATTGTAATAGAAGCCCTAGTAAAGGATACGTGCAGTAACTCTAAAACAGCATGTTCTATATATGTTACTTTCTTTGTTTCGAAATATAAGATGTTTTAGCTTTGTGAAAATAACTTTACACTCCCTTCACAAAGCTAAAACATCTTATATTTCAAAACGGAGGAAGTACTAGCTAAGATCATTTCCTAAGCACGACATGGTCTTTCTGAAAAGATTGCAGACCTTTCTTGCGAGGTGAAGGGAGTGTGAGTCTTATATTTCAAAACGGAGGGAGTATTAACAAAGATCATTTGCTAAGCACGACATGGTCCTTTTGAAAAGATTGCAGACCTTTCATGCGAGATATAAAGAATGAATGCAAAGTACATACCTTTGTAATTGCTCAAATATCAACATTGCTACCACTACCCAAGCCCTTGAAGATACCACTACGGATTGCTTCATATACAAATTGTATTCCCTCTTCTCTCTGAGAAACGGAACATAACAATTTAAGTGTAGAGAAGTTGTTATAACCACGGTTATTCATTCTTTGTGCTGTTAGCATGAGTGAGAACATCAAATAACATTTACACATGTGTATGCCTGGGAACTAAAAGGCAACGCTCCTGTCAGTTTCTCGAAAAAAAAAACTATTTGCACTTGTAAATTATTGTCAATAAATATGATTTCTCTGCTCCTTGAATCAGGCTTTCACCCCGCTTTATAAATAAAGCCACAACGGCCGAACCGATACAAGGTGATGAGGAGAACCTCTTATAAAGCAGATCAAAGATAAACAAAAAAAAAGGAAAACCAAAACTTGCCACCGAAAACATAGAAGCGAGACCGAGTAGAACCGGAGCTCCACGACGATGCCCTCGGGAGGGTAATGACACAATGCGCCGCTGCCGTCGAGACCATGAGGGTCAAAGGTTTTCACCCGGAGCCGTAACACGAGGAGGATAACCACAACGACGCCCCCCAAGAGGGCGACGACACCCACATGAATCGCCATCGTCGGTGTCGAGGCGCTGAGCTTTCACCCGAAAAAATACTCGCACTGCTCCCGAGAACTCAACCGCCTGTTATGTCCAAGTTAGAGCATGACGCAAAAAAGAGGGATGCAACACGAGGAGTTCATAGGAGGTCACCCATCCTAGTACTATTGTTGCCCAAGAACGCTTAACTTCAAAGTTCTGATGGTATCCGGTGCATTAGTGCTGGTATGATCGCATCTGACATGTTGTGCACCCCGTTCTCCCTTATGCTTACCCCTCCAGCTCATTCTCATGCCTATACTATGGTCTTGCATACCTTGCTTTTACCCATTTTACCACCGCCAAAAGCCGACCAACAGCGAACGCAAAAATATATAACACCCTCGGCGTGACGCAAAAAAGAGGGATGCAACACGAAGACTTCCCTAGGAGGTCACCCATCCTAGTACCACTCTCGCCCAAACACGCTTAACTTTGGAGTTCTGATGGGATCAGGTGCTTTAGTGCTGGTATGATCACATCCAACATGTTTTGCACCCCGTTATCCCTTATGCTTCGCCCTCTAGCTTATTCTCATGCCTACACTATGGTCTTGCATACCTTGCTTTTACCCATTTTACCACCGTCAAAAGCCGACCAATAGCGAATGCAAAAAAATATATATAGCCCCCGGCGTGACGCAAAAAAGAGGGATGCAACACGAGGACTTCCCAGAAGGTCACCCATTCTAGTACTACTCTCGCCCAAGCACGCTTACCTTCGGAATTATGATGGGATCTATTGGGGGGATAACCCCGGGTAGGGTCAAGCTGGGGTATAAAGGCCATAATAGCCGAGGTACGACAAGGTCAAAGTGTAAGATGAACGAGTTACCTTAAGGCAGGCCGACTTACGGTAGACCCGACTCGGACGAAGTTCATCCAACGTTACCTTGGCCGACATAAAATATATGTCGGCAGTCTCTTTGTAACTTGTATGCAGGTACCCGCAGAGCCAAGTTAACCTGGGTCAAGCCAGGTTACGACTTGGCTTACAAGAGAAGGAAGGAATCTCCTTGGTCAAAGGTTTTCTCTCTCCACTGTAGCGTGAGTGCAGAGGACAGAGAGGAGGACCAACGGGTATTGGCCGACAAAGGTGACGTTGCCTATGTTGGGGACGTTGCCTATGTCGGGTGACACCGTGCCACATAGGGGCTCAGAGAGGCTTACGCCATGAGTCTGGAGCAGCTTACGAAGAAGAAAAGAGGAGCACCGCTTTGCTATTTTGGGAGAGGCATATTCAGAGAATATGCCTTCCACGTATGCCCTAGCTTGTAACTTGGGATCCCCTATATAAGGAGCACCAGGACCTCCATAGAGAGGGTGGGCCATTTTTACTAAGGGAAAACCCTAGAGAGATAGGTGGGGTAGTACAGAAGTTCATCCTCTTCCTCCCCATGAACAGCTCAAGGAGCACTTGTAATCCACCATTGACAAGAGAGAATACATGCATCTGTGTGTGGAATCACCACACCATCCCTCCCTGGATACCTCAGCGCACTTTGGCCCCATCTTTAGCCTATACATGGCATCTGCCGTGCCACCACAACGATAGTTGGTGCCCACCATGGGACCAGCAGCAGCACTAGCTGGAGTGAAGATCTGGACAAGAAACATCGTCGCCACCGATGAACGCATCGTCTCCATGCTTGTTCAGTACTTTGGAGCACTGGACTACATCAGCGACAACATTGATAGCTTCGCTAACTGCCCTCTGATACATTGCAAATGTATCTATAATTTTTGATGTTCCATGCTTAGTTTTATCCACTTTCTTGTGTTTTGTTCCAACTTTGGAGTACTTTTATTATGATTTCTTAGACTAACCTATTAACAAGAGCCACAGTGCCAGCTGCCTGTTTTCTGTTGTTTTTGGTTCCAGAAAAGTCAGAATGAATATTCTCGAAATTGGACGGGACAAAAGCCAAAGTGCCTATTTTTCCGGAAGGGATCAAGTGCCAGAATATGAGACGGAGAAGGGCTGGGGCCCGGCCACACCACCTGGCCGCGCGGCCAGGCCTGGCCCGCGCCAGGGGGTGGTCTGGCCGACCCTAGCACCCCCTCGGCCTCTCCTTCCGCCTATAAGTTGCCCTCGGGACGAAAACCCTAAGTACCCGATCAAAAATCCACGAAAGAGTCTATAGCCGTCGTCTCTGTCCCTAGATCGGGAGGGATCTGAAGCTCTTCCCGGCACCCTGCCGGAGAGGGGAATTCACCCTGGAGGCCTTCTTCATCACCATGCAAGCCTCCGGTGTGATGCGTGAGTAGTTCATCCTTGGACTACGGATCCATGTAGTAGCTAGATGGCTGGTTTCTCCTCCTTTGTGCTTTCATGTTTAGATCTTCTGAGCTCCGTTTATGATCAAGATCATCTATTTGTAATTCATACATGTTGTGTTTGCGGGGATCCGATGGATATTGAGATGCTATTTCAGATTGATTATTGATTCTATCATGTCTTTGTTATTTGAGATCTTGCATGCTTTCCGTTGTTAGTAGCTATCTTGTCCAAGTAGATGCTAGCAACTCCAAGAGTTAATATTTATGCTCGATAGTGGGTTCATGCCTCTGGTAATCTGGGGAAGTGACAGAAATCTCTAAGGTACTAGATGTGCTATTGCTACTAGGGAGAAAACATCGATCTTTTGTTCATAGAACAATTGTATTGTTTACTTTACACGCAGTTCGTAAAGCAATAATCTGTTACTTGCAACTTAATACTGGAGGGGGTTCGGATGATAACCTGAAGGTGGATTATTAGTCATAGATGCAGTTGGATGGCGGTCTATGTATTATGTTGTAATGCCCAATCAAGTCTCAGAGGAGTCAAGATGATTAGTATATGCATGTATTGCTTTCTCAGTGTTTGTCAATTGCCCCGCTGTAATTTGTTCACCCAGCATGTTATCTATCTGAGGAGAGCCACCTCTAGTGAACTATGGATCCCGGTCCTTTTATTTTACATACAATCTAAAATCTTTTACTGCTTTGTGTTTACTTTCTGCAAACTTTTAGTTCTTTCCATTCGATACGTTTAATCCTTTGTTTCCGCAAAACACGGTGAGATTTACAACCTCATCGCAAGTTGGGGACTAAGTTCTGTGGTTGTGTTGTGCAGGTCTCCACGTTGCTACTAGCACCGGTAGTGCACCCTGCCAAAGCTCAGCTAGTAACACCTTTGAGGTGTTTCCTTGCTCCTACTGGTTCGATTAAACCTTGGTTTCATAACTGAGGGAAACTTGCTGCTGTGCTCATCATACCTTCCTCTTGGGGTTCCCAATGAGCTCTACATCAACACCGCCATCAAGCATTTTTCTGGGCGCCGTGCATTGAGCCATCACCCTCCTCTACGCAACAGCCTCTTCATCAGCCTCGGCGCTCACAAGGTCTATGTGGGCGTGGATGAGTCCTGTGCTCACCCGGTGCACGTCGTTGAGGGAGGCAAACCACCTCTCAGCACGGCTCGCGGCTCGCGTATCACCCACCCCACTAGCTGCGTTGGGGTCATGATGACAGCGCCAGATGCAGGAACAGGCAAGGACCCGACGGAGAACCCGGAGACAACCCCTAAGTTACTTAGGATAAGAGGACCTCCACTAGAGAGGCCAGAGAAAATGTTGCAGCAGGAAATAGATAGCTTAGCTACTCCCATAGCACCTGTAGTAGATCCGGCTCAGGCACATGCTGAGTTCGAGGAGACCCGACTGGAAATGTTAGCAGGGTAAAGAAAGTAGCTGAGTGGCAGCAGTCACTGAACATCACTCTGCGTGAATACGCAAAAGAGAACCGGATTAGCCCTACTCTTTTGGATGGAGTAAAAATTAGGGGTAGAAACTTGATCACTGAGATAGACAAGGAGTACGTGCCTAAGCCAGGGCATTCAGCTACCCTTGTGACAGCTGGGTTGGCGAGGTATAGTACCACGGCAAAGAACCTTAGGGTTGTAGAGGCAGCAACGTTCGAGTTAGAAGGTCTGGCCGGAGAAGCCCAGGAGAGGCAGCAGGGAAGAGTAAACCACTTAGTGAGGATAGCAAACAGGCAAAATGAGGAAATAATCAAGGCAAACCCGACGGTAGCATGAATCTCTCGTGTAGTTCATTCGGCAGGGGGTAACTCGGTGAAATCCACTAGGGCAGCATCATCACCTCATGATGGCCCAAGAAGAGAGAAGGTGGTAACCTCGGGGAGAAAGAACAAATAGATGGTCCCGTATGACCCGATAAGGGTAGGAAAAGGAAAGGTACTACAAGTTGATGAGGATCACCATAGTGCCAGCCGAGGTGAAGCTGGCCGAGGTAACCACAACCAAGGCAATGCCGGTCAGGGAAACGTTGGGAATAGCAATGCCAGACAGCGTAACTCGGCGGGAGCAGGGCAAAACCCACCTCGGAAATAGCATCAGCAGTATATACCTCGGCAGGAGCGAAGTGCTGGCTCGGTAATGCAACAACAATATGCTCATCCGGGTTAAGATAGGTACAATGATGGTTATTCAACAATGGTCGATGTCAGGTTTTCCTAGGCCAGAGCACCATGTGATAGGATCAATGATACGTCCAAAACGTATCTACTTTCCCGAACACTTTTGCTATTGTTTCTCCTCTATACTTGTGTGATTTGGATGCAACTAATGCGAACTGACGCTGTTTTCAGCAGAATTGCCTTGTTGTCCACTTTTTGTGCAGAAAATCAACTATCAGGAAAAATCCCGGAAAATATGCCAAAAATCCTATTTCACCCGAAGACTCAAGGAGCCAGAATACGAGTTGGAGAGGAGCCCTGAGGTGGCCACACCACCTGGTGGCGCGGGCTAGGCCAGGCCGCGCCAGGGGGTGGTGTGGGCCCCCCAGGCACCCCCTCGGCCTCTCTCTTCGCCTACAAGGAGCCTTCTGACCTAAAAACTTCGGGGGGTTCGACATTTTTCCAGAAGGAGTTCCGCTCTGCCGCCACCACCAGATTCCACGAAACAGCACCAGAAACTCCGTTCTGGCACCCTGTCGGGACGGGGAATTGGAGGAGATCATCGCCATCATCATCACCATCGCTTCTCCATCGACCATCCATGTTTCCCCCATCTATGAGTGAGTAATCCCCCGCTGTAGGCTATGGGGATGGTAGGGATTGGATGAGATCGTTCATGTAATGGCATCAAATTGTTAGGGCATAGTGCCTAGTATCTTTTATTAGTGCTTTGTGACTTTGTTGCGACTTGTTGTGCTTAATGCTTGTCACTAGGGCCCGAGTGCCATGATTTCAGATCTAAACTTATTATTGATTCATTATGATAGTATTGTTTCTGGTCCTATCTACAAGTTTTATACACACGTCGTTGTCCGGAACCTATGGCCCCGAAGTGACAGAAATTGGGATAACCGGAAAGGAAAGGCTTTGATGTGAGGATCACATGTGTTCACGGAGTGTTAATGCTTTTCTCCGGTGCTCTATCAAAAGGAGCACCTTAATTGCCAGTAGTTCCTTAGAGGCCCCACTGCAAACGGGCTGGCAGGACAAAAGATGTTGTGCAAGTTCTCATTGCGAGCACGTATGACTATATATGGAACGCATGCCTAGGATTGTCTAGTACTTGGATGCTTTATCTTATTTATCTGCAATTGCCCTATGTTCTGATTGCTATGTGAATTGTCTTGTCCATGCAACGCCTGTCCATCCATCCCTATGCCTACCGCACTCGAATCCCATTGTTTACTGCTTTTGTTACTACTGTCTTTGTTTTGCTACTACTGTTACTTTACTATTCCTACTACAAAACTGTTGCTACTGATAAACTGCTGTGAGCAAGATTGTTTCCAGGTGCAGCTGAATTGACAACTCAGTTGTTAAGACTGATAAGTATTCTTTGGCTCCCCTTGTGTCGAATCAATAAATTGGGTTTCACTTCCCTCGAAAATATTGCGATACACCCCTATACTTGTGGGTCATCAAGACTATTTTCTAGCGCCGTTGCCGGGGAGCATAGCTTTATTTATCAAGTTCACTTGGATTATCTATTGTTTGCTGCTATCCATCCATCATGGGTAAGTCTCGTGATGGCAAGGTTCCTATTTTACCATCCACTACAAGAAGAGGTACGGTTCTAAACACCTCTGCTACTCTTGATTCACCATCTGTTATAAGTAAGCTCGTTACACCACCACATACGCATGCTACACACATTGCCACTACTGCTGAATCTGAAACTTCTGATGCTTATGATGCTGCTTCTACTGTGCTTGATAAGAGTGGTTCATTAGGTCCTTTCCTAGATGCTACGATTGCTAGAACTATAGCTGGAAATACCGAAACTCCTAATGAAGACACTGTCACACCTGTTAGCTCACCTGAGTCTAGTAAGAGTTATGATGCTAAAGAAGATTATGTTGAGATGACTGATGAGTTTATTGAAGAATGTAGGAACACCCATGATAAGAGCGCTGCTAAGAGTCTCCTTGAGAGGCGTACTATTAGACCCAAATTATCTCTTGATGCTAAGTTTGCTGCTTCTCCCATAAATATTATAGATGAAGATTATGATTTCTCTCTCGATCTATCTTACATAGCTATTGTCGAGAAAGAACCTTTTTATGGGACTAAGAATGAAAGTGCGGTAGCACATATGAATGAACTTTCTACCATGAGTGGCTTGTTTTGTGATGATATTAAAATGTGTACTTACTCTGTTGCTAAGATTTTCCCTTTTTCACTGAAAGGAGAGGCTAAAACTTGGTTTAGTAATTTACCTCCTAGATCTATTGATAGCCCTGAGTGCTTGATTAGTACTTTCCTACAGAAATATTTTCCTCCTAGTGCTAGACATGTTGTTTTGCAGGAACTTTTTGATTTTAAACAGGGAGAGAAAGAGGTATTGCCCGAATCTTGGGCAAGGTTTTGTGCTTTGATTCATGCACAGGCTAGAAGTCCATTACCTAAGAATGAACTACTTGATATATTTTATAATGGACTAACCGAAGAATCTAGGACATACCTAGATAGTTGTGCTGATTGTGTTTTCAGGAATAGGACTCCTAAGGAAGCTGAGGAATTAATGGCTAAAATAAGCAAGAATTATGAAGATTGGACTCCTCCTAAACAAGCTATACCTGAAGTAATTGTACCTGAACCATCTATTCCCGTGCCTATTCCAACATCAAAGAAGAGGGGAGTTATTGAATTAAATGATGAAGTGATGAAGGAAGCTAAGAAATGTCTTAAGGAGAAGGGAATTAAAGCTGCATATGTCAAGAATTTACCTCCTATAGAAGAATTATGTAAGCCTATTCCCTACTCATCCACTATTGAGGTACACTCTCTCCAACACTTTGATGAAGGTGATATCCCTTACTTGAAACCTCCTGATCAATGCTTAGAAGAATTTGATATCTTTATTGTTAAGCAAGATAACTTTAATAAAAGGGTGCAAAATCATCTAATGGAAAACACTAAAGCTATTGTTGAGTTGAAAGATATTGTGGAAAGAACCTCTAATGATGTTAAAATGATTGTTAAACACTTTCAAATGGTTCAAACTCAAATAGATCAACTCTTTAAAGTACAAAATGACTTGCTAGTTAATGCTGCTAAAGAAAAACATGCTTATGAAATTAGAACAAGAAGTGGTGCTGCTACCCAGGATCCTCTATATCCTGAGGGGCATCCCAAACGAATTGAGAAGGATTCTCAACAAGCTAAAATAGTGGTCCTACTCGTAATAAAATGAAAAAGAAACATAAAACTATTGTAGAATCCTCTGAACCTGCTATAGATCCTAATAGTATATCTATCTCTAATGCTGAAACTGAAAGTGGTAATGAAGAAAATGAAGTTCCTAATGAAGAAAAAGTTGAAGAAGAACCTGAAAACCACACTAAGAATACTAAATACACCAAAGAAGATTTTATTGCTAAGAAACATGGTAGTGAAAGAGAACCGTGGGTCCAAAAACCTATGCCTTTCCCTGATTAGAAACACAAGTCAAAGGAAGATGAACACTATAATAAGTTTTGTGAGTGGATGAAGCCTTTATTCTTGCAAATTCTTTTGACTGATGCTATTAAATTCTCCCGTTACTCAAAGTATGTGAAGGACATTGTCTCAAAAGGAAGATCCCTAATGAAGAAATCTCTACTTTGCTTGCTAATTATTCCTTCAATGGTAAGGTTCCTAAGAAACTTGGAGACCCAGGGATTCCAACTATCCCTTGCTCTATTAAGAACAGTTATGTTAGAACTGCTTTGTGTGATTTGGGAGCTAGAGTTAGTGTTATGCCTTTCTCTCTCTATAAGAGGCTTCAGCTTGAAAAATTGATACCAACTGATATATCTTTGCAAATGGCTGATAAGTCTACCACTATTCCTGTGGGTATATGTGAGGATGTACCTGTTCAGGTGGCTCACAATTGCTTGATATTAACTGATTTTGTTGTGCTTGAAATGCCTGAAGATGATAATATGTCTATTATTCTTGGGAGACCTTTTCTTAATACTGCAGGAGCTGCTATGAATTGTAATCAAGGAAAGGTGACGTTCAACGTTAATGACACGGAACATACTGTCTATTTCCCCAAGAAGATTGAAAGGACTTATGGTTTAAATTTAATTGAACATGTTGAAGGCATTCAAGTTGGAGAAATATATTTACCAAAATAAAAATTTGAAACTATTATGATCGGGACAATTGCTATCAAGGTTAAGGTAACATAATCATTAGTGGAGTACAAAGTTTTGTCTCATATGCAATTGTTTTGGTAGAAAGACTTGATCAACCTTGCTAACAAAAGGATTCCGATGAATAAAACAATGTTTTCATTATGATTATCCCCGTTTATTTCTATCCTTTGCATTTTAGTTTTTGCTTTCGCTTAGTTTATTTTTGTTGTTAGTTGCTTGCATGCTATAACTTCTGTAGTTCTAGCCTTGTTTTGTCCTTACATCATGTTGCCAAAAATAAAAAAAATCTGTCTATCAGAAAAATCATTCTTCTATTTCTGAAAAATGCCCAAAAATAAAGTGTCTCGAAAAATTCCAGAAAATTCATATTAAATTTTTACGTGAAAAAAGGGGCTGAGGAGTACCTGGTAGGTACTAGGGGGCCCACCAGGCAGCAACACCATGTGGTGGCGCGGCCAGCCCTAGGTGGCGCCATGCCCTGGTGTGGGCCCCCCTTCCCCCCACTACCTCTCTCTCCTGCCACTTTCTTCTCTCTCCCGAGTAAGCTTCAGTTCATAGCTCAAAATCGCGTTCTCTCTGTGCTTGCTCTCGATTTCTTCGATCTCTTTGCTCAGCCCATCTTTCTTGCTGAAATTTGGAGCAATTGTACCTTGGTATGTGACTCCTCCCCTTATCCAAGTAGATTTGTGTTTAGTGGATTGTATGTTGAGTATTTTGCTGCTGTAGGTGACTAGTTTTGAGAGCTTATTAGCTTGTTTGATGCTTAGAGATATAGTTTTGATGCATGTTTAGGCCTCTTGCAAGTCCCTATGAGTAGAATCCTTCATTATATTTACTTTGCAATCACTTGTTTAATAGGTGTTTAAATTTCAGAATACCAAGCATGAACAACCATACTTTTGGAGAGATATTTGAGAGTGATACACCTAGGAGGTCGAGGCCCTCAAGAACAGCCTCGCAAGCTAGGCCATCATACAATGAAGACCTCATTGCAACACGCATTGGCAGTGAAAGGGATGATGGGGATGCTCACCCATCCTCTTTTCCTTGTTTTACTTTCTTGCAAGTTGCAGGTATTCTTGATGATTTCTTGCTACTGATTGAGAGGGTTGGCTTGACCTCTTATATGCAAGATGAGAGTGCACAATACACCATGCTCACCAAAACTTTTGTTGTGAGTTTCTCATTTACTAACACATCCTATCATTCTACTGTCTCTTTTAAAATCTATGATATGCCCTTCACCATGCCTTTGGAGAGATTTTGCAGTATTGTAGGTGTGAGTATGACAGGGACCGTGAAGAAAATTCAAGGGCAGCCCGCTGATTTGTTGGAGCTTTACCAAGGGGTGACCAATGATGATGACCGCGTGGCGTAGCGCGGAAAGATAAGAAATATCCAACTCCCTGCTCTTCGATACTTTGCATACTATCTTGCCACTAGTGTATTGGGTAGGGAGAACACTAGTAATATCTCCAACTATCACTTAGCTTTCCTTGCTGCTGCGCTCAACAATGATACTCGGTACAATCTTGGCTCTCTTATTGCTCGCCGCCTAGCTACTAGGGGGCCTATCGATGGGGGCATCATTGCCTCGCGTATCGATGCTTTAGATCTTGCGGTGGCTCCTGATGATGTTATGCTAGCACCACAAAGGCCTGACCTTGTTGCCATGAAAACTCATCACTTTGTCACTACTACCTCTGATTTGAACAATCTAGTATATAAGATGCTTTTCACTGACGGGGATGAAAGGGAGATCCTTTTGCCACAGCCTGCTTTGTTTAGTGTTGACATGAGACCGTGGTCGCGCTCCAAGGAGGAGGTGGACGAGCAGCTTCGCTTGTTGGGTTTGCACGAGCAGCACCAGGAGGATGTGCCCTCTTATGATTACTCCGCACATTACGGAGGGGCGTACTTGGGCTCGCACCAGGACGAGGGTACCTCCTCGTCGTACCCCGGTGACACTTCATCTTAGCCAGCCTGGGGCTGATACCCACTTAGGCCAAAAGCCTAAGCTTGGGGGGGAGGTATGCCGACACCGCACTCATCTCCATATCATGTTGCGTCGGTACTTGTATATTCATGTTTTCGTTCTCTTTTTAGTTTTCTTTCTTCTTTGCTTTTGCTTTCTAAAAACACAAAAAGACCAAAAATATTTCTGTTGTTTCTCTTTGGTTTGCTTCTTCTTTTTGCCTTGTTTTGCTTTTCCCTTTTTGCTTTGTTTGAACTATTTGAAAAACCCAAAAAGATTTTGCTTTGCTTGTTTTTCTATTTTGGTTCTTGTTTAAAAATCGAAAGCACCAAAAATATTTGTCGTTCTTCTTTGGTTTTTGCGAGTTGGCTACAGGGTTCGGCAGTTCTTAGTGGATTATTGGTTTCATATTATTATTCAAGCCACACAAGTGAAGAGCAATAATGAGGATCAATGACAACTTGAGGCGTGGTAAGAGGCTGGTAACGAACTCTATTTGTGTTCATTTTTGTACATATACTCATCATTGTGAGCTTGCTTAGTCCGTTCATGTAGAGTGTATGTTTTCTTTGGATGCTTAGTAGTTCTTGCTTTCTTATGATTAGCTCCAACTCGCTAATAGTTTGTAGCATGTCTTATGAATGTTTGCTTGCATTACTCTATTCATAAATTGGTATGACACCGTGGTATCCTCCTCTAAATGTTTCATTTGATTGACTTGGCACATGCTCATGCATGCACATGACTGTGATAATCAGTTAAGCCTTGATGAATTATTTTTCCTTGAGGATCTTGAATCATTTTCATGGCATGAGTAGTCTTGTTTTGTTGCAAGCGTGATAATGACAGCTATTGCTCTCTTGTTTGTCGCTCCCTTACTATTGCTAGCCTTCATTTTCCACTGAGTGTTTTACTCATGTTTCCAACTCCCTAAACCAAATATTTCCAAAGTGTCCACCATACCTACCCATTAGCATCATTTGCTACTTTCGTGCATATTCAATATGCCTTGTTTTCTTCCGAATAAAATGTTTGCTTGTTATGAGAAAGTTAGTTAGTAAAGCTCTCACGAACTTGATGGCACACTTTATTTTCTTACGCTTAATAAACCTGAACCATTGCGTCCTTCTTTGTTGTGCATATGCTTGCGCTTTATGAGTTGAAGCTAGCAGAACCATGTATCATGGGGACTTCTTTCAACACTTCATAGGTATTTTGTACCTAGTTGATATCATGTTCTTTTGCTTATGGATCCCGGCGGTGTGAAATAAAAGTGGAACTTGTAAGATCATGGAGTTTGTATGTATGTTAGAGAAACGCCTGGGCCGCTAGCCTAAGCCATGCCTAATCATGGTGGAAACTTGCAGCATAACCATAATGAGCATTCTATGAAGCATCCTCAATAAAAATCTATGCACATAGTAAATAAAAAGATCGCTGAGATGCTCATTGTCTGCTTGCCTTGTCATTTTGATCATGGGATAGCTCCCGTGTCATGTGCAAGGGGTACCCTGTTGGCGGTTCTCTATGATACATATATACTTACAATGACAAGAGCTTACTTGTGACTGAAGTTAAGTAGCATGAGGATCGGTCTTCGTAAGTAAGGGGCATGAGACTTCAATTTATAACTTGTCAAGCATATCCTCTTAGTTGTGTCACTTTCACCTTAACCACACTAAAGATGCTTATGATAGGGACAATGAGAGCTCAAAGCTAATGAGTACCATACTTTCAGCATTTCGAAGCCTTTCAAATTATTCAAATCCTTTTTCTTCTACTTGTTGAGTCTCCACATATCCTTTGAGCACCTTCTTGAGAGCATAGTTGTCATTCTTTATGTTTGTTCCATTACTTGATTACTTGTGTTTTGACTTTGATGCTTGTACCCTTGATATCTTTACTTCTAGTCATCACTTGAACTTCAGAGGTGCCTTGACATAATCAAAGGCAAGCGAGATACCACTCTATCATACCTTTCTATGAGCATTGTAATGTTGCTTATGTTCGTGCTTTATGCTACTTATTATTCTTGAGTTGGAATGTTTTCATAGCTTGTATTGACTATTAAGTAGACTCAGTTGCATACTCTTTATTATGAATTGTCTAAGTAGTTGATCACATTGTTGAGAATATTTACATCATATGAAGCAAATGTGTTCGTGAAAGTTCTTTTATCGCACTCATTTTTCAACTGAATTGCTTGAGGACAAGCAATAAGCTAAGCTTGGGGGGAGTTGATACGTCCAAAACGTATCTACTTTCCCGAACACTTTTTCTATTGTTTCTCCTCTATACTTGTGTGATTTGGATGCAACTAATGCGAACTGACGCTGTTTTCAGCAGAATTGCCTTGGTGTCCACTTTTTGTGCAGAAAATCAACTATCAGGAAAAATCCCGAAAAATATGCCAAAAATCCTGTTTCACCCGAAGACTCTAGGAGCCAGAATACGAGACGGAGAGGAGCCCTGGGGTGGCCACACCACCTGGTGGCGCAGGCCAGGCTAGGCCGCACCAGGGGGTGGTGTGGGCCCCCAGGCACCCCCTCGGCCTCTCTCTTCGCGTATAAGGAGCCTTATGACCTAAAAACTTCGGGGGGTTCGATATTTTTCCAGAAGGAGTTCCGCTCCGCCGCCACCACCAGATTCCACGAAACAGCACCAGAAACTCCGTTTTGGCACCCTGCCGGGACAGGGAATTGGAGGAGATCATCGCCATCATCATCACCATCGCTTCTCCATCGACCATCCATGTTTCCCCCATCTATGAGTGAGTAATACCCCTCTGTAGGCTATGGGGGTGGTAGGGATTGGATGAGATCATTCATGTAATGGCATCAGATTGTTAGGGCATAGTGCCTAGTATCTTTTATTAGTGCTTTATGACTTTGTTGCGACTTGTTGTGCTTAATGCTTGTCACTAGGGCCCGAGTGCCATGATTTCAGATCTGAACTTATTATTGATTCATTATGATAGTATTTTTTCTGGTCCTATCTACAAGTTGTATACACACGTCGTTGTCCAGAACCAATGGCCCCGAAGTGACAGAAATCGGGATAACCGGAAGGGAAAGGCTTTGATGTGAGGATCACATGTGTTCATGGAGTGTTAATGCTTTGCTCCGGTGCTCTATTAAAAGGAGCACCTTAATTGCCAGTAGTTTCCTAGAGGCCCCGCTGCAAACGGGCTAGCAGGACAAAAGATGTTGTGCAAGTTCTCATTGCGAGCACGTATGACTATATATGGAACGCATGCCTAGGATTGTCTAGTACTTGGATGCTTTATCTTATTTATCTGCAATTGCCCTATGTTCTAATTGCTATGTGAATTGTCTTGTCCATGCAATGCCCGTCCATCCATCCCTATGCCTACCGCACTCGAATCCCATTGTTTACTGCTTTTGTTACTACTGTCTTTGTTTTGCTACTGCTGTTACTTTACTATTCCTACTACAAAACTGTTGCTACTGATAAACTGCTGTGAGCAAGATTGTTTCCAGGTGCAGCTGAATTGACAACTCAGTTGTTAAGACTAATAAGTATTCTTTGGCTCCCCTTGTGTCGAATCAATAAATTGGGTTTCACTTCCCTCGAAAATACTGCGATACACCCCTATACTTGTGGGTCATCAATCAAGATTGGGAAATAGGAACTTGCAGCCAGATGATGTGAGATTGAAGCTTGACCGAATTTATAGGTCGGAGATGATAGAGGGACAAGGTCCTCGAGGTTCGACATGCTCCGGACCTTGAATTATGAGAGAACCACCTGTGCCGAACTTTCAGTTGGCCAGAGGAACAAAGACGTATGACAACAACACTAAGCCGGAGGATTGGCTCATTGATTATGCAAATGCTATGAACATTGCCACATGCAATTTGAGATGGGCTATGAAATATGTACCACAGATGTTGGAAGGGCTAGCAAGGGTCTGGCTAAAAAATATGCCACCAGGAAGTATTAACTATTGGATGGACTTTGAGGAGTTGTTCATCAGCAACTTTGCAAGCACTTATAAGAAGGCTGAATAGGCCACAAACTCTGGCGATGTGCAACCAAAGGCCAAATGAGACTGGCGCGAGTTCTTAACTCGCTGGTGCAATGTGCGTAACTCCTGTGAAGGGGTAATTGAGTCACATGCCATTGCTTGGTTTGCACAAGGATGTAGGTATGCGAGTATGCTGTGGCAGAGGATGGAAAGGGATATGCCAACTACGTTGGCTGAAACAATTTGGATTGCTGACTCGTATGCGTTGGGTGATCCAACTCAACCTCGGCTAATGTCGAATGAGTCAAATGAAGAGTACTACAACCGAGATGGAACTGGGTCATCCCACCGGAATGACTTCCGAGGTAAAAGGAGAGATCAGTGGCCAGAGTATAGATACAGTTCACAACAAGTTGCGGTAGTAGATCAGGATCAGCCAAATGCCGGTGCGAGCCAGCGTCAGAAAACTGGAGGGCAACAGTGGACTCCGAGAAATGATGGCAAGGAAACTTGGACGCCAGAGCAGAAGAAACAGTGGCAAGAAAAGAAAGATAGGCCGAGGTATACATATGAATCTATGTTGGATCATCCATGCAAGTTTCACATGCCAAATCCGAGTAACCCGAAATGTGAGTGGATGAGGAAAATAGAGCAAAGTGGCTCGGGGAATGCTTAGACACCTCGGTACGATGCACCTCAGCATGATTCACCCCGGTAGCAGCAGCTCATTGGGGAAAACGGGCAGCAACTGATGTTACCACCACCTCCTCTAAGGTATGAGAACCATGAGAGAAGGGATGCAAATTCCATGTCCAAAAGATATGTGGGTACTTTGAGGGATGCGAGTTCCATCATGTACCTCGAGGCGAAAATGAAGAAGCCGACATACTGTCTAAGCTGGGCTCATCTCGGTAGGCCATTCCACCAGGAGTTGCCTTGGATCATTTGAGAAAACCATCTATTTCCCCTTCACCAGAATCCGAATCAATCTATGTCCCGGCAAACCCCGGATTAGAAGCTACCCCAATGGACATTCACTGGGGGAACACCTCAACAAACCCGGGGACTACCTCGGCAAACCTAGGGACTACCTCACAGAACCCGGAAACTGTTCAACTTGATCCAGCAGCAGTTATGTCGGTTGACGCTATGGAGGTGGACGAAGTACTTTTCCTAGTTCGTGCTATACCAACATGGGAAAAGCCAATATTTGAGTCCTTGAAGGATGGAACTTTTCCAAGTGATGAGATATTTTCAAGACAAGTTTAGAGGAGAGAAAATGCATACACCATAATCAATGCAGAACTATACAAGAGAAGTGTCACAAGTGTTCTACATCGATATGTTGACCTAGAAGAAGGGCTAGACATCCTCCGAGATATACATTAGGGGGAATGTGGGCATCACGCCTCGCCCGGGGCCTTAGTGGCAAAAGCTTTTTTGCATGGATTTTACTGGCCAAGTGCCTTGGAGCAAGCTGAGGAACTAGTAAGGAAATGTAATGGGTGTCAAAGGTATGCCACCAAGACACACATGCCAATGTCGGAACTAAAAACTATACCTATCACTTGGCCATTTGCTGTGTGGTGCTTAGATATGGTTAGACCATTTAAGCCGGCCAAAGGAAATATGACCATATTTTGGTCATGGTGGACAAATTTACAAAGTGGATTGAAGTGAAGCCAATCAGAAAATGTGATGGAGCTATGGCTGTGACATTCCTCAAAGATATTATTCTGAGATACGGCTATCCTCACAGTATCATAATAGACAATGTCACCAATTTTGTCGAAGGAGCATTTTCGTGGTTCTGCCGAGATAAGAAGATCAGGCTAGATGTTGCATCAGTGGCCCACCCCGCATCAAACGGACAAGTGAAAAGATCCAACGAACTAGTACTGTCCAGGATAAAACCCTGGATCATTGAGCTACTGCAAAGATCAGCGGGGTGCTAGATAGAAGAATTACCAGTGGTACTATGGAGTTTAAGAACAACTACGAATCGATCAACAAGATATACGCTATTATTTATGGTATATGGGGCAGAAGTTGTATTACTAGCCGACATAGAGCATGATTCGTCCAGAGTCACCCAATACACAGAAGCCAAAGTGCAAGAAGCCCGACAAAATGATGTTGATCTACTGGAAGAAGCGAGAGAACTGGCCTTGTCCAGATCTGCCATTTATCAGCAAAATTTCCGACACTACCATAGCCGGAAAGTGAGCCCCGAGTCTTCCGGGAAGGAGATCTGGTACTTCGGCTAGTGCAGCACACTGTCGGCATGCATAAGCTATCCCCTCCATGGGAAGGGCCATTCATTGTAAGCAAAGCACTGCACAATGATGCAAAATTTACCTCATTGATGCACAACCACATGAGAAGAACAAGGCGGACATGTCCGGCGAGGAATCCAAACGACCATGGAATGTAGCTCTACTTCGCCCGTTTTACACTTAGCGAAAAGTGTATGTATCTCGAACTCTCATTGTCGGCCTGTATGTCGGCAATGAGCTTATCAATGAAACCTTGGCACCCCAAGCAGAAACTCGGAGACTGCCTTAATAATTATCATTTTTCTGTACTTACTTTTTTATATGTCGGCTGACTTAAATTACTTACACCTTAGTCGGATTAGTAATGTGTCGGCACCAAAAGCTAACTCTTCGACTTGCTGCTGTCCAACAAGAATTGGCTTCATGGCAAGCAAGAGAACAAGTTTGGAATTGCTAAGAACATGAAGAACGACTAAGAAAAAGAACATACTCTGATGTTTGTTATTCGGACTAACCCCTCTATTTACTATATTTCTGTTATGCTGAATTATTTTGAGCTAATCCTAAAGTTTCAAGTATTGTTAAGTCAATTTTGTGAACCTCAGACTTGTAAGTCAAACGCCAAATCAAGGTAGACGCGAGCCGAGTCATTGAATTGGGGGAACAAGAAAATGAAACTCGGAGACTTCGCCCAAGTTAATCCAGCATGGAACTTAAGTTGTAGCAAAATTACCCATTGTGCATAATACATCTACGCCCGGCATACTAGGAATTTAACAATTTTGAAATTGTTTTTCGATCAAGGAGCACCAACATCCAAAGTATCTGCAGTAGGAGGATGCAAGTTGGCTTCAGGGTAGGGAACTTTGGTTTCAGCCTCATCGTCCGGGTTAGCTTCAGCATCCTCGGTTTCATCGGCATAGTCCGAAACTTCGTGCTCTTCGCCATCCAAGCCATCTTCGACATACGCATCGTCGACAACTTCAAGGAAACTCGGCCCCTCATTCCATTGATGGCAATAGGCATATTGGATAAGGTCGTAGGCACAAGCTTTGTGTTGGGCGATACAGGCCGGGTCAATGGTCCATTTGGATGCAGTATGCATGTGGCTGAGAACCTCCAGGTCAAGACCTTCATACTAGGATAACACAAAGCTTAAAGATGTGTCAGCACTAGGACGCGCAACGGATTCCCTCCATAGATCAAGTTGAGTCTCGCACTCCATCAATTTTGCAATGAATGGGGCAGGTCCTTTAGGAGTGGGCTCTGTGGGCCAAAGGGCACTAAATACCTGAACAAAATCATCCATGATGTCCGAACCAAAGCTCTTCATGGGTTCCACCTGAGCTGTGAGGCTCACCAATGTATCCTCCAAATTGTAAGGAATGGGCTCTGCAGAAGGACCTACCGGAGTACCTCTCTTCAACCGAAACTTGTCAACGACAGTGGCAGCAAGGGAGTTGGTCTCCGGAAAGTTGCCTGAAAATGAGACAAATAAGATAAGTCACTAAGAGCAAAAGATTCAGAAAAAGAAATGCCGGCACAAGAGGAAAAACTGACGAGAGATATAACTGTTGATCCGAGTGAGCTCCATGTGCCACACAGCGTTCCTCTTCTTGAGTTTTTCATACTCGGTTTTCACCGACTCAAACTTGAGGTCGGCGTCCTTCAACACATCTTAGGTTTTCTCAAGAGCAGTTTTTAGCCGATCCTTTTCTTTAGTGAAGGCTTGGTCAGCTTTGTCCAGCTCAAGTTTCTGGAGGCTCTTCAGTTTTTCAATCTCAGCATTAAGCCGAATAATCTCATCATCCTTGAGCCAAAGTCGGACAATTTCATCATATTTCTTCTTTAATTCGGCCTGATGCTGCCCTACTTGTTTGAGAAAGTGGAGCATCATGTTAGGCAAAGGCACGCTATCTTGAAGAGACACTGCAATATTTTTTGACCCAACAGAGCCGAGGTAAAATTATCTACCGAGTCAGAGGAAAAAAGGTCAAAGGATGAACAACCAAGGAGAATTACCTTTTATCTCGGCCAATTTCTTCCTCATGAGGATATTTTCAGCCTCCACTTTGGATGTGCAATCCGAATAGCGAGTTAGTTCAGAAAACCAACGCTGAAGAGAAGTAAAAGTGAAAGTTTAAGCGAGAGAACTTTACCTTTCCTCTTCCCCTCAGGTAGAGCGGTGATGACCCACAAGTATAGGGGGTGCATCGCAGTATTTTCGAAAAGTAAGAGTGTCGAACCCAACAAGGAGCAGAAGGTTTTGACAAGTGGCTTGGATCAGGAATTCTCTGTAAGTACTTAGCAAACGGATTTTTAGGGGTTTTTGATAATGTAGATAAATAGAGTACAAGTAAATAAAAGACAGTAATAATAATTGCAGCAAGTGGACCAGTCCTTTCTTTAGCAAAGGACAAGCTAGTTGTATTACTTAAGATGACCAAACGTTCTCAAGGACACATGGGAATATCATCAAGTGCTTTCACTTCATATAGTTGATTAATCTTATTTGGTTGGATAAGTGTTGTGTGGGTGAACCTATGCTAATGTACTGACATTCCTAGGACTAATATATACTTGTGATTATACCCCTTGCAAGCATCCGCAACTACAAGAAAGTAATTAAGATAAAAAACCTAACCACAGCCTTAAACTTTGAGATCCTACACTCCCTTATGCAAAGGTTTCCTAACGGGGGTTCAGTTTCTGTCACTCTGGCAACCCCATGATTAGTAGCCAAATACAAAATGCATTCTGCTAGGCCCATAAAGGTTAAGTATCATGTAGTCGACGTTCACATGACACCACTAGAAGAATAACACCACAACTTAATTATCAAACCATTGAATCTTTCTCAACACAATTCCATTACTAACAACATGACTTCTCCCATGTCCTCAAGAACTAAACGAACTACTCATGAGACATCATATGGATCAAGATCAGAGATGAAATAATGATAAGTAACAATCTGAACATAAACAATAATTCAATGATTCCATTCAATAGCATCAACTACAACAAATAATCAACACCGGGAAAATTTCCCCTAAGAACTATGCAAGATTCAACCCAATTGTTACAGCAGTATAGAGTGGTGATGATGATGGTGGAGATGATGGTAATGGTGCTGGTGATGATGATGGTGGAGATGATCCCGATGAAGTCTAGCTTCATGATGGTGTTGATGACGACGATCTCCCCTCTCTAGGAAGGAATTTCCCTGGCAGATTTCTGCCTGCCGGAGAGCTCTTTCTCTCTCGGTGTTTTTCGCGCCGCAGAGGCGGCAGAACCTTTCTGTGGTCGCTCCACGAGTCTTAGGGATTCGAGGGGATTATATACGCCAAAGGGCGATGCTAGAGGTGGGCCAGGGTGGCCACACCACCTGGTGGCGCGGCCAGGGGGTGGTGTGGGCCCCTTATGGCCCATCTCCACTTCCCCTCTGGCCTCCTTCGTCTTCTGGAAAAATAGGAATTTCCGTATATTTTCTGGGATTTTTTGATCTTCGCCAATTTTGCACCTGGGCAGTGCCTTTTCCATCAGAATCCTGACTTTAGTGGTTCATCCTCCAAAAGTCATTAACAATGGAAAAATAGATGAAATAACATAAGTATCATCTCTTAATATGAAATATATCAATGAATAACAGTAAATTATGATATAGAATAGTTATGCAAAATGGACATATCAACTCCCCCAAACTTAGACCTCGCTTGTCCCCAAGCAAAAACTGAGCTAAACAAACATGACCACAGGTTTATGGAGTGAAGTGTCGATAAAGAGGATACGGATAAGATGCATCATATTCATCAATACACACATCATAATATAAAACAACTCACTATTATATAACTTAACTTGCAATAAGTAAAGGAAACACAATAAAGATACACAAAGTAAATCATAGTTGGTAA
Organism: Avena eriantha; assembly: GCA_910589775.1. Taxonomy (NCBI): domain Eukaryota; kingdom Viridiplantae; phylum Streptophyta; class Magnoliopsida; order Poales; family Poaceae; genus Avena; species Avena eriantha. The sequence goes on from OU342742.1 coordinate 210,541,326, forward strand.
TGGCAAACTTTGTTCTTAGTAAGAAAACGATTAACAAATTGCAGGAGTCAAACATAATGGGATTTTCAATGATAGCATTCAAAGTAATATTCACTAAGATAGGAGCAGTGTGCAAAACAAGGAATATAAGAAACACGATTGAATAAATCATCATATGGATGATTGAATCACAACAACTCAAATACTTGCTCAAGATAGAAAGTAATAGGTTTACTGACTCAACTGGAAAGTAAAAGATAGGCCCTTCATAGAGGGAAGCAGGGATTTCAAGTTTCATAAAGAGATTCCAAACATTATGGTACTTACTAGCTTTCAACTCGCATTGCCCCTATCATAAGCATCTTGAGGTGATTAAGGTTAAAGTGACACAAATATGAGGATATGCTTGACAAGTTATAAGTTGAAAATCTCATGCCCCTTGCTTACGAGTACCGAACCTCATGCTACTCAACTTTAGTCACAAGTAAGTTATTGTCATTGTAAATACATGTGTATCATAGAGAACCGCCAACGGGGTACCCCTTGCCCCATGATACAGGTGCTATCCCATATCAAAATGACAAGGCAACAGACAATGAGCATCTCAGCGATATTTTTGTTTGCTATTTGCATAGGTTTTTATTGAGGATGCTTCACAGAATGCTCACTATGGTTATGCTGCAAGTTTCCACCATGATTAGGCATGGCTTAGGCTAGCCGCCCAGGCATTTCTCTAACACATATACAAACTCCATGAGCTTACAAGCTCCCCTTTTATTTCACACCGCCGGGATCCATAGACAAAAGAACATGATATCAACTAAATAATAAGTGCAATGTTGAAAGCGTTCCCCATGGTAACATGGTTCTGCTAATTCACAACTTATAAAGCGCAAGCATATACGAAACATAGATGGACACAATGGTTCAAGTTTATTAAGTGCAAGAAAATAAAGTGTGCCATCAAGTTTGTGAGAGCTTTAATCACTAGTTTTCACATAACAAGTTTAATTCGGAAGATAGATGAAAACATGAATATACTTGGAATAGCAATAATGCTAATAGGTAGGTATGGTGGACACAAATGGCATAGGTTTTGGTTTAAGGATTGGATGCACGAGAAGCATTCCCTCTCAGTACAGGTTTTTGGCTAGCAAGGCTGGGTAGCAAGCATAAGAGTTGAAGGAAACAAACAAACATACAAGTGATAGAAACAATCATGCAATCTTCCTTGGAAACACAAAGAATCTTAACTAGAGAATACTAAGCTTATGAGCCAAACAAGAAAGAAAGATGATGAAATTATATTTCTAAAAGTACTTTTCTCTTTTCCATTCAATTCTTAAATAGTGTTGCTACTGGCCCGAGCTTGGTTTTCCAAAACCAATTAAATTTACTTAATGGTCCCAAAGTGATACCAATACTAACAACAAGATCAATCATATAACAGAAATTGCAAACTAAAATAAGATGTGCAAAAAGTAAATGATAGAACTTCTCATTAATATTCCATAACAGCAACTCACACCAGGGGATACATAAATAACTAGCTAGAGGCGAGATACTTCCACAATGCAAACCATCCTATATGATAACTTCTCTATTCATGATATGACTCTACTAAAAAGGTAAAAAGATAGAAGATAATGATGTGATACTGCGGCACTCCCCCAAGCTTGGAACAAACCAAGGGGATACCAAAACCTGATGACGAATTACTCCTTCGGTGGTGGTGGTGTCCTCTCAATAAGCTTTTCAATCAAATTCTTGAAGTCCTCAATCCCAAAGGTGAGAGTATGAATCCACTCCGAATTTTTCTCGATGCGGTTCATGATCATGTTGGGCTGTGAATCCTAGCCCTTGTGACTCTTTCCCCACTCTTCCTCCTTGAAGTATTCTTTTCCTGCATGGTTAGAATGAGGCATATCCCAATTGGAAGGTAATTTTTCCTTGGGCATCTTTTGTAACTGCTGCTCATGCATGAGGGTATGGAAGGGATTCTTGTCACGTGGAGGAAACGACCGTGGAGCCAAGCAAAGGCACGAAACCATCCCTCCAGTGGACATCTGTACAGTCCTTTTGAGCTTAACAGGACGTGCCCTCACTCTAATGCTTGCAATGGTGGTGCTGGTGCATGGATGCTGGTCTTCCTTCACTTCCTCTTACTTCACCCTTGATCTCCTCCTCCTGCTTGGGGTCTTCGAGATCATCTTCCACATGCTTCTTACCCTTATCGTTGATGGAGACCACCGTGCTTCTAAACTTGAGATTAGCTCCTGGCAGAAATAGATCGAAATGAAAACAAGGCGAGAACATGATATACAGACCTCGAGGGATCTAGGGAATTATCTATTACAAAGTTTAACAACAAAAGGAAGGTACTAGGAGAAAACGAGTCGGAGACGAGCTCCGGGGTGGCCACACCTCCATGTTAGATAAAAACTGCAAAAATATAAATTGAAAGGTTTTTTCACGGATCTTTTCTTACCATAACTATTACCTATTCGAAAACGGACTCTGCAGGTTTCTGAATCCAGTCTTTAATAAAATTTTCCGGAGTCACCACTTGAATAACGTCAATATCTTCATTGTAAGAATATCCAGAAATATAGTGCTTGAGTATTTGACCATTCACCACCTGTGTAGTGTTGTCTTTTAAGGAAGAAATTTTTATTGCACCTGAATGATACACCTCTTCAATAACAAAAGGTCCTTCCCATTTCGAAAGTAGTTTTCCTGCAAAAAATCTGAGACGAGACCTATACAATAGAACCTTCTCACCAACATGAAACTCTCTCTTAAGGATTCTCCTGTCATGCTATCTTTTAACTTTTTCTTTAAAGAGTCTAGCATTTTCATATGCTTCACTTCTCCACTCATCTAAAGAACTCAAGTCAAACAATCTTTTCTTACTAGCAAGTTTGAAATCTCTATTAAGTTATTTCACTGCCCAATAAGATTTGTGTTCTAATTCTAAAGGCAGGTGACAAGCTTTTCCATAAACCATTTTGTAAGGGGACATTCCCGTAGGATTTTTATAAGCAGTTCTATAAGCCCATAAAGCATCATTCAACTTTTTAGCCCAATTTTTTCTAGATCTATTAACAATCTTTTGCAAGATGGATTTAATTTTTCTATTTGATAGTTCTACTTCCCACTGGTTTGGGGATGATAAGCTGAAGCAATTCTATGATTAACGTCATATTTAGCAAGGGTCTTCCTAAAGCCACCATGAATGAAATGTGAACCTCCATCAGTCATAAGATACCAAGGCACTCCAAATCTAGGAAAGATAACATCCTTAAGCATTTTTAAAGAGGTCTCACCATCATCACTTTTTGTAGGTATGGCTTCTACCCACTTAGTAACATAATCAATGGCAACAAGAATATGAGTATAACCTTTTGAAGGAGGAAAAGGACCCATAAAGTCAAATCCCCAATAGTCAAATTGTTCAACAGTAAGAGAGTAATTCATAGGCATTTCATTTTGTCTAGAAATATTACCAACTCGTTGACATTCATCACATGATAAGATAAAGTTTCTTGCATCTTTAAAAAGGGCAGGCCAATAAAAACCTGATTGTAGAACCTTTTGTGTGGTTCTATCTCCAGCATGATGTCCTCCATAGGCACTACCATGACATTTCCGCAATATCTCCTTTTGTTAATATTCTGGAACACATCTTCGCATAATACCATCCACTCCCTCTTTATATAAATGTGGGTCATCCCAAAAATAATGCCTCAAATCATAAAAGAATTTCCTTCTTTGCTGGGCTGTAAAAGTTGGAGGCAAATACTTGGAAACAATAAAGTTAGCATAATCAGCATACCAAGGACTCTCTCGTGAGCTTACCCCTATTGGAGCCAACTGTTCATTTGGAAAACTATCATTAACAGGCATAGGATCAAAAGAAATATTTTCCAATCGAGATAAATTATTAGCAACAGGATTTTCAGCACCTTTCCTATCTACAATATGTAGATCAAACTCTTAGAAAAGCAACACCCATCTAATAAGCCTAGGCCTAGCATCTTTCTTTGTCATAAGGTACTTAATAACAGCATGATCAGTATGAATGGTAAGTTTTGTATCAACAATATAAGGTCTAAACTTATCACAAGCAAAGACAATAGCTAAGAACTCTTTTTCAATAGTAGCATAATTCTTTTGAGCAGCATCAAGAGTTTTACTAGCATAATGGATAACATTAAACTTTTTATCTATTAGCTACCCAAGAACAACACCTACAGCAAAATCACTAGCATCACACATAATTTCAAAGGGTAAATTCCAATCAGGTGGTTCGACAATAGTAGCAGTAGTTAAAGATTTCTTTAGTGTTTCAAAAGCTTCCTTACAATCATCATCAAAAACAAAAGGTACATCTTTTTGGAGAAGATTAGTAAGAGGTTTTGATATCTTGGAGAAATCTTTAATAAACCTTCTATAGAAACCAACATGACCAAGGATACTATGAATACCTTTGACGTCCCTAGGACAGAGCATTTTCTTAATTGCTTCAACTTTGGCTCTGTCAACTTCAATGCCTCTTTAGGAAATTTTATGTCCAAGGACAATTCCTTCATTAACCATGAAGTGGAATTTCTCCCAATTAGAACAAGACTAGTTTCTTCGCATCTCTGCAAAACTTTATCAAGGTTGTGTAGACAATTATCAAAAGAAGTTCCATAGACGGGAAAATCGTCCATGAATACTTCCATAATTTCCTCACGAAAACCATGAAAGATAGCAGACATGCATCTTTGAAAAGTAGAAGGAGCATTACACAAACCAAAAGGCATACGCCTATAAGCATAGGTTCCATAAGGACATGTAAAAGTAGTTTTTTCTTGATCTTGTTGTTTAACAACAATTGAGAGAACCCAGAGTATCCATCAAGAAAGCAAAAATGAGTCTTTTTAGACAACCTTTCTAACATTTGATCAATACAAGGCAGTGGGTAATGATCTTTCTTAGTAACTTTGTTAACCTTTCTGAAGTCAATTTACATCCTGTAACCAACTACTACTCTTTGGGGGGTAAGCTCATTATTCTAATTAGGCACAACAATAATTCCTCCTTTCTTAGGGACACAATGAACATGACTAACCCATTGACTATCACAAATAGGATAAATAATACCAGCATCAAGGAGTTTTAATACCTCATTTCTTACCACTTCCTTCATCTTAGGATTTAAACAACGTTGATGTTATACCACTGGTTTTGCATTGGGTTCTATATTAATAGCATGCTGACATATAGTAGGAGAAATCCCCTTTAAATCATCAAGGGTATAGCCCATATCTCCTCGGTGTTTCTTCAATACTTATAATAATCTTTCCTCTTCCTTTACTGAAAGTTTAGAACTAATAATAACAGGATATATTTTCTTATCAGAAATGTAAGTGTATTTAAGATCGTCAGGTAAAGGTTTCAGATCGAAAAACGGATCCTTTTTAGGCGGTAATGTGGTACCCAAATCTTCCACAGGTAAGTTATGCTTAAGAATCTTGGGTTGACGATGGAGAATCTCGTCAATCTCATTTCTTTCTTCCATGAAGATCTCACTTTTGTGGTCTTCCATAAATTGCTTCAAATCATTGTTAGGAGCAAGAGAAATAGAAGCAAGTTGTTCAACTCTAAAATCCTCATCAGGCAATTCATTTTCATAAGGAACTTTAGCAAATTTTGAAAAATTAAACTCATAAGATTCTCCATCAAATTTAGTTAAAATTTTCTCCCTCTTACAATATAATGGCTCCACAAGTGTTCAAGAAAGGTCTACCAAAAATGATAGGATAGGTTTTACTAGCAGCTGAACCAACTACTAGAAAATCAGTAGGATATTTAATCTTACCACACAGAACTTCCACATCTCTTACAATACCAATTGGAGAGATGGTATCTCTATTGGCAAGGTGAATAACCACATCAATTTCTTCTAGTTCGCAGGGACCAATTTCATGCATAATTTCTTTATAAAGCTCATAAGGAATAACACTTGAACTTGCACCAATATCACATAAACCATAATAGCAATGATCACCAATTCTAATAGAAAGCATAGGGACAATAGATTTCCTAGTTCTACTAGGATGTGAAACAATATTAGAAGCATCTTCACAAAAGATAATGTGTCCATCTTCTACACTTTTAGTGACAAGGTCTTTCACAATTGCTACTCTAGGTTCAACGTTTATTTTTTCATCGGGTTTTATAGCTCTCTTTGTACTTTCGTTAACCATAGTAGTTATCATAGAATGCTCCTTTACCTTATCCGGGAAAGGTATTTTCTCGATGTAAGGTTCAGGTAAAATACGATCAATGGTACAAACTTCAGTACTTCTAGCAGGAACAAAATCAACAATATCTTTATATGGTGCATGATACTTGTTCCATTCCTTTTTGGGAATTTCAATATAAGAGGCAAAATCCTTAAAACAATTTGCAATAACTTGAGAATAAAGACCATAAGCATTACTAATATTATGAAAGTCATCAGTTCCCATAAAAGACTTAATGCATTCATAATCATAATTTATACCTGACTTTCTTCCTTTATCATTCTCCCATGCTTCAGCATTGTCTTGAATACGGTCTAGAAGATCCCATTTAGCTTCTTCCTCCATACGTGTATATGATCCAGCACAAGAAGCCTCCAATAAATCCTTATCATGAAGAGAAAGCCTTGCATAAAAGTTATTGATAATAATACTATTAGGGAGCTCATGAATAGGACATTTGAGCATTAGTAACTTCCATCTCCCCCAAGCTTGGGCGGTACTCTATCCATCACGAGGCCAAAAGTTATAAATTTGATTCCGATCTTTATGAATCTCACTAGGAGGATAGAATTTGGAATAAAAGAGAGGCACAATTTCCTCCCATTCAAGAGATTGGCCATTCTTCAAAAGCTTATACCATTCCTCAGCTCTGCCTTTTAATGATAATGAGAATAACTTCTTCTTGACTTGATCTGTTGTAATACCTTCACACTTGAACAATCTGCATAATTCATGTTTAAAGAGGAAATGATCATCGGGATGGATAGTTCCATCTCCAAAATAGTAGTTAAACATAACACGATCAACAATTTTTGTAGGTATTTTGAAAGTATCATTTTTAGCAGGTGGTGGTTCATCTACTACCTTAGAAGTGGTAGTATCATTACGAAATAAGAAACTAAGTGAACTATCCATATTGAAAATAAACAAACAAACAGAAATAAATGATACTATAACACCCCAAAAATATTAATCAAGATTATCAAGTTATAATCACCCAAGTTTAGGGTTAACAAAAACTTTTATTATTAAATTGAATATGAGTGTATGTGTGAATTGCATTAGTGTATGAATGAGTGAAATTGCCATGTTTGATTGCTACAAATGATAAGGAATGGTTTAAAGATGAATATTACATCATCTAGGCCATTTACAAACAAATATCCAAAGAAAGGAAATTCAAATATGAATCATATGATCAAATGGTCATTTTGACCAAAATTAACCACTAGACCACTTTGGGTGTTTCTAGTGAAAGATTTCTAATATAAACTTTCTAAATTCTTTTCACCCCTTGCTAGACCAAGTAAAGGTAAACCCAAGCCCACTTTACAAACCACTAGAAACAAATTCCAAATCTATTTAAAGGACATTGCAAAATTGAATCAAGTTCATATGCATAGATCACCATTTTTCAAAAACCACTCAAATCAATCCACCTTGACTTTTCCCAGCAAACATAGACACCTAAGCAAGCAACAAGCACACTCACCATATTTCATTCAAAAATTCAAATCTTGACTTCATGTGGACATTTGGGCAAGCACCTTGCAGACACAGATAAACCTTTGCCTAACTTATACTGTTTTGAGCAGTGATCATTTACCACCAGCCCCTCATTTCTCTCCCCTGGTCTCCCCCAACGCCCACCAGCGCAGGACACGCTCCCCGCTTTGCTGTTTGCACCAGTGCAGCACCGCCCGATGCTCACCGTGTCGGTTGACCATGGATCACTCGCCACAGCCAGCGCCGCCCTCTCCCACGATGCCCAGGAGACAGGCAACCGTCCACCGCCACACTTTGTGCAACCCTCGATCGCAGGCAAGCCATGGACCACCCGTGATCGTCGCGCCCATTTCGCTTCCAGCCATGCCGAGAGCACGCTAGAGCGCCGTAGCCAACACACGCACACACGCCACGCCTCGCCCTCACCGCGCATGCCCGCACTCGCCGTGACCCTAGTACCTCCCAGACATGCCCGTTCGCCGCCGCGTGGACCGTAGCCACTATGCGCCGTCTCGAACATGGCTGTTTCCGCCTAGAGCACCGACCGTTCCCGTCTGTTCTCGACCACCCCTTGATGCGCCATCAATCGCACGACAACCGCCCTGAAGCACCGCATCGACCCCTTCCCTCAGCCATGCCTATAGCCCCTGTATCTATGTCGCCGATGAGCCCGAGCCATCCTGCTCTGTCCCCATCGCCGGTGTATAAATAGAGGCCATCCCCGCTCCAATTCGCCACACCATCTAACTCTCCTCTCTCTTAGACAACCTCCCACATCTCTTCCTAGAGCAAGGCGAGCACCACATCGCTGGAATTTCACCGGAGCCCGCCGCTGTAGAGGAGAAGAGGAACCAGAGCTAGGAGCCACCCCAGGAGCCGCTGTGACCACCATTTGAACCGCCATCGTCTACAATGTCATTCGCCCCCATCGCCAACCTTAGTTGGAGCCCAGGTGAACCCCACGTACCCCCACCGTCGCGTTAGGGTTCGTTCCTCGCCGGAGCTATTCGCCAGGGACGACGAACCATAGCCATAGATCCTAGTCTAATCGCACAGTCCAGATTGAAAGATACCGCTTCGTGTTAGATGAGTCGCTGACGCGTGGGACCGTTCTATCAACAGCCCGCTGCACAGCGCTGTGTAGTTGGGCCGTCCCAGTTAGTTTCCCACGTAGAGCCCGTCGATTCAAATAGATTTTCCCAACTTAGTTAAAACTAGATTCTGTCAGTAGATTGAAAAATCAATTCAAAAAGATTCACTAAACCAAATTGCATGATTCCAATTTTGTTAGAAATGTATTCAAAATATCTATCCAAGCCCATTGGATTCAAACCATTTGAAATTATAGATCACCTATAGTAAAAATAACAAGACAGAGACTTTTCCAAATTCAAACATTTTTCAAAAATCAACCATAAATTCTTTTGAGTTGATTCCAACTCTCAAAAATCACATTTGCCAAGATCTATCTGAACATGTAAAAATATTTATGCTTACACGTAGTGATCTTGGACTAGTACTAAAAAAATGCTATATGGGCATTTCTAGTCACTTTAATTTGATTTAAATGATAATATTAAACTTTATAAAATGTGACCACCACTTTAAATCACATTCCCAAGTACTAGAATATGTGGTGATGACATGTGCCCACATGATCCCATATTTTAGTTGGAGAATATTAAATCGTAAGTATTTTCAATGAGTAGAAATTACTTTTCCAAAATAAGATAAATAAGACTAGGTCTTTATTTCATGTCATGATTGTGATGATGCTAGATCATCAAGTGTGAGCCTTAGTGTGCTAAATAGAGGTAGTTAAGTATTGTTTTGTGATTTTGTACCTCATATTCATTTATAGACGATTGTACCAACCCGGGATACGAGGAGGAGTACTATGAAGAAGAAGAAGAGAAGTTCGACCACTACACTACTCAAGGCAAGCTAGAACTATGCAAGCTATCTCTTGAAAACTTGATAACCTATGCAAGATGCATGAGGCATGCTTTGATTATGCAACTTTGATTACACCCATCCCAAGTTTTACTTGCAAGCTTTATTCTTTTACTTTTACCAAAGTTCTTTACCTTTAGTTAGTAAACTGTGAGTATTGGAAAAATAGTATAGATACCATAAAGAGTATAAAACTAGGCCTAAGTAGTTATACTTAGATGCCATCCAAAAACATGAAAACTAGAGTTGGATAGTTACACTTAATTAGCACCCTCATTAGTGAATACCCTCAACTTTAGTGGCTAGTGCCCAAGCATAAAAGTTGATCACTTTAGATGGGAATACTTGGTGAAAATGATTATCAAAACCTTGGAATGATGGTTCATTCTATTGAAATGTTTTGACATGTGTTATGAACACAAAATGATTTGATGATGAAATTTGTTGAGGCATGAGCCTTGGCCTTTATAAAAACTGATGGTTGGGTTCGGATGCGATACCATTCCATATTTATCATACAACCACAATACCTGATTTGGGTAGGGCTTATCTGGAAGTTTATATGCCTTAGTATGGGTTCCCTCGCGGAAAGAGGTTGAGCTGAGGCTACCTTGTGAGTATGAATTGAATGTCCACCTATGAAGTGCCTAGGATGGCAGATGGCCATGGCTGGGAGGCCAAGCTCATAGGGGAGGTGTCTATACTAGGGTGTGTAATTGAAAGGATAGGATTGATTATCCGCATACTAAGTATGATGATTTAGGGTTATCCCTGATGTATGTATCGAATTTGGTGGTGAAAGTGTACCACGTCTATAGAGTGTCAAACTATTCGAATAGCCGCGTCCGCGGTTATGGACAGCTGGAGTGGCCATACTATTCCATTGTCAGATGTTTTCAAAATGACTTGTGAATTGAACCATGACCTTGACTTGACCACAAAAGGGTTGTGGATATGAAAACTAGGTTCCCACTTAGGTGATGTAGAAAATTAAATTAGTTTTCTTTACTTCTAAACTCAGTATGAAATAAACCTGGCTTTTTGCAAATAAACCTAGAGCTTAAGATTCCTACTAGAACTACATTATTTGTTAGTGATAGTTTGCGAGTACTTAAAGAGTACTCATGGCTTTGTCCCTGGCTATTCCCATGGCCAAACTATGAGGAGGACTACCAGGAAGATGGACAGCAGGAGGTCTATGACAACTAGGATCATCTCCCATCGTCAGCATTGCCTATGACTCTCAAGATCGAGCCCCTACTACGTTTACTTTCCACTGCTTTGATTGTATTATGACTGGATCATGAGATCCTTTATTTGTAAGACCTTTATTATGGTTTGTAATGGATGATGTACCGTGGTACCAATTTTGTTATGTCTCGCAAAAATGGTAATCCTGGGATTGCGATGTATGGCATAACAGGCATCTGGGATTAAAAATCCGGGTGTTGACAAGTTGGTATCATAGCCATCCTGACCATAGGAGACCCTAGGTAGAATGGACGTCTGAACAAAAACTTAGTTTCAAAACAAAAGAAGTGAGTATTTCTGAAAACCTATTCCCACTCTTATCCTTGGGATTCTTTCAAAAAAAATCATATTCCTCAAAAATTCTTGCAATCCTACATAAAATTTGACACACTTGATCACCCCACTAACTTGCTCACCGTAAATTCTTATAGATGGAGGTCAAGTATAGCAAATTCTACCAGCTGGGCAACAGAGGCCACCTGATCTTTGAGAGGGATCTAGATGCACTTGCAGAGTATCTTGAGTGCCCACACCCGGAGTTCTTCGGGGCACAACTCAACGATCGTGTAGGAGGAGATCTACAATGGCTGATAGTTGCAGATATCAGAGGCAAGATGGAAGCACCCACTTTGGAGAAGATCCAATTCAGCTTGAGGGAAAACAACTAGCTAGATGGATTAGCCAGGGCTATGCAAGAAGCTCTTGTCCGTCTGTGCGGGCAAAACATCAACCATATCAGTGGAACTCGCTTTGCTCACTACGCAAGGCGTATTCTATGGGAATGCCCTTGGAGATGCTAGGACACCCGGAGCTGAAGCACCAAGTAGATAATCTCGACTTCATGTTGTATGATAGACAGATGGAGTTGGACAACGCCCGTGCCTATGCTAACCACAACAAGGCCATTGCAATCAAGAAAGACCTGACCCTCGCCATCCTCGCCAAGGAGCGCCAATCACTTCGTCATCAGAGTGACAAGAAGGATCGCATCATTGATCGTCTTCGTAAGAAGGTGGCCACTCTCGAGAAGACCATCCTTGAATAAGAGATCCAGCTTGAAGTGAAGGAGGAGGAAGGTGAAGATATCTATGGAGATCTCCACTCGTACCTCAGTGATGATGACGACTACCTGGAGGACGATGCCATGGAGTTCCACACTGATGATGATGATTCCGTCTTCATTCATGATGATCAGATGCACTTGAGCACTACCGTAGGAATGAGTTGTATCCGGTCCCACTATATCGTAGTTTCACAGAGTGGTTCTTAAAACCATCTGTTTTCTATTTGTGTGTGGTGTGTGTTTGTATGGTGTGCTTGGACTGAATGAATGAATGAGAGGAAGTGGTTAGTTTTCCAAAAACCTGAGTCAAACTCCAAGTTTAAAGCTTTTGAAACAAAACATTAACCTTAGAGATTTCCCTCTTATCTCATTATCTATCTCAATCTTCAGATGAGTCGTGGAAATCCCTGAGGAAGCAGCTCATTTCAGGACCCAATGCTGCAAATTCTGCAAATGTTAGTTTCTGACCGTGAAGCTAGTAGATCCGAATGCCAAGACAACTTAGCCACTCTTCAATAGATAGCTCAGATGGCCCACAATAATCAAGGTCACGGAAACCAGGATAACAATGGATCCAAGCTCAAGAACTTTCAGAATACCAACCCACCTATCTTTAGTAAGTCTGAAGAGCCCTTAGATGCTGATGACTGGCTGCAAACCATGGAGAACAACTTAGATGTCGCAGGAATTGAAGCCAATGAAAAGTATTGTTTGCCACCCATTATCTGGCAGGTGATGCATGAGCCTGGTGGAATAGCACCCGTAGCATGAACGGAGGTCAGATGATGACTTGGGATGAGTTCAAAATCAAGTTCAGCCGGACTCATGTGCTCCCAGGTCTGATTAAGAGGATGAACAGACTACATGATGAGATGCAAACTGTGCTAGTCAACATTCCCTTTGATGATATTGAAGCTCTAGTGGATTCCGCCATTCAGATGGAAGGGAAGATCAACCAAGCCAATGAAAACCACAAGCGTCGCATGATGCACCAGCCTGGATCCCACCATACCCAGAAGTATCGCCCCAACCCGTCTGCCGGATATGCCCGAAGAAACAACAGACCCCGTATGTCTCGTACAAGCTATCCCAACCATGGAGGTGGAAACCCAAGGTCTAGAGGAAACCACAAAAATAACCCCCGAAACTCCAATAACTTCAATCGTGCAGCACCCAAGGCCAACAACAACAAGAATACTGCCCCAAGGACTAGAAGCAATGCTGTGCCTATTGCAGGAAAAGAAAAGTCCCAGATTACTTGCTTTGAATGTGGAGTCAAGGGTCACTACTGCAACGAGTGCCCCAAGAAGCTTGCAGCAGCAACCAATGTGAATTCACCCGCTCAGTAGCAACGCCGTGTTCAGCCTGGAAGGAGATTTTCCCCAGGGAACTCGCTCAACCACAACGGCCGTCTGTTCGACATGAATGCTGAAGAAGCTCAGGAAGCACCAGATGTCGTGCTGGGTATGTTTTCTGTTAACTCAGTACTTGCAAGAGTGTTGTTTGATTCTGGAGCATCGCACTCATTAGTTACAGAAGAATTTGCATGCGCTAGTAAGATTCAACCAAAAAAAATTGAAGCATGTTATGATAGTTCAAATCCCTGGTTCAACCACCAAAGCTAGAAAAATTTGCAAGGCTCTACCTATCAGAATCCATGGAATAAATTTTTATGCTAATCTAATAGTACTTGGAATCAAAGGTTTGGAAGTCGTACTAGGAATGGATTAGATGTCTAAACTTAAAGGATTAATCGACTGTGCCAAGAAAGACATAACCATGACCAGTAGCACTGGAGTATCAGTAGAGCATGTATTTGAGACATTGCCCCGTCAATTCAAATGCAACAAGAGTCTAGCCCAACCAACCCTATACCAAGTCAGAGTAGTCTGTGAATACCCCGACGTGTTCCCAGATTAATTGCCCGGTATGCCCCAGATCGGGATATTAGGTTCATCATTGAACTAGTTCCTGGAACTAGACCCATAGCTGAGAGACCTTATAGTATGAACCCATTGGAATTAGTGGAGCTAAAGAAGCAACTTGATGCTATGCTGGAGAAAGGTTTGATTCAACCAAGTGCGTCGCCATGGAGATCGCCTGTTTTGTTTGTGGATAAGAAAGATGGAGGTAACCGTTTGTGGACGGATTACCGGAAGCTGAATGATGTCACCATCAAGAACAAGTACCCACTACCGAAGATAGAGGATCTGTTTGACTAGTTGACCGTTGCCAGAGTGTTTTCTAAGATTGATCTTAGAACTGGTTATCATCAACTCAAGATTCATGCAACGGATATTCCAAAGACCGCCTTTACCACCAGATATGGATTGTATGAGTACACTGTCATGTCTTTTGGATTAACCAATGCCCCCGCTTATTTCATGAATCTCATGAATAAGATTTTTATGAAATTCCTGGATAAGTTTGTTGTTATTTTTATCGATGATATTCTGATATATTCCAAGTCAGAAGAAGACCATGAGCTACACCTAAGAACTATCCTTGAAACCCTTAGAGAACATCAGTTGTATGCTAAGTTTAGCAAATGTGAGTTCTGGTTAAAGGAAGTAGGATTCCTCGGACATATCGTATCATCAGGAGGAGTCTCTATTGATCATGCATAGATTTAGGATGTTGAAGAATGGAAAGCCCCAACCTCTCAAACCCGAGTCCGTGCATTTCTCAGATTAGCGGGATATTACCGCAAGTTTTTTGAAGGATTTTCAAGTATCGCAAGACCAATGACCCAATTGTTGAAGAAAGACAAGAATTTTGAATGGACGGACAAATGTGAAGCAAGTTTTCAAGAGCTTAAGAAGAGATTGATTTCAGCCCCAATTTTGATTATGCCGGATATCAAGAAGCCTTTTGATGTGTATTGTGATGCAGCCAAGATTTGTCTCGGATGTGTGTTGATGCAAGAAGGAAAAGTCATATCATATCTGTCTAGACAACTGAAGCAACATGAGCAGAACTACCCTACCCATGACTTAGAACTAGCAGCCGTAGTCTTAGCTTTGAAGACATGGCATCATTACCTTATCGGTAACCGATGTGAGATTTATTTGGATCACAAGAGTCTGAAGTATATTTTCACCCAGAAGGAGCGGAATATGAGGCAAATGAGATGGATAGAGTTAATAAAGGATTATGACCTTGACATTCACTATCACCCCGGCAAGGCTAGTGTGGTAGCGGATGCTCTTAGCAGATTGCCATGTAGATTAAACACCATGATAAAAGAAGCCCAACCAAGTTTGCATGATGAGTTGGAGCAGTTTAGAACGGAGCTAGTTAGCAAAGGATTTTAGCTAGCATAGAACTTCAAGCCACTTTGATCAGTCAGATCAAGGAAGCCTAGAAAGGAAATGTAAGTATCGACGGAATCAAGCATCGTATCGGTACAGGGAAGGTACCCGGATTCACCGAAGATGAAGAGGGAGTTTTATGGTACAAAGGACGTATCTGTGTACCGGCAGATTCCGAGTTGAAGCAAGTCATTATGTAGGAAGCTCATGATACTCTTTATTCTATCCATCCCAAAGGAACGAAGATGTATCAGGATTTGAAAGAGCAATTTTCGTGGCATAAGATGAAGAGAGAAATCGGAAGCTACATAGCCAAGTGTGATATCTGTTAGAGAGTCAAAGCGGAACATCAGTGACCCGCAGGACTTTTGCAACCATTGCAAATTCCAGAATGGAAATGGGATTCTATAGGAATGGATTTCATCACCGGTTTGCCTACATCTAGTAGGGGAAATGACTCTATTTGGGTCATAGTTGATATACTATCCAAGGTAGCCCCTTTTATACCTGTCAAGACCACCTACCAGAGTTCGAAGCTAGAAGAGTTGTACATTGCTAGACTCGTAAGTTTGCATGGAACCCCTAAGACCATAGTATCGGATCGAGAAATCCAGTTTACCTCAAGATTTTGGCAGAAAGTTGATGACCCACAAGTATAGGGGGTGTATCGCAGTATTTTTGATAAGTAAGAGTGTCGAACCCAACGAGGAGCAGAAGGTGCTGGCTAGTGGTATGGATCAGGAATTCTCTGCAAATACTTAACAAACGGATTTTTAGGGTTTTTTGATAAAGCAAGTAAACGAAGTACGAGTAAATAAAAGATAGTAGGAATAAATGCAGCAAGTGACCCAATCCTTCATGCAGCAAAGGACAAGCCGGTTGTATTACTTAAGATGACCAAACGTTCTCGAGGACACATGGGAAGACTGTCAAGTGCTTTCGCTTCATATAGTTGATTAATCTTCTTTAGCTTGCTAAGTGTTGTGGGGGTGAACCTGTGCTAATGTACCGACCTTCCTAGGACTAATACATACTTGTGATTATACCCCTTTCAAACATCCGTAAGTACAAGAAAGTAATTAAGGTAGAAACCTAACCACAACTTTAAACTCTAAGACCCTTACGTCCCTTGTGTAATGGTTTCCTAACGGGGGTTCAGGTTTCTATCACTCCGGCAACCCCTACGATTACTAGCCAAATACACAATGCATTCCCCTAGGCCCATATAGGTGAAGTGTCATCTAGTCGACGTTCACATGACACCACTAGAAGAAGTACACCACAACTTAAATATCAAACTATTGAATCTTTCTCAACACAATTCCACTACTAACAACATGACTTCTCCCATGTCCTCAAGAACAAAACAAACTACTCACAAGACATCATATGGATCATGATCAGAGATGGAATAATGATGTATAGCAATCTGAACATAAACAATAATTCAATGGTTCACTCAATAGCATCAACTACAAAGAGTAATCAACACCGGAAAAGTTTCCCCTATGAAGTATGCAAGATTCAACCTAATTGTTACAGCAATATGGAGATGGTGATGAGGGTGCTGATGGTGATGATGGTGGTGATGATGATGATCCTGATGAACTCCAGCTTGATGGTGGTGTTGATGGCGACGATCTCCCCTCTCCGGGAAGGAATTCCCCCGGCAGAAATCTGTCTGCCGGAGAGATCTTTCTCTCTCGGTGTTTTCCGCCCCGTAGAGGTGGCGGAATCTTTCTGTGGTCGCTCCTCGAGTCTTAGGGTTTTGGGAGGATAATATATGCCATAGGGGAGTGCCAGGGTTGGACTAGGGCGACCACACCACCTGGTGGCGCGGTCCAGGGTGGCCCGCGCCAGGGGGTGGTGTGGCCCCCCCTGTGGCCCATCTCCAGCCCCCCTTCTTGCTTCCTCCGTCTTCTGGAAAAATAGGATTTTCCGTATATTTTCCCGGATTTTCTAATCTTCGCGATTTGCATCCAAACAGCACCTTTTCCATCAGAATCCTGACTACAGTGGTCCATGCTCCAAAAGTCATCAACCATTCAAAAACAGATGAAATAACATAAGTATCACCCCTCAATAAGAAATATATCAATGGATAACAGTGAATTATGACATAGAATAGTGATGCAAAATGGACATATCAAAAGTCCAAGAAGGATTAGGAACCAAGTGATCCAGCTTGAAGTGAAGGAGGAGGAAGGTGAAGATATCCGTGGAGATCTCCACTCGTACCTAAGTGATGATGACGACTACCTGGAGGACGATGCCATGGAGTTCCACACTAATGATGATGATTCCGCCTTCATTGATGATGATTAGATGCAGTTGACCACTACCATAGGAATGAGTTGAATCCGGTCCCACTATATTGTAGTTTCACATAGTGGTTCTTAAAACCATCTGTTTTCTATTTGTGTGTGGTGTGTGTTTGTATGGTGTGCTTGGACTGAATGAATGAATGAATGAATGAATGAATGAGAAGAAGTGGTTAGTTTTCCAAAAACCTGAGTCAAACTCCAAGTTTAAAGCTTTTGAAACAAAACCATGAACCTTAGAGATTTCCCTCTTATATCATTATCTATCTCAATCTTCAGATGACTCATGGGAATCCTGGAGGAAGCAGCTCATCTCAGGACCCAATGCTGCAAATTCTGCAAATGTTAGTTTCTAACCGTGAAGCTAGTAGAGGTCACGGAAACCAGGATAACCATGGATAGCAGCTCATCTCAGGACCCAACGCCAAGCCAACTTAGCCACTCTTCAATAGATAGCTCAGATGGCCCACAATAATCAAGGTCACGGAAACCAGGATAACCATGGATCCAAGCTCAAGAACTATCAGAATACCAACCCACCTATCTTTAGTAAGTCTGAAGAGCCCTTAGATGCTGATGACTGGCTGCAAACCATGGAGAACAACTTAGAAGTCGCAGGAGTTGAAGCCAATGAAAATTATTGTTTGCCACCTATTATCTGGCAGGTGATGCAAGATCCTAGTGGAATAGCACCCATACCATGAATGGAGGTCATCTGATGACTTGGGGATGAGTTCAAAATCAAGTTCAGCCGGACTCATGTGCCCCCAGGTCTAATTAAGAGGATGAGGGATGAGTTCATAGAATTCAAGCAAGGAAGGATGACTGTGGTGGAATACCGTGACAAATTCTTATCTTTAGCTAGATATGCCCCTGATGAGATTGACACAGAAGCAAAGAAGAAAGAGAGATTCCTGAATGGACTACATGCTGAGATGCAAACTGTGCTAGTCAACATTCCCTTTGATGATATTGAAGCTCTAGTGGATTCCGCCATCCAGATGGAAGGGAAGATCAACCAAGCCAATGAAAACCGCAAGCTTCACATGATGCACCAGCCTGCTGGATCCCACCATACCTAGAAGTATCGCCCCAACCCGTCTGCCGGATATGCTCCAAGAAACAACAGACCCCGTATGTCCCGTCCAAGCTATCCCAACCGTGGAGGAGGAAACCCAAGGTCTGAAGGAAACCACAACAATAACCCCGGAAACTCCAATAACTTCAATCATGCAGCGCCCAAGGCCAACAACAACAACAACAGTACTGCCCCAAGGACTAGAAGCAATGTTGTGCCTATTGCAGGAAAAGAAAAGTCCCAGATTACTTGCTTTGAATGTGGAGTCAAGGGTCACTACTCCAACGAATGCCCCAAGAAGCTTGCAGCAGCAACCAATGTGAACGCACCCACTCAGCAGCAACACCATGTTCAGCCTGGAAGGACATTTGCCCCAGGGAACTCGCTCAACCGCAACGGCCGTCTATTCCACATGAATGCTGAAGAAGCTCAGGAAGCGCCAGATGTCGTGCTGGGTATGTTTTCTATTAACTTAGTACTTGCAAGAGTGTTGTTTGATTCTAGAGCATCACACTCGTTTGTTATAGAATAATTTGCATGCACTAGTAAGATTCAACCAACAAAATTGAAGCATGTTATGATAGTTCAAATCCCTGGGTCAACCACCAAAGCTAGAAAAATTTGCAAGGCTCTACCTATCAGAATCCATGGAATAGATTTTTATGCTAATCTAATAGTACTTGGAATCAAAGGTTTGGAAGTAGTACTAGGAATGGATTGGATGTCGAAACATAAAGGATTAATCGACGGTGCCAAGAAAGCCATAACCATGACCATTAGCACTGGGGTATCAGTAGAGCATGTATCTAAGGCATTACCCCGTCAATTCAAATGCAACAAGAGTCTATCCCATCCAACCCTAGACCAAGTTAGATTAGTCTGTGAATACCCCGACGTGTTCCCAGATTAATTACCCGGTATGCCCCCAGATCAGGATATCGAGTTCATCATTGAACTAGTTCCTGTAACTGGATCCATAGCTCAGAGAACTTATATTATGAACCCATCGGAATTAGTGGAGCTAAAGAAGCAACTTGATGCTATGCTGGAGAAAGGTTTGATTCAACCAAGTGCGTCGCCATGGAGATCGCCTGTTTTGTTTGTGGATAAGAAAGATGGAGGTAACCGTTTGTGGACGGATTACCGGAAGCTGAATGATGTCACCATCAAGAACAAGTACCCACTACCGAAGATAGAGGATCTGTTTGACTAGTTGACCGTTGCCAGAGTGTTTTCTAAGATTGATCTTAGAACTGGTTATCATCAACTCAAGATTCATGCAACGGATATTCCAAAGACCGCCTTTACCACCAGATATGGATTGTATGAGTACACTGTCATGTCTTTTGGATTAACCAATGCCCCCGCTTATTTCATGAATCTCATGAATAAGATTTTTATGAAATTCCTGGATAAGTTTGTTGTTATTTTTATCGATGATATTCTGATATATTCCAAGTCAGAAGAAGACCATGAGCTACACCTAAGAACTATCCTTGAAACCCTTAGAGAACATCAGTTGTATGCTAAGTTTAGCAAATCTGAGTTCTGGTTAAAGGAAGTAGGATTCCTCGGACATATCGTATCAGCAGGAGGAGTCGCTGTTGATCCCACCAAGATTAAGGATGTTGAAGAATGGAAAGCTCCAACCACTCAAACCCAAGTCCGTGCATTTCTCGGATTAGCGGGATATTACCGCAAGTTTTTTGAAGGATTTTCAAGTATCGCAAGACCAGTGACCCAACTGTTGAAGAAATACAAGAAGTTTGAATGGACGGACAAATGTGAAGCAAGTTTTCAAGAGCTTAAGAAGAGATTGATTTCAGCCCCAATTTTGATTATGCCGGATATCAAGAAGCCTTTTGATGTGTATTGTGATGCATCCAAGATTGGTCTCAGATGTGTGTTGATGCAAGAAGGCAAAGTCATATCATATCTGTCTAGACAACTGAAGCAACATGAGCAGAACTTCCCTACCCATGACTTAGAACTAGCAGCCGTAGTCTTAGCTTTGAAGACATGGCATCATTACCTTATCGGTAACCGATGTGAGATTTATTTGGATCACAAGAGTCTGAAGTATATTTTCACCTAGAAGGAGCGGAATATGAGAGAAATGAGATGGATAGAGTTAATCAAGGATTATGACCTTGACATTCACTATCACCCCGGCAAGGCCAATGTGGTAGCGGATGCTTTTAGCAAAATTCCATGTAGATTAAACACCATGATAAAAGAAGCCCAACCAAGTTTGCATGAAGAGTTGGAGCAGTTTAGATTGAAGCTAGTTAGCAAAGGATTTTAGCTAGCATAGAACTTCAACCCACTTTGATCAGTCAGATCAAGGAAGCCTAGAAAGGAGATGCAAGTACCGACGGAATCAAGCATCGTATCGGTACAGGGAAGGTACCCGGATTCACCGAAGATGAAGAAGGAGTTTTATGGTACAAAGGACGTATCTGTGTACCAGCTGTCGGGGAGATGACCCCCACATACCCCAACCGGACAAGAAACGGGGCAGTCGGATCGCGTCCGGCTGGCCAGGTGCAGCCGGACAAGGTAAGCCGGGCCAGCTATCGCATGATAGCTGGATCGGCGAGAAGCAGCCATCTACAATAGCGTAGCCAAAACCAATCAAGGAGATAGGACGACGTGCGGATCAGTGCGTGGTATGCCCTGTACGACGACAAGACTAGCAACTACTCGGCCAAACCGAAGACTTTGCGGGGATGATCCAGGAACAGTGGCCCGATGCTGACGATAGGCTCGCACGGCGTCCACTGTGCCTACGACAGCCATACCGCTCATACTCTGATGGGACATGTTGTACCGGATAGTGTAGATGACCAGCCGGCTGGGACCCACCTATGGGGCCCGCCAGTCGGATTGGCCAGTGAGACCGTTGCCTCTCTGCCTATATAGGGAGAGGCAACGCCTCAGTAGAAAGGGTTGGTCTCAGTGCATTTAAGGCAGTAGCTAGAGAATATAGCTCGAGGAGCACTTGTAGTTCGTATATCACTCATAGTTAGATCGGCAGGAGTAGGAGTTTTACCTCATCACGAGGGCTCCGAACCTGGGTACTTCCTGCGTCCTACTATGCTTGCTTGTGTCCAATCCCGCCTGCGGACGCCGTCGATAGTTTCCCTGCTAGTCCCCACACCTCTATCTAACCTTTTTAGATACTGTCGTTCCCAATACAACGACAGTTGGCGCCCACCATGGGGCTGATGGCTTTGACCGGAGTCATGTTCCACACGGGATCCCGCACTTCAGCCAGTGAGCGCGTGGCCTCCGGCCCGGTGCTCACGCTCGGCAAGTTTGACTGCGTCATCGACAACGCTTCCTGCTTCACCGGAACCACCTTCTTGGCGAACGGCTCCATCCTGCTCTTCGGCGACCTCCCCGTCTACGTCGCCACCATTCCGGAGCATTTCCCCAGGGAGATCGTCTCCGCCGCGGAGCTACCGCATCCGGGCGGTAGCGCCTCCGTCGCTTCCCACGACATGGAGGTCATGATGGCCGGCTCCAGTTCCCACCCCCGCCAGCCGCGGGAGCGTGGCGCGGACGAGGGCGGAACCTCCGCGCCTCCGCAGCCTCGGAATCCGGTGGAGGAGGCCATTGATCGGCTCCTCATGCTGGTTAACCTCGGGGATAACCCAGAGGAAGCGGAAGCCAACTTCGCCATGGAGAGAAAGATCCTCCTCCAGGAGGCCATGGAGTTGGCGGCAACCCGCAAGCAACTCGAGATCATCTGACGCGAGTACGACCGTGTGCATGGCTTCACTCCGGCTACCGCGGAGCTGAGCCAGCGTGGCCAGGTGCAGCGCCAGGGCGGCAAGATGGGCGGAAGGATGGGGAGCCGGATCCCACGCCCTCCCTCATCCGGCCCACCTACAACACACCCATCAAGAACCTACACGCGGCGCGAGCCGCGGCAGAAGAACTGCCTAGCCTGGAGGGCGAGGAGCGAGCCCGCCAGCACGCTCGCATGCAGGAGCTCCTCCGCATCGTGGATGAGCAGGCTGATGCCAACCAGCAGATGCAGGAGGACCCTAGCTACTCCAGGGGGAGCAAGCTGCCTGTCAACAGCAAGGGCTCGCCCCACGACACCCAACAGGCATCCTCCCCTCAGCCGGCTAAGGCCCACAGCAGGCGCCGCAGCTCTGGCAACAAGGGCCAGCCGCGCCTGGAGCAAACGGTGAACAACAACCCACCGCCTCCCCCTCCACCAACCGGAGCACCAAGACCCGCCGGTTCCCCTCTCTCGGGCCGGGTAGGTGCGCCCAACCCGGATCATTCGGATGCCAGTGACCGCATCGAGCTCCTCGCTCAAGGGCGCGTCACGGAGGAAGAAAACTCCACCAGACCGGTTTGTTTCGGACCCCGGATCCGGAACGAGCCATTTCCGGATAAGTTCACCCTGCCCAGGGACACCCCCAAGTACGACAGCAGTATGAAGCCCGAAGACTGGCTGACCGACTATGCTATGGCAGTCAACATCGCCCATGGGAACAAGCGCACAACCGTGCGCTACGCCCCCCTTATGCTAACTAGGTCGGCAAGGACATGGCTCAAAAGCCTTGCGCCCAACAGCATCAATGCCTGGCCAGACTTCGAGAAGGTGTTCGTCCGCAACTTCAACGGCACGTACAAGCATCCGGGACGCCCACGCGGCCTGGCCTTGTGCGTCCAGGGTGACTGCGAGACCAACCGCGAGTACCTCGCCAAGTGGACGGAGCTGCGCAACAATTGCGAGGGCATCCTGGAGAGCCAGGCCATCAACTTCTTCATCGAGGGCTGCCGAGAAGGCACCATGCTTCGCCACTGGCTACCGTGTGACGAGCCGAAAACCATGGCGGAGCTCATGACGGTTGCGGACCAGTACGCCACGGCAGATGCCGCCATGAAGAAGCCCCTCCGAGTAAATGCTGACGGGCGTCCGACTCCTATGGAGCCGGCTCGAGACCGTCCGAGCAATCCGGCTAGAGAAGCCGGATCCTCCAGACGCCACGGCAATGACAACCGGTTGCATGGGGACTGCCAAGCCGGACAACAGAAGCCCCGCTACCACGCGCGGCAGGTCAATGCTGTGGAGGGTGCGCCCGATGCGCCGGCTAACGATGAAAGGAGGCAGAAGCCACGACTCACCTTCGACCAGATGTTTGACGGCCCGGGAAAGTGGCACAACGGTCCCTTCAAGCCGGCTATGCATACCACCCGGAATTGCAGCTGGACTCGCCAGCTAAAAGACCAGGGTAGCCAGCCACGTCTCCCCCGCCCCCTCCTGGTAGACCACCACCGGCTAGGGGAGCCGGCAATGATGGTAACTACGGCAACAACAACAACGGCTACCCCCAGTCGCACGCCGCCTACCACATCTTCGAGACGGAGCTAGATGACAAGCACAACCGTAGGTGACGCTCCAAGGAGGTCAACGCCATCGTCTCTCCGGTCCCCTAGTACCTGAACTGGTCGGAAACCCCCATCACCTGGAGCCAAGAGGACTAGCCGGAGCAGCTGCCGACTCCCGGGGCTACGCCATGGTGCTCGTCCCCCTCAGCATCTCCAACGTGCGCACCTGCCGTTTTTCTCGCGTCCTCATCGACGGAGGCAGCAACCTCAACCTCCTCTACCGGTCTTCGCTGGAGAAGCTTGGCATTTGCGAATACGACCTGCGCCTGACTGCCACAACATTCCACGGCGTGCTGCCGGGGCCGGCTTGCGCCCCGCTGGGTAAAATCCTGCTGGACGTCATCTTCGGGACCGAGGAGAACTTCCGCCGCGAACCGATCTGGTTCGAGGTGGTAAACCTGACGAGCTCCTACCACGTTTCTTAGGGCGCCCCGCCCTTGCCAAGTTCATGGCTGTCCCCCACTACGCATACCTCAAGATGAAGATGTCGGGACCCAACGGCGTGATCATCGTCGCCGGCTGCTTCAGGCGGTCGATGGAGTGCGCCTCAGCCGGTTCCAAACTAGCAGAGGCCCTCATCATAGCCGAGGAGAAGCGCGTGATCATGCGCAATGTGGCCATGACCCAGCAAGACATACCGGCTAGCCGCAAACCGGCTGGAGAAGGAGCCTTCTAGCCGGCAAAGGAGACGAAGAGGATCCTGCTCGACCCCTCCGACCCGACCAAGTTCGTCACCATTGGTGCCAACTTGGATAGCATATAGGAAGTTGCGCTCGTCGACTTCCTCCGTGAGAATCGGGACATCTTCGCATGGTCACCCAAGGACATGCCAGGTGTACCAAGGGAGTTCGCCGAGCACTCACTTCATGTGCGGCCGGATGCCAAACCGGGTAAGCAACCTCTTCGCCGGTTCGTGGAGGAGAAGATAAACATTATCGGTGACGAGATCACCTGGCTCCTTGCAGTCGGGTTCATCATGGAAGTGTACCACCCGGACTAGCTGGCGAACCCAGTCCTGGTGCTGAAGAAGAACAAGACCTGGTGCATGTGTATCGACTACACCAGCCTGAACAAGGCGTGCACCAGCCTGAAAAAGGCATGCCTAAAAGACCCATTCGCATTGCCCCGTATCGATCAAGTCATTGATTCCACGACCGGCTGTGATTTGTTGTCTTTTCTAGATTGTTATTCCGGTTACAATCAGATCCGGTTAAAACGGCTGACCAGATTAAGAGATCATTTATCACCCCCTATGGGGCTTTCTGCTATGTAACCTTGCCTTTTGGTCTGAAGAATGCAGGCGCTACTTATCAGCGCTGCATGCAGAAGTGCTTGCACTCACGGATAGGCCAAAACGTGCACGCCTATGTGGACGATGTGGTCATCAAGACCAAGGAAAAGCGCACCCTCCTCAAAGATCTGGGAGAGACATTTGGCAACCTCCGGCAGTACCAGATGAAGCTGAACCCTTCGGGGTCCCATCCGGCCAGCTGCTCAGTTTCCTCGTATCACAACGAGGTATCAAGGCGAATCCGGAGAAGATCGCGGTCATCGAGAGGATGCATCCGCCTAGGAGCCTTCTTGGAGTCCAGAAGTTCACCGGATGCCTGGCCTCCCTCAGTCGTTTCGTCAGCCGGCTGGGGGAGAAGGCACTCCCATTGTACCAGCTGATGAAGAAGACAGACAAGTTCTCCTGGACTTCGCAAGCTGACGCCGCATTTCATGACCTCAAGCGCATGTTGTCCATAGTGCCGGTTCTAGCTACGCCGGCTAGCAAGGAGCTGATGTTGCTCTATATAGCAGCCATCAGCCGGGTCGTCAGCATCGTCCTGGTGGTGGAGCGCCCCAAGGAAGGCAAGGCTCAGCCGGTTTAGAGGCCCGTCTACTACCTCAACAAGGTCCTCGCCCTCTCCAAGCAGAACTACCCCCACTACCAGAAGATGTGCTACGACATGTACCTGGCATGCAAGAAGCTCAAGCACTACTTCCAGGAGCATCCGATCAAGGTCGTGTGCACCGCACCCCTTTCAGAAATCATCGGCAACAAGGATGCCACCGGCCGAGTCACTAAGTGGGCCATCGAGCTCGCCGCCTACTCCATCCAGTACGAGCCCCGGCTCACGATCAAGTCACAAGCATTGGCGGACTTCCTCGTCGACTAGGACGAGACCCAGTATCTCCCACCGGTTCCAGATTCGGACCACTGGAAGATGCACTTCGACGGGTCGAAGATGCTGGGGGCTTGGGAGCCGGCATCATGCTCACCTCGCCCAAAGGGGACCGGCTGGAGTACGTCCTGCAGATCCACTTCAAGGCCTCCAACAACGTAGCCGAATACGAGGCACTAGCGCGCGGACTCCGGCTAGCCAAAGAGATTGGTGTCAACCGATCCTCTACTTTGGCGATTCGGATCTGGTGGTGCAGCAAGTATCCGGAGAATGGGACGCCCGCGATGCAAACATGGCTCTCTACCGGTTCCACATACAGAACCTCAGCGCCTCCTTCGACGGATGTGAATTCTATCACGTTCCCTGTGCCAACAACAAGGCGGCCGATTCGCTCGCCCGAATCGGATCCACCAGGCAGGCGATCCCACCCGGGCTCTCCTTGGAGCACCTGCGCAAGCCCTCCATCAACCCGTCCCCCGAGTAGGATTCCATCATATGGGCGGGGAGCGCTCCGGCTGACGGGTGGGCAGAGGCAGAACCGGCAGGACCTCCAAAGAAGAAGGCCCGCACCAACTTTGGAAAGTCAGTGCCCTCCGGTTCGCAAGACCCGGGGGCTGCCGAATCATCAAGCGGCTCGGGGGCTGCCGTCCCGGGTACCTCATCCGGACGATCCCCCGACAACCATCAGCCGGAGAGCGGGAGCATCCTCGTCATCCGGGAAATACCATCCTAGGCACATCCCTTCATGAACTACATCGCCAACGGGGAGCTTCCGGATGACGAGGTGGAGGCCAGGCAAATCCGGCGCCGCGCGCACACCTACACCATCATCAACAAAGAATTGTACAATCGCAGTGTATCCGGCATCTTCCAGAGGTATGTCGATGTGGACACATGCTATCGGCTACTCAAGGACATCCACCAAGGCGAGTGCGGGCACCACGCTTCATCAAGGGCGATAGTCACCAAGGCATTTCGCCACGGTTTCTATTGGCCCACCGCCCTCGAGGACGCCGAACAGCTAGTCCGCGCATGCAATGGGTGCCAACGCTTTGGGCAACTCAGGCACATGCCGACTTCGATGCTCAAGGCCATACCAATTACCTGGCCCTTCGCGGTTTGGGGCCTCGACATGGTCGGCCCCTTCAAGCGAGCGCGCACATGCATGACCCATCTGCTGGTGGCGGTGGGAAAATTTACAAAATGGATCAAGGCCAAGCCCATCCGGAAGCTAGATGGGGCAATGGTCGTCACCTTCTTCACCGACATCATCAATCGGTTCGGCTACCCTAACAGCATCATCACTGACAATGGCACAAACTTCGCCAAGGGGGCCTTCGCCTGATTCTGCAGCAACAAGGGCATCCGGCTGGACCTTGCCTCCGTCACGCACCCGTAGTCCAATGGGCAAGTCGAAAGGGCAAACAGCTTAGTGCTAACCAGCATCAAGCCGCGCCTCATCGAGCCGTTGGAGCGGTCACCCGGATGCTGGATCGAGGAGCTTCCGGCTATGCTACGGAGCCTCCGCACCACGCCGAATAGATAAACTGGCTACACTCTGTTCTTCCTGGTCTACGGATCGGAAGCCATCCTCTCCGCGGATATCGAGTTCGACTCTCCGCGCAAGCTCCTTTATGACGAAAAGGCCAACCAAGAGGCACGGGAGGATGGTGTGGACCTCCTCGAGGAAGCCCGCAAGTTGGCATTGTCTAGATCGGCCCTGTACCAGCAACGACTACGCCACTACCATTCAGGTTGGATCCGCCTAGTCGCGTTTCGCGAGGGCGACCTGGTCCTCCGGCTTGTACAGGACATGAAGGGCATGAACAAGCTATCGCCACCCTGGGAGGGCCCTTTCATCGGCAGCCGGACACTACCCAACGACTCCTACTACCTCATCGACGCGCAGCAGCCGCGCAAGAACAAGATGGACAAATCGAACGAGGAGACCGGGCGCCCCTGGAACACGGCCTTACTGTGCCCGTTTTACACCTAGTCACCAGACAGTGTATGTATCCCGCCAACCCCATGAATGAAAATGCGGACCCCTACGAGATGCTCGGGGGCTCCTTGCTAGAAATGTGTTTGCATCTGTTTTCCAGTTCTGATTTTCTGGCTTCGGCAACCTCTACCCAGGGGCTTGCCGGTTGGACCGACCTTATAAGTCAACAAACCGGCCGAGTAATGTGCGACGATGTCAGAGGCCCACTCTTCATCTGAGCTACAGACCGCACCCCGGCTGTCCGGCTAGCAAGAGCAAAAGCCCGAAGCATCCCACATGAAAAACGGGGAGGAGACGTGACAGATCGAGCGTCCCGGCCTCGCAACTAGCTTAAGACAATCTGGCTGCTAAGCCGTTAGTACCACGCGCAATGTACTATCAGCTCCCTTTGATTCCGGCTGCAGACCGCAACCCGGCTGCCCGGCAAGGACGCAGTGAAAATAGTAGAGCACACGGGAAGGCGACCGAGTGTCCAGAAAAGTGCAAGCTAGTTCCGCCTGCCGGCTATAGTTTCGCAGACTAACCTATTAACATGTGAGAATGTATGTGTATGTATATTCTTGTACGACTACCTTGAGTCAGAATTCAGGAAGAAAAGAGAAGAAGATTCAATGTCCTTGCCTTCATCAAGCGCTCCGAATCTCGGGCGCTACACCCACTAGGTGCGCTCGCGCGCCCCCAGTGGAATCTTGTAGTTTCCCAACCGGCTAAGGGCATTTAGCCGGATGTGCGGAGCCCAGGTGAGGGCAAGGGCGTGAGAAAGAGAAGACAAAGAAGATTCGAAGCACCTGGCTACGCCAGCTACTCCGAATCTCGGGGGCTACACCCAGTGGGTGCACTCGCGCGCCCCCACGGGAATGTTAGTTCCCCCGGCTGAAGGCGTTCAGCCAGCGGAAGCAACCGACTAAGATGCGTCTGGTCGGATAAAGTTAGAGGACTTGAGGAAATAAGGAAGATCCGAAGTACCTGGCTACGCTAGCTACTCCGAATCTCGGGGATACACCCAGTGGGTACGCTAGCGCGCCCCCACTGGAGGTGTAAGTTCCCCCAGCTAAAGGCGTGTAGCCGAGCGAAGTCAGCCGGATAAAGTCAATCGGCGAAATATCGAAAGAATATGCAAATCACACAAGTTGAAGGGAAACCAAGCTAGTTCAAAATTAACATTAAAAGGAAAAGAGGAGGCGAAGCGCCCATAAGTTTACCCGGTGCCAGAGGCAGCCGGTACAGACAGACGAGTTTCAAGACAAGACAAACAAATACACCCGGCATCTCGGGGCGATAACTAAATGGCAGGACCCTTGCCGTGCGGAGCGCTTTGGCTGGCGGCAGCCTCAGGCGGAGGAGGAGGCACAGCTGTCGACCCGGTTCTGGCACCCGCAGCCGGCTGCGTCGAAGCTTCCGCATCCAGAGTACCGACGGACTCCGAGTCAGTGAGCACCTCGTCGGGGTCCATGTAGTCGGCGATCTTGATGGCGGAGCCCCGGGGCTCCAGATGAGCCTGGCGGATGGCGGCAAGGTCGGCGCCGGCGCGGAAGCCTCTGTCAATCTTCTCGACGCGGGCCTCCTTGTACCACGAGAGCATGAGGGCCAGAGCCATCTCTGCTCCGGCTCGCGCCGCCAAGTCTCGTAGCCGGTCCACCGCAGCCGGCACCTCCACCATCTTCGCGGCGAGCTGCGCCATCGTCTCCAGGACCAGAGCATCCGGCCACAGAAATGAGAAGATGGCCTATGTCGCTTGGCGAAGCTTGGCAGCTTCCTCGCCAAGAAGAACGACGAGCTCCTGGGCTATCGGCTGCGCTCCCGGCCAGTTCTCCTGTAGCCGGTTGTACGCTAGTAGGTCTATGCCGGGATAAAAGGCTGTCAGAAAAAAGATAGTCAGATCCGGCTACCGGATCCGGAAAGACAGGGGATGGAAAAAGGGAACTTACCCTTGCCCCTATGCCCAACTTGCATCAGTTCCTCCACCAGGGCCTTCTCCTTTGTCGCCAGCCGCTTGATCTCCTTCTCTTGGTCCTTGTTCTGGGCCTCGAGAAGGTTGAAGGCTTCGATCCGGCTGGCAAGCAAAGCATCGTGCTCCTTGACGGTGGCCTCTAGACTGTCCACCTTCGCGTGCCAATCCTTGTTCTGCAGCCGCATAGTGGAGTTGGACTTGCTCAGTCAGTCGTTCGCCTTCTTCAAGCGATTGATCTCGCGCTGAGCGCACACGAGGATGGCTGCGACAAAACCGGCTATCATCAAAAAAAAGGAGAGATGATTCTGGCTGAGGCAAACTCACTCTGTAAAGTCCCGTTGGCAGCAGCGAGCTTCTGCTCTAGGGACCAGTTCCCACCGGCTGCGGCCTCCAGCCGCCGAATCTCCTTCACTGCCAACTCGAGGGTGGTGGTGAGATCCGTCAGTGAGGCGGCGGAGGAGGCATCGTCATCCATGGCGTTGGCGGCCAAGGACTCCTTCGCGGCAACCACCGCGGTCCTCCACTCCTCCCCCGGCTCGTCCTCGGAGTTGTCGTCGCCGACAACCACGAGCTCCTTGCCGGTCACCGCCCCCCGCGTTCCCACAGAAGAGCCGCCCGGCTGAGGACCCTCCGCTTCTGGCTGAGCTACCACGTCCGGCTGGGGGCCCTCCGCTCCAGCTGAAGCAGCCGGTTCAGCTCGAGGTGGTGGCAGAGGCGGCACCTCGGAAGAAGGAGGGGAGGAGACAGATGTGGCCGGCGCGCGAGGTGGCGACCTAGTCGACGTTCGCGCTGGGCTCGCGGCTCTAAAGGAGACCAGGGTGCTAAAGAGACAGATGAAGAGAAGGAGGAAAAAGAAGCAAGTAAGCCAAAGGCAGCCAAAAGAAGCAAAAATAGAAAGGCGCCCAGAGAAGAACTTATCCCTGTACCACCGGGGGCGGCCCTTTCTTCCGGCCAAGGCGGCTCAGGGGAAGGACGCTGGTCCGACTCCTCTTAGGAGCTGGCTCCTCCGCGGCAGGCCGGCTACGCTGGAATGGCTGGAGCCCCTCCCGCCAGCGCCAGACTGGCTGGAGTCGCTGTCCGTCGCGAGGCGCCGTGCCGGATCAGGGGCTGGCGCAGCCTCCTCCTCCTCGTCGACCTCCACGTGGGGATCGGCGACCGGTTTGTCGTTCCGGCTGGGGAAGGCATCCCCATCCCCGTCCGACTCCTCGCCAGACCGCCGAGCACGCGGGTCGGGCAAGTCGGGCGTGAACATCCCGAGGGGGGCGTCGCCCTCCTCACGAAGGATGCAAGGAAAGATCTGTCGAACACAAAAGATTAGTCGGGTAAGACAAAAAGGAAGAGCAAGGGAAACAAAAATTTCGGCTGGAAGAGCATACCCGGGGCGTGCGGTTGTCCTGACTATAGGGCGCCAGCCCGAAAGTCCAGCCTTCCGGCAGCCTCTCCTTGGTGATCGTCCACACCCACTCCTTCAAGTTGTGGTAGCGGGGATCGCGGCGCGACAGCCGGGTTAGGTCCAGCTGGCCTGAGTAGAAGCACATCTTGTGCGCTCGCTGCTGCAGCGGCATCATCAGCCAGGACATCCAGCTGAGGGTGATGTCTAGGCCGGTTAATCCAGCAGTGACGAGGGCGCGCATGCGTTTCAGCATCGCGCCTGACTCCTCCTTCTCGCCGTAGATCTTCAGCTCCTAGTGCTGCCGGCTGGATTCCACGTCCTGGAACGCTAGAAGGTTGATCCGGTCGACAGCCGTGAGGTTCTTGACGTAGAAGTACGACTGCTACCACAGTCGTACCGTGTCGTGCGGCCAGAACTTTGGGTAGCCAGTCTGCGCGCGGGAGTAGATGGAGGCGCCACCACAGACGACTAGCGGCCCCTTCGTAAATTGGACCTACGGCCGGACTCGGAAGAGCTGGTAGAAGAGCCCGAGATCCGGCTAGATCCCGAGGTAGCTCTCGCAGAACTCAATGAAACGCGCCAGCGTGCTGATGGTGTTGGCGCCAAGGTGATGGAGGCGGAGGTCGAAGAAGGCGAGGAAGGTGAGGAAAAACGGGTGCACCGGCAGCGCGAACCCACGCGCCAGGTGCAAGAGGAAGACCACCCGTTCTCCCTGCGCCAGATGCAGCGACTCCTCTCCCGCCGGCGCGAGCCGTACCTCCACTTCCTCCTCCGACGGAAGGACGGGGGTGGCGTGGTACTTCTGGATGTGGTCCTCCGTGACAGAGGAGCCACGCCACGCTCCGCGTTCAGTGGCCATCTCCGGCTCATCGGAGGGCGTGGTGGCGGACGATTGATGGTGACCCGTACCGCCGACGACGACAAATGGGCGGTGTAGCCGGCTACAACGGCAACGACAGCAAGGTGCAAAGAGCAGGAGCGCAGAAGGGGAGAAGGCAACTAGAAGTGCAGGAGCGGAGGAAAGGAACTGCCCCCCAGGCATCCCTTTAAAGGACCGGAAGGGCAACCGTCCGCAGCGCCACACGACACCCATCCAGGCGATCCTCACCCCAACCGCCGCCCGGATCCCGTGTGCAGATGCGGGGTGCGCAGAGGATCCTGGAGCGGGAACCGAAGCGTTAGGCGGCAGTTTCCCGAGGCGACGTGCAACGGGACATTACGCTGCCCTCCGTAGAGTAATAATGGTGCGTGCGCGCGTGGCCGGCGTCAGCACTAACGTCATGGGTAGCGCAACCGCCAGGCGTAGCTGGCTAGAAATTCAGAACGAAGAGGGAGAGCGCGCACATTTCACCTAAGGGCGGAATCCACACGCGCTCGGGGGCTAGTGTCGGGGGGATGACCCCCAGATACCCCAACCGGACAAGAAATGGGGCAGTCGGATCGCGTCCGGCTGGCCAGGTGCAGTCAGACAAGGCAAGCCGGGCCGACTATCACATGATAGCCGGATCGGCGAGAAGCAGCCGGCTACAGCAGCGTAGCCGGAACCAATTAAGGAGACATGACGACATGCGGATCAGTGTGCGGTATGCCATGTACGACGACAAGACTGGCAACTACTCGGCCATACCGAAGACTTTATAGGGATGACGCAGGAACAGTGGCCCGATGCTGACGACAGGCTCGCACGGCGTCCACTGTGCCTACGACATCCATACCGCTCATACTCCGATGGGACATGTTGTACCGGATACTGTAGATGACCAGCCGGCTGGGACCCACCAGTGGGGCCCACCAATCGGATTGGCCAGTGAGACCGTTGCCTCTCTGCCTATATAAGGAGAGGCAAGGTCTCAGTGCATTTAAGGCAGTAGCTAGAGAATACAGCTCGAGGAGCACTTGTAGTTCGTATATCACTCATAGTCAGATCGGTAGGAGTAGGAGTTTTACCTCATCACGAGGGCTCCGAACCTGGGTACTTCGTGCATCCTGCTACGCTTGCTTGTGTCCAATCCCGCATGCGGACACCGTCGATAGCTTCCCTGCTAGGCCCCACACCTCTATCTAACCTTCTTAGGTACTGCCGTTCCCAATACAACGATACCAGCAGATTCTGAGTTGAAGCAAGTCATTATGCAGGAAGCTCATGATACTCTTTATTTTATCCATCCCGGAGGAACAAAGATGTATCCGGATTTGAAAGAGCAATTTTCGTGGCACAAGATGAAGAGAGAAATCGGAAGCTACATAGCCAAGTGTGATATCTGTCAGAGAGTCAAAGCGGAACATCAGCGACCCGCAGGACTTTTGCAACCATTGCAAATTCGAGAATGGAAATGGGATTCTATAGGAATGGATTTCATCACCGTTTACCTACATCTAGTAGGGGAAATGACTCTATTTGGGTCATAGTTGATAGACTATCCAAGGTAGCCCATTTTATACCTGTCAAGACCACCTACCAGAGTTCGAAGCTAGCAGAGTTGTACATTGCTAGACTCGTAAGTTTGCATGGAACCCCTAAGACCATAGTATCGGATCGAGAAACCCAGTTTACCTCAAGATTTTGGCAGAAAGTCCAAGAAGGATTAGGAACCAAGTTGAACTTCAGCATAGCTTATCACCCGCAAACTGATGGACAAACTAAAAGAGTCAACCAAATTTTGGAAGATATGTTGAGCGCTTTTGTGCTAGAATATGGATCAAAATGGGAAGATTGTCTGCCTTTCACAGAATTCTCATATAACAATAGTTATCAAGCCAGTTTGCAAATGGCCCCATTTGAATTTCTGTATGGAAGGAAGTGGCATACCCCCTTTAATTGGTCGCAAGTAGAAGAGAGTCAGATTTTCGGACCCGGCATCCTACGAGAAGCCGAAGAGTAGGTTCACAAAGTCCGTGAACACCTCAAGACCGCCCAATCCAGACAGAAGAGTTATGCTGACAAGAGACGTCGAGACCTGACCTTCAATGTCGGAGATTTTGTGTATCTCAAAGTATCACCCTTAAAAGGAATGCAACGTTTTCAACTAAAAGGGAAGTTAGCCCCTAGATATATTGGACCCTTCAAGATTTTGAATCGCTGAGGAGAGGTATCATATCAACTGGAACTGCTAGAGGAGATGTCATCCATACATAATGTGTTCCATATCTCGTTACATCGCAAATGCTTAGAAGTTCCGGAGAAGACCGAAGTATTCAAGAACATTGATCACCGAGCCATAGATATCAACAAGGATCTAACTTATCGTGAAGTACCCATTCGTATTTTGGAATAAGCTTTCAGAACCACCAGGACCCGGAGTATCAAGTTTCTCAAGATCTAGTAGAGCAACCATACTGAAGAAGAAGCTACTTGGGAGCGAGAAGATTACATTAGGACTGAGTTTCCAAATCTCGTTAGTTCCTAGTTTTCTTAAATCTCGAGACGAGATTTTGTTTAAGGAGGGAAGGTTTGTAACACCCCAAAAATATTAATCAAGATTATCAAGTTCTAATCACCCAAGTTTAGGGTTAACAAAAACTTTTATTATTAAATTGAATATGAGTGTATGTGTGAATTGCATTAGTGTATGAATGAGTGAAATTGCCACGTTTGATTGCTCCAAATGATAATGAATGGTTTAAAGATGAATACTACATCATCTAGGCCATTTACAAACAAAATCCAAAGAAAGGAAATTCAAATATGAATCATATGATCAAATGGTCATTTTGACCAAAATTAACCCCTAGACCACTTTGGGTGTTTCTAGTGAAAGATTTCTAATATAAACTTTCTCAATTCTTTTCACCCCTTGCTAGACCAAGTAAAAGTAACCCAAGCCCACTTTACAAACCA
Source organism: Avena eriantha (assembly GCA_910589775.1). NCBI lineage: Eukaryota > Viridiplantae > Streptophyta > Magnoliopsida > Poales > Poaceae > Avena > Avena eriantha. Next base: position 210,576,845 of record OU342742.1, read on the forward strand.
CCAGAAACAAATTCCAAATCTATTTAAAGGACATTGCAAAATTGAATCAAGTTCATATGCATAAATCACCATTTTTCAAAAACCACTCAAATCAATTCTGTTGGGTTCGCATCATAGAAAACAAAAAAATTCCTACGATGGGAACTATACTCCAAGATCTATCTACTAGATACAAGCAACTGGTGGATATACATCCATAGAGAACTTACCCTCGAAGACAACAAAGCTTTGTTAACGAGATGGAACTCGTGGATGATGTAGTCGTAACTTGCCGATCTCAAGATCGTGATGAAGTCTAGCAGGTCCGGCTCCAGCATGTCCATCAAATCCATCACCAGCAAGTCCAGCACCACCAAGTCCAGCACCGCAAAACAGCGGCGCATCCGTGATCGCACACACGTCCGATACCCCGACAACCTCCACCCTCGCTCCAGCAAAGCAGCGGAAGCAGCAACTTCTTTCACGATAAAGCCACTTGGAACATGTATCTCGCTAATCCGAGACCATGGGGAATAACTAGAGGGGGAGAGATATCCTTCACGAGGAGGTGTGTGTGTTGTGAGGAGGAGAGGGGGGCCTTTTATAGGGAATAGGGGGGCACCCAAGGTTCATGGTGGTGCCCCCACCTCTTCCACATTCATGTGGGTGGAGCTCCCACTCCCATAAAAAGCCTCCACTCAAAATTCCACTCACACATGCATTAAATTTCCACCAAATATAATGCAAGCTCTCAGTAAATAAACTATTTTATTTATTTTATTCAGAATTTTGTTAATTACATTAATTAACAAACATTTACATAAAACCCCCTACAACATTTCAATATCACATGCAAAACCAATTTCAGCAATTGCACCCAAAACAGTTTCGGTGTCTATTGAAATAATTCCAGCGCTTTCTTAAATCTTTATCTGAAACATATTTCCTCCAAATGGTGTCGGTATACCTTAAGTGTGTCACCCTACGGTTCGTGAATAATGCAGACATGATCGAGACCCCTCTCCGATCAATAATTAGCAGCGGGACCTGGAGATACGTAATCACTCCCACATATTCAACGATGACTCTTGTGATCGTGTGAACCTTTAACGTCATAACTAAATCCCTTTATCTCGTGATATATTACATGTACGAGATTCGATCATCGGTATCCAAATACCTAGTTTGATCTCATTACCGACATGCACTCTTTTCGCGTTCTCGTGATATAACATTCTAGTGATCACATCACTTGCTTGCAAGCTATTTCAATGTGATATCACCGAGAGGGACCAGAGTATATCTATCCATCATCGGGACGGACAAATCCCACGCTTGATCCATGAGCCTCAACATAACACCTTCGTAGCACTAAACCCACCTTTATAGTCACCCTGTTATGATGTGACGTTTGATGTTATCAAGATACTCTTCCGGTGTTAGTGATTAACATGATCTCATGGTCTAAGGACTAAGATTACTTCGTATGATGTTATAGCAATATAAACATAATGACTTTGATCGTAATGATATACTTCGGATAAATGTTCATCACATCATTCCACCAATGTTGTGACCTCGTTATTAACAACATCCAATGTCCATGATCAGGAAACCTTGATCATCTTGTTAATCAACGAGCTAGTTTATATGAGAGGCATTACTAGGAACTTTGTATTTTGTTTATTAAACACACATGTATTAATGTTTCCAATTAATACAATTATAGCATGCAAAATAAAAATTTATCATAAACATGGAATAAGATAATAACCACTTTATTATTGCCTATCGGGCATATTCCCTTCAGTCTCCCACTTGCACTAGAGTCAATAATCTAGTTTGTAAACTTGTATATACAACACCTAGGTGTTGAATATACGCGTTTGCTAGTGGTTAACATAATCTCCGGATCTGGCACTTTCAGGTTTGTGTGTATTTGCATGTCTTTGCGTCTCTACGCATCACTCATTCTCAAATGAGATGGCATTCTATAAATTTGGTCCTTTGGTGAGACCTTTAGTTCGTTCAAGTTAAAATATGTTGATATTATTGTCATACAATATATCTTCATAGTATTATCCCACTTCGAACCACACCTAATTTGATAATAACTACTTAACACAAATTCCCTCCTTTGCTGCTACTATAGCAGTCATATATATCATTTTGTTTTAGTATCTTTCACAATGCCTCAACTTTGGAACTTATCCAAATGCATCATCGAACATCCTTTCCATTACATTGTGCCACCCATAGTCTAAATTGAGATAAATTTAATTTGTATCTTGTGACAAAAGTAGTATCAATGTAACACTTTACAATGAACTACCTTTAACTATTTGTCACTTATACATGATATATTCTTAGTTCTTCCAAAGCTCATAAGAATATATTTACTATCGTCCAATGATCATCTTATGAATCATTCTGGTATGTGCTCATAACATTTAGAGCATAGGGCTTATCGGGATATATACATATCATGGTATAAGCGATCAAAATATTCATGTGATTTTACTCACCAAGTGTTGAAGTACTTGAATCTTGATACAATCCTTTCCATGCAGCAAGAACCTTTCTTGTTGTTTCCATATTGAACTCTTTCAATATCTCATATATGTACGTCTAGCATAACCATATTAGCGCCTCAATCTATTCATATAGACATTGATGCCAAATATTCTGGTTTTACCCAAGTCTTTCATCAAAATCCTACTTTAATGAAATTCTTAACTTGTGGAAATAAAAGATACATCATTTCCAATCAACAATATGTACTTTGCATAATGTATTGGAAATTTTTCTCAGCGCTCCCACTTAATCTCTTGCAAATGAAAGCATCTTCATCGTCTCCGATGAAATTAAACTCCTTTAACATTTTCATCATGGTGAAGATTCCAACTCCGCTATGCTCACTTCAACTATTGAAGTTTGCATGCCCTTTTAGCACCCTTTGAATTAACAAAACCTTTCAGACTGTGTCATGTACACGTCCTAGGTAACCATTCTATTAGAAGAACCTTGTTTTGTTTATTCAACTACCATATACCAAATTATATGTAGTGGTTGCTACATTAATCTGTCAAGACTAAATATCGCTAGGAAAGATCAAATCTTGTCATAGTCAGCTCCTTGAAAATTGCCATAAACTTCTTTCTGACATGTCGACTATTTCATAGATGTTAAACATCCATGTCTATTTCTTTATAGATCCAAAAACGACTGACAGGTTTCATGCCTTTCTAGAGGGTCTTCCAAGTTCAGAAACTTGATTTCTCGTGTATGGATACTATCACGGATTCTATGACTTCTCATTATTTTCTGGAGTCGGGGCCCATCATCGCTTCTTTGCATGCAGTCGGTTCATCATTCTCAAAACAATAATGACTTATGTTTCAAATCTTACTATTTGATTCTTATCGACCCACATGGTTCAATAGGAGCTCTAATCTCCAAGATCACACCCTTTGTAATCACGGGAGCCATGAGCATTGTGGCCACCACCAGGACACTTTCCGGTGCTGCGCTACTTAGCACATATAGTTAAGGTTTAACAACCTTATCAAAGTTCTATTGTCCTTCCACTTAACTTTTCACGAAAAATTCCTTCTCAAGAAACTTGACGTTCCAAGCGACAAACTCTTCTATCCTCGGTGTTATGGAGGAATTCCCAACAAATTCTTTGGGATAACCTACAAAGACGTGCTTATTGGACTTTGGTTGTAAACATTTTACTTATGCATAGCATACCAAAATTTAAGAAAAGAAAATTCAGGTTTTATCCCAAACCATAACTCATATGGTGTCATTTCAACGGATCACGATGGTGCTCTTTTCAGTGTAAAAGCGGTAGTCTCTAAAGCTTTAATCCTTAAAACATAATGGAAGTTTTATAAATGACACCTTTGGTCTTACCATGTCAAACAAGGTTTGATTTGATCTCTCGAACATACCATACTCCTGTGGTTTATCGGGAAATGCAAATTCATGGAATAATTCGTGAAATCTTAGGTGTTTTGCTAAACCTGTAACTCAAATATCTTCCTTTATGATCAAATCATAAACTATTTTATTTTCTTGTTACAATGATTTTTCACTTCATCTTGAAAGTCTTTGAACATTTTTCAAATGTTTCATACTTCTTCCTTATTAAGTAAATATATAGATATATTCACTTAAATTTCTGGAGAAAGCATATGAAGCAAAAAGATCCATCGCATATGGCTACACATAATGGACTATATACATCAACATGCATAATATCCAATAAGTTAGTCATCTGTTCCTCTTTGGCCTACGGACGGAGATTCAATTATCTCGAGGAAAGTTTCACAAGCGTCAATTGATCAAAATCAAAAGACTCCAAAAATCCATCAACATGGAGTTTCTTCATGTTTACTTTCCAATATAATTGAAACAGCGATGTCACTTCATAAGTGATATTCCAATCATTTGTCTTAAGACATTTTAGCAATAATGTTTATGGATGTGATTTCTCCAACTAGACTTGTAAAAGTTCATCCATCCATTATGGAATACGGTAATTATTTGAACAACCATTGTTCTCGTAATACGAGAACAAAATAACAATTATTAAAACAAATCTTGAAGGCTAGGTTGGACGACAACGAATACACAATAACACTTTATTTGTTTTTGATGAACATCATCACTTATTCTCTTGCCAGTTACTTAGGCCGTTGCAGTTCATGAATTGTGTTGTTCTGCATGACACTTCACACCAACCAATTCGGTATCTAATACCGGTATCCAATACCTCAGAACCACATTGTTTAACAAGCAAGGAATACATCCATAACATGTATATCTTCTATATACCTAAGTTGGACATCTCCAACCTTTTCTTTTCTGCCAAATATTTTATACATTCTCTTTCAACAATTCCTTTCTTTTAAAAGAATCCATCAACATCAATAGTGGTGTCATTCACATGACACATAGTACAAAGTGTATATAGTCAAATAGTAATACCTTTGGACTTGCACTTTGAAGTGGATCACCATCATCAAATGTTTGGTGTTCTTTCAAAAATCCATTCTTTAGTAATCTATTAGTGTAGTAAACATTTTACTTACATCTTCTATTCATCCTTATCATGACAACTTTCATGATCAAGCTACTATAGCCTATAAGGAAGAATCGCGAGTATAATGTTAGTTCCCAAAACCTTTTTGGGAGATCCGGATGCCTAGCATCTCCATCCTTCACAAATTCTCATACAATATGAGAACATGTATTTTGCGAAATTATACTCTATCATAATCCAACCAAAAACATTGTTTCAGATATCACAATATCTTTCACACATGATGGTTTCTAAAATAATTTTCAGCTCCTAGATAATCTTGATATTAAAACAACTTTTGAATATCAATAATCATGGAGGCAAACATGATACTTTAGATACTAACATTGGAATTCTTACTCTTGATTTAATACTAGTTATTAAACTTCATGGAGTAAATAGAGTTTGCTGAAAGTTTGCAATAGGACTTATAAACTTTAACTTGACATTCAAAACAATACGATACCAGTTCGTAAAGTAAATATCCAGAATTCTATAGTTCTATTATCTGAATTAAAACTAAGCATAAGGTAGTGAACAGATGCCAATGACTACAACAAATTATGCAAATTCACTTCGATTTAGTTTATGACAAATTGAGTTCGACTAATCCAAATTAGAAATGAACTCTCACTCAAAAACGACATCCCTCGTGCCTTTTTGGTGATTACATGAACCAAATCCACTACACCAAGCCCGATCATCACGTGAGTCGGTGTAGCTTCAAATGCGAGCATCAATATGGGCATCACATCAACTATATGACTCATGCTTAACCTTTCGGTCTGTGTTCTGAGGCCATGTCTGTACATGCTAGTCTCGCCAAGTAAGAACCTTAGTATTCGCGTGTGTAAAACTGTCTTACACCCATTGTATGAAAGCGTAGAGTCGAGTACACCCGATCATCACGTGATGTCTCGAAAAACGATCCATAGAACGGTGCATACATAAGGAAGAACACATTTTATCTTGATATTTAAATGAGGGATCATCTTACAATGCTACTAAAAGTGCCAAACTAGCAATATAAGATGCAAACATATAATGTGTAAAGTGGGATGATATGGTCCATGCATTTGATCTCTATCATATGCATCATGGTATGATCTCTATCATTCCTTTGTGTGTAAGGCCAAGGTCTATGGAACTTACACGTTAGGTGTGTTCTAAGAGTATCTACCATACATCTACTTACAACATTACCATATCATGACACTAGCCTAGCAACGATCTAAACTAGACGCCTCTAATTTATCCATTGCAAGTTTACGTGGCTTAGGGCTTTTAGAGATAGAACCAGTCTTACCTACGAACATGGAACCACAACAAGGATAACCAAGTTATTAGCAACTCGTTGTAAATCAGATATTGACTATAGTAGGAGAGACAGACACCCGCCAGCCACTTATGCTAAACTAGTTGCATGTCAGTCGTGGAACCGGTCTCATGTGCAATGACATGTAAGGTTGGTCCAGGCCGCTTCATCCCACTATGCCACCAATATCCAAAATACATAGAAGATGAAATAACATGATCATCATCGCCCACATATAAACATATGTGTACTACCCGTGCAAAGCACCTACGCATAGATCAGGCTCTGATACCACTGTTGGGTTCGCAACATAGAAAAAAATAAATTTCCTACGATGGGAACTATACGCCAAGTACTATCTACTAGATACAAGCAACAGGTGGATATACATCCATAGAGAACTTATCCTCGAAGACAACAAAGATTTGCTAATGAGATGGAACTCGTGGATGATGTAGTCGTACACTTGGCGATCTCAAGATCGTGATGAAGTCCAGAAGGTCCGGCTCTAGCACGTCCATCAGATCCACCTCCAGCAAGTCCAACACCACCAAGTCCAGCACCGCAAAGAGCGGTGCATCCGTGATCGCACACACGTCCGGTACCCCGACAACCTCCGTTCCTCGCTCCAGCAAAGCAGCGGAAGCAGCAACTTCTTTCCAGATAAAGCCACCGGGAACATGTATCTCGCTAATCCGAGACCATGGGGAATAACTAGAGGGGGAGAGAGATCCTTCACGAGGAGGTGTGTGTTGTGAGGAGGAGAGGGGGGCCTTTTATAGGGAAGAGGGGGGCACCAAGGGCCATGGCGTGGCAGCCATGGTGGTGCCCCCTCCTCTTCCACATTCATGTGGGTGGAGCTCCCACTCCCATAAAAAGCCTCCACTCAAAATTCCACTCACACCTGCATTAAATTTCCACCAAATTTAATGCAAGCTCTCATTAAATAAACTATTTTATTTATTTTATTCAGAATTTTTGTTAATTACATTAATTAACAAACATTCACATAAAACCCAACATTTCAATATCACATGCAGAACCAATTTTAGCAATTTCACCCGAAACAGTTTCGGTGTCTATTGAAATAATTCCAGCGCTTTCTTAAATATTTAGCTGAAACATGTTGGCTCCAAATGGTGTCAGTATCCGTTAAGTGTGTCACCCTACGGTTCGTGAATAATGCAGACATGATCGAGACCCCTCCCGAGCAATAATCAGCAGCGGGACCTGGAGATCCGTACTGACTCCCACATATTCAACGACGACTCTTGTTATCGTGTGAACCTTTAACGTCATAACTAAATCCCTTTGTCTCGTGATATATTGCATGTCCGATATTCGATCATCGGTATCCAAATACCTAGTTTGATCTCGTTACCGACATGCACTATTTTCTCGTTCCCGTGATATAGCATTCTACTGATCACATCACTTGCTTGCAAGCTATTTCAATGTGATATCACCGAGAGGGCCTAGAATATATCTATCCGTCATCGGGATGGACAAATCCCACTCTTGATCCATGAGCCTCAACATAACACCTTCGTAGCACTGAACCCACCTTTATAGTCACCTTGTTACGGTGTGATGTTTGATGTTATCAAGATACTCTTCCGGTGTTAGTGATTAACATGATCTCATGGTCTAAGGACTAAGATTACTTCATATGATGTTATAGCAATATAAATATAATGACTTTGATCGTAATGCTATACTTCGGATGAATGTTCATCACATCATTCCACCAATGTTGTGACCTCGTTATTAACAAGATCTAATGTCCATGATCAAGAAACCTTGATCATCTTGTTAATCAACGAGCTAGTTTATATGAGAGGCATTACTAGGAACTTTGTATTTTGTTTATTAAACACACATGTATTAACGTTTCCAATTAATACAATTATAGCATGCAAAATAAACATTTATCATAAACATGGAATAAGATAATAACCAATTTATTATTGCCTCTCGGGCATATTCCCATCAAATTCACCTTGAATTTTCCCAGCAACCATAGAAACCTAAGCAAGCAACAAGCACACTCACCAAATTTCATTCAAAAATTAAAATCTTGACTTCATGCGGCCATTTGGTCGAGCACCTTGCAGACATAGATAAACCTTTGCCTAACTTATACTGTTTTGAGTAGTTATCATTTACCACTAGCCCCTCATTTCTCTCCCCTGGTCTCCCCCAACGCCCAGCAGCGTAGGACACGCTCCCCCTTTGTCGTTTGCACTAGTGCAGCGCCGCCCGACGCTCACCGCGCCGGTCGACCATGGATCACTCGCCACAGCCAGATCATCCAGTGTGAGCCTAGGTGTACTAAATAGAAATTACTTTTCCAAAATAAGATAAATAAGACTAGGTCTTTATTTTATGTGATGATTGTGATGATGCTCGATCATCAAGTGTGAGCCTTAGTGTGCTAAATAGATGTAGTTAAGTATTGTTTGGTGATTGTGTACCTCGTATTCATTTATAGATGATAGTACCGACCCGGGATACGAGGAGGAGTACTACGAAGAAGAAGAACAGAACTTCAACCACTGTACTACTCAAGGCAAGCTAGAACTATGTAAGCTAACACTTGCAAACTTGATAACCTATGCAAGATGCACGAGACATGCTTTGGTATGCAACTTTGATTACACCCATCCCAAGTTTTACTTGCAAGCTTTATTCTTTTACTTTTACCAAAGTTCTTTACCTTTAGTTAGTAAACTGTGAGTATTGGAAAAATAGTATAGATACCATAAAGAGTATAAAACTAGGCCTAAGTAGTTATACTTAGATGCCATCCAAAAACATGAAAACTAGAGTTGGATAGTTACACCTGATTAGCACCCTCATTAGTGAATACCCTCAACTTTAGTGGCTAGTGCTAAGCATAAATGTTGATCACTTTAGATGGGAATACTTGGTAAAAATGATTATGAAAACCTTGGAATGATGGTTCATTCTATTGAAATGTTTTGACATGTGTTATGAACACAAAATGATTTGATGATGAAACTTGTTGAGGCATGAGCCTTGGCCTTTATAAAAACTGATGGTTGGGTTCGGATGCGATATCATTCAAATTTTACCGTACAACCACAATACCTGAATTGGGTAGGGATTAACTGGAAGTTTATATGCCTTAGTATGGGTTCCCTCACGGAAAGAGGTTGAGCTGAGGCTACCTCATGAGTGTGAATGTCCAACTATGCAGTGCCCAGGATGGCAGATGGCCATGGCTGGGAGGCCAAGCTCATAGGGGAGGTGCCTATACTAGGGTGTGTAATTGAAAGGTTAGGATTGATTATCCGCATACTAAGTATGATGATTCAGGGTTATCCCTGACGGATGTATCGAATTTTGTGGTGAAAGTGTACCACCTCTACAGAGTGTCAAACTATTCGAATAGCCGCGTCCGCGGTTATGGACAGTTGGAGTGGCCATACTGTTCCGTTGTCAGATGTTTTCAAAATGACTTTTGAATTGAACCATGACCTTGCCTTGACCATAAAAGGGTTGTGGATATGAAAACTAGGTTCCCACTTAGGTGATTTAGAAAATTAAATTAGTTTTCTTTACTTCTAAACTCAGTATGAAATAAACCTGCCTTTTTGCAAATAAACCTAGAGCTTAAGATTCCTACTAGAACTACATTACTTGTTAGTGATAGTTTGTGAGTACTTAAAGAGTACTCATGGCTTTTTCCCTGGCTATTCCCGTGGCCAGAATATGAGGAGGACTACCAGGAAGATGGACAGCAGGAGGTCTATGACAACTAGGATCATCTCCCATCGTCAACATTGCCTGTGACTCTGAAGATGGAGCCCCTACTAAGTTTACTTTCCACTGCTTTGATTTTATTAAGACTTGATCATCAGATCCTTTATTTGTAAGACCTTTATTATGGTTTGTAATGGATGATGTACTGTGGTACCAATTCTGTTATGTCTCGCAAAAATGGTAATCCTGGGATTGCGATGTATGGCATAACATGCATCTGGAATTAAAAATTCGGATGTTGACATATACTCGTAGTAGAAGTTTCCTTTACTAGTTACACTCTCCCCGACAATGGTGCCAGAAAATAGTCTTGCTGACCCACGAGTATAGGGGGTGTATCACAATATTTTCGATAAGAGTGTCGAACCCAACAAGGAGCGGAAGGTGTTGACAAGTGGCTTGGATCAAATTTTCTGTAAATACTTAGCAAACAGGTTTTTAGGGGTTTTTGATAATGCAGATAAATAGAGTACGAGTAAATAAAAGACAGTAATAATAATTGCAGCAAGTGGCCCAATCCTTTCTTTAGCAAAGGACAAGCCGGTTCTATTACTTAAGATGACCAAACATTCTCAAGGACACATGGGAATATCGTCAAGTGCTTTCACTTCATATAGTTGATTAATCTTCTTTGGTTGGATAAATGTTGTGTGGGTGAAGTAACTACAAGAAGTAATTAAGATAAAAACCTAACTACAGGCTTAAACTTTGAGATCCTACACTCCCTTATGCAAAGGTTTCCTAACGGGGGTTTAGGTTTCTATCACTCCAGCAACCCCACGATTAGTAGCCAAATACACAATGCATTCCCCTAGGCCCATAAAGGTGAAGTATCATGTAGTTGACGTTCAGATGACACCACTATAAGAATAACACCACAACCTAATTATCTAACTGTCAACACCAGGATTTTTAATCCCAGATGCCTGTTATGTCATTCATCACAATCCCAGGATTACCATTTTTGCGAGACATAATAGATTGGATATCACAGTACATCATCCATTACAAACCATACATAAGGTCTTACACGAATAAGGATCTCATGATCCAGTCTTAATACAACAAGCATCGGAATAAAAGATAAGCGTAGCGGTGGGGTCCATCTTCAGGGGCACAGGCAATGTTGACGAAGGCAGATAGTCCTAGTTATCATAGCCGTCCTACTGGCCATCATCTTGGTAGTCTCCTTCATAGTCTGGCCATGAGAATAGCCAGGGACAAAAGCCATGAGTACTCTTTAAGTACTCGCAAACTACCACTAACAAGTACTATAGTTCTAATGTAAAGTGTTAACTCTAAGTTTAACTATAAAGTTAAGTTTGAAACCTAAGCTGAGTTCAGAAGCAAAGAAAGATAAAATAAAGTTCTAGAAACACTTAAGGTGGGAAGCTAGTGTCATATTTACAACCCTGTTGTAGTCAAGTCAAGATTCATCATTCCTTTCATAAGTTATTTTGAAAACATCTCACAACGAAACTGTATGGCCATTCCAACTGACAATTACCGCGGACGCTGCTATTCGAATAGTTTGACACTCTGCAGAGGTGGTACACTTTCACCACAACGATACATCTGTCAAGGATAACCCTGAATCCTCATACTTAGTATGCAGATAATCAAACATAACCTTTCCTTTACACACCCTAGTATAAGCACCTCTCCTATGAGCATGGCCTCCCAACCATGACCATCTATCATCTTGGGCACTTCATAGGTGGACAACATTGAGAGGTAGCCTCAGCTCAAACCTCTCCTGCGAGGGAACTAATACTAATGCATATAAACTTCCGGCTAAGCCTTACCCAATTCAGGTATTGTGGTTGTACGGTAAATTTGGAATGGTATCGCATCCGTATCCAACCATCAGTTTGTAAAAGGGATTAAGGATCATGCCTCAACATTTTCACCATCATAAACCATTTGTGTTTCTCAACACATGTCAAAACATCTCAATAGAATGACTCATCATTCCAAGGTTTTCATAATTCATTTTCACCAAGTATTCCCATCTAAAGTAACTCAAGCTTTTATCTACTCCTAAACTACTAAGTTAAGAGTGTTCACTAAGGTGGAAAGATGGAATCAATCTCATGCCATAGAATGACATCTAAAGTTATCTATATAGGTCAAGTTTTATACTCTTTATGCTACCTTCAAAACAAGTAAAGGACTTTGGTAAAGTAAAGGAAGTAAAGCTTGGAAAATAAAACTTGGGGTAAGTAATAGTCAAAGTGGTATAACCAAAGCATGCCTAAAGCATCTTTGCTCAATAATCTAGCTTAACTCTAGCTTGCTAGGCATTATAATTGCAAGTGTTGGCTTGCATTTTAATGGTGGCTTGCCTTGTGCAGTGTAGTGGTTGAAGTTTTCTTCCTCCTCTTGATAGAACTCCTCCTCCTCGAAAGCTTGGTCGGTACTATCGTCTATAAATACATACGGAGTACACAATCACCAAACAATACTTAACTAGTCTAATTATCACTCCAAAGGCACACATTTTATGATTTATTATCATCACAAGCATCACAAGTTTTATTAACTAGTTTCATTCTTTTTATTTAAGAAAAGTAATTTCTAATCATTAAAAATTAACTAAGATTTAATATTCACCACTTAAAATATGGGATCATGTGCACACATGTCATCACCACATATTCTAACACGTGGGAATGTGATTTAAAGGTTGGATCACAATTAATTTGGTTTTAGTTCATTATTTAATGTTTTAAAGTGACTAGAAATGATTTAAAGTGACTAGAAATGCCTATCACTGCATCTAAACCCTAATATTATTACATATTCATATAGGTATGGTTAAATGTGATTTTTGAGAGTTGGAATCAACTCAAAAGTTATCATGGTTAATTTTTGAAAAATGTTTGAATGTGCAAAAGCTTCTGTCTTGTTATTTTTACTAGGAGAGATCTCTAACTCTAATTGAATTAAATCCAACGGGATTGGGTAGATCTTTTCATTAGCTTCGAAACACAATTGGAATCACTCCATTTGGATTTGTAAATCTCTCTGAATTGAATTTCAAACTAAGGGACATAACTAGGTTCAAACTAAAATAGAAAAATCCTAATTTGAATTGAATGGGTCGCGCGGGAAAGCTAACGGGCCGGCCCAGTGACACTCCGCGGCACGGGGCACAGCTGATAGGGGGGTCCACTGGTCAGCGGCTCTTTACAAGCGAAGCGGTACGTGGCGATGTGGGCCGTTAGATTAGAACTAGGATCGACGGCTGGGGCACGTCGTCGACGACAGACAGGTCGCCGGCAAGGTCTAACCCTAGCGGCTTGGTGGGGGTGCTCAGGGGGCGTATCAGGGCTCCAGCAACGACGGCGAGGTGGGCAAACGAACTGGCTGTCAACGGCGAGCTCAGGGGTGGTCGAGGCAGCTCCGGGGTGGACGAAATCGACGTCGCCTTCTCCTCCTCTGCAGCGGGCTCCTCCGGCCAAATTCCGGCGAACAAGTGCTCGAGCTGCTCCGGCTAGAGGTGGGGAAGGACCAGTGAGGAGAGGGGAGTGGAATGGTGTGAGTGGTTTGTGCTGGGGTGGCCTCTATTTATAGCTTGACGAGGCGACCGAGAGTGATGGGCGGGCGGCTCCGGCGAGGGCTGCACAGCGTGCTAGCGGCGTGGCTCGAGGTAGGGGACGGTGGCCTGCCTCCTAGCGGTGCGCTATGGCTTAAATGCGGGACTAGGGGCGGTGGCAAACGGTCGGGCGGTGCTCATGCTCTGAGTGGCAGAGGCGGCGGTCTTCACGGCGTGCGGTGGCTCTAGTTCAAATGGCGACGGACAGGCATGTCCGGGCGGTTCCCTAGGTCGTGGCGAAGCGGTGGGCACGAGCTGCGGTCGAGGGGAGGCGTGTGCACGCTTGTCAGGCGCGGCGCTCTGGCGCGTGCTCGGCATGGCACATACACTCTGGGCGCGGCGCGCTGCGGGTGGTCCATGGCTCGGCTTTGCTCGGGGAGGGGGCAGAGGGTGGCGGTGTGGTCTAGGCTAGCTCCTAGACATGGTGAGAGAGAGGGGCGGTCTGCTGCTACGTTGGCAAGTGTGGCCGGCGATCATGGTGCTCGGGGTGGCGTGGCACTATTGCTAGGGGATAGGGGATGGGGTGGTTAGGCCTTGGTTAGATCAAATGGAGACAGGGGGAGTAAATGGAGATCAAATGGGGGCAAAACCCTATAGAAAACAATGAGCTAGGATTAGAGTTTGATTCCTACCTGCCAAGTGTTTGTGGAAATGGCCGCAAGAAATTTAGTTTTGAAAAAGATTTTTGGTGGGTGTGTTAGTCATAAGCTTGAGACTCTATGGTTGCTTGGGTTTTGAAAATTGAGCTCATTTGAGTGGTTTTGAAATAGGGTGATCTTCCCATATGAACTAGATTCAATTTTCCAATGCCATTTAAATTTAGTGTTTGAAAGTTTTTGGCAGATCACAAAGTGGGCCTTGGTACATCATTATATGTACTAGCAAGGGTGCAAAGATCCACATTTGTTTCTGTTAGGTTTTGAGTACTAGGAATAGCCAAAGTAGGCATGTTGTTTAAAATGGCACAAATGACCATTCTCTTCTTTTATTCATTTTGATTTGTTTTTCTTTGGAATTTGTTTGGGAATGATATAGATGATGTTTGTTTCACATAGGAATCAGTTTACAAGCAATGGATTACTTAATCATGGCAATTCAAATTAACTCCTATTTTAAATGCACACACATATGAATGCTTTAGTAATTTTAATTGGAAAAGTTATTGTTAACCCTAATTTTGATGATTTGGATCTTAATAACCTTAGATTAAAGTTTTGGGATGTTACAAATCTTCCCCCCTTAAACAAAATCTCGTCCCGAGATTTACAAAGAAAACTAGGAACTAAAGAGATTTGGGAATTCTGTCCTAATGTAATCTTCTCGCTCCCAAGTGGCTTCGTCTTCGGTATGGTTGCTCCATTGAATCTTGAGAAACTTGATACTCCTGGTCCTGGTGGTTCTGTAAGCTTCTTCTAGGATACGGATGGGCACTACACAATATGTCAGGTCATTGTTGATCTCCACAACTAGGTGATCGATGCTCTTGAAAACTTCAGTCTTCTCCGGCACTTCCAGGCATTTGCGAAGTAACGAGATATGGAACACATTGTGGATGGCTGGCATCTCTTTAGGTAGTTCCAGTTGATACGATACTTCTCCTCGGTGGTTCAGAATCTTGAATGGTCCGATATATCTAGGGGCTAACTTTCCTTTCAGACTAAAGCGTTGGGTTCCTTTCAATTGTGAAACCTTGAGATATACAAAATCTCCGACATTGAAAGTCAGGTCTCTTCTTCTCTTGTCAGCATAACTCTTATGTCTGTACTGGGCAGTCTTGAGGTGCTCACGGACTTTGTGAACCTTCTCTTCGGCTTCTCGAAGAATGTCGGGTCCGAAGATTCGACTCTCTCCTACTTGCGACCAATTCAAAGGGGTACGATACTTTCTTCCATATAGGAAATCAAATGGTGCCATCTGCAAACTAGCTTGATAACTGTTGTTACATGAGAATTCTGCGAAAGGAAGACAGTCTTCCCATTTTGATCCGTACTCTAACACAGAAGCTCTTAACATATCCTCTAGGATCTGGTTGACTCTCTCAGTCTGTCCATCAGTTTGTGGTTGATAAGCTGTGCTCAAATTCAACTTGGTTCCCAATCCTTCCTGGACTTTCTGCCAGAATCTCGAGGTAAACTGGGTTCCTCGATCGGATACTATGGTCTTGGGGGTTCCATGCAGACTAACAATCCTAGCAATATACAGTTCTGCTAGTTTCGAACTTTGGTAGGTAGTCTTGACAGGTATGAAGTGAGCTACCTTGGACAGTCTATCCACTATGACCCAGATTGAGTCATTTCCCCTACTAGAAGTAGGTAAACAGGTGATAAAGTCCATTCTGACGGAATCTCATTTCCATTCTGGAATCTGCAATGGTTGCAACAGTCCTGTGGGTCTCTGATGCTCTACTTTGACTCTTTGACAGATGTAACACTTGGTGATATAGCTTCCGATTTCTCTCTTCATCTTGTTCCACCAAAATTGATCTTTCAAATCTTGATACATCTTCGTTCCTCCGGGGTGGATAGAATAAAGAGTATCATGAGCTTCCTGCATGATGACTTGCTTCAGCTCCGAATCTGCTGGTACACAGATACGTCCTTTGTACAACAACACTCCTTCTTCGTCTTCAGTGAATCCAGGTACTTTTCCTGTACCAATACGACATTTGATGCCGTCGATACTTTCATTTCCTTTTCTGGGCTTCCTTGATTTGGCTAATCAAAGTGGGTTGAAGTTCAATGCTAGCTAAGAATCCTTTACTAACTAATTCAGTTATGAACTGCTCCAACTCCTCATACAAACTTGGTTGCTTCTCCTTGATCATGGTGTTTAGCTTACATGGCAATCTGCTAAGAGCATCTTCTACCACATTGGCTTTACCGGGGTGATGGTGAATGTCATGGTCATAATCCTTGATTAAGTCTATCCATCTCCTTTGCCTCATACTCAGCTCCTTCTGAGTGAAAATATACTTCAAGCTCTTGTGATCTGAGTAAATCTCATAGCGATTACCCATCAGATAATGACGCCATGTCTTCAATGCCAAAACTACGGCTGCTAGTTCAAGATCATGGGTCGGATAGTTCTACTCATGCTGCTTCAGTTGTCAAGACAGATACGCGATCAATTTGCCTTCTTGCATCAACACACATCCGAGACCAATCTTGGATGCGTCACAATATACATCAAACGGCTTCTTGATGTCTGGCATGATCAATATTGGGGCTGATATCAATCTCTTCTTCAGTTCTTGAAAACTGGCTTCACATTTGTCGGTCCATTCAAACTTCTTGTCCTTCTCTTGCAATTGGGTCATGGGTCTGGCGATGCTCGAAAATCCTTCTACGAACTTGCGGTAATATCCCGCTAATCCGAGAAATGCACGGACTTGGGTTTGAGTGGTTGGGGTCAGGGGATGACCCCCAGGTACCCCAACCGGACAAGAACCAAGCAGTCGGATCGCATCCGGCTGACCAAGCACAGCCGTACAGGGCAGGACATGCCGGCTACCACACGGTAGCCGGAGCAGCAAGAAGTAGCCAGCTACGACGATGTAGCCAGACCCAATCAGTGAGACAGGACGACGTTCGTATCAGTGCACGGTACGCCTTGTACGATGACAAGACTGGCAACTACCTGGCCATACCGAAGACTTTGCGGGGATGATGCGGGAACAGTGGCCCGATGCTGACGACAGGCTCGCACGACATCCACTGTGCCCACGATAGCCATACCGCTCACACTTTGACATGACATACCATACGGGATACTGTAGATGACCAGCCGGCTGGGACCCGCCTCAAGCCACGACTCATCGAGCCATTGGAGCGGTCACCCGGATGTTGGATCGAAGAACTTCTGGCTGTGCTCTGGAGCCTCCGCACCATGCCAAATCGGTCAACCGGCTACACGTTGTTCTTCCTGGTCTACGGATCGGAAGCCGTCCTCTCCGCCGACATCGAATTGGACTCCACACACAAGCTCATATACGACGAAAAGGCCAACCAGGAGGCGCGGGAGGACGGAGTGGACCTCCTGGAGGAGGCCCGCGAGCTGGCCCTGTCTAGATCAGCCCTGGACCAGCAGCGACTACGTCGCTACCATTCAAGCCGGATCCGCCCGGTCGCATTCCGCGAGGGCGACCTGGTCCTCTGGCTGGTGCAAGACACGAAGGGCATGCACAAGATGTCGCTACCCTGGGAGGGCCCCTTCATCATCAGCCGGGCGCTGCCCAACGACTCCTACTACCTCATCGACGCGCAGCAGCCGCGCAAGAACAAGATGGACAAATCAGACGAGGAGACCGAGCGTCCCTGGAACGCGGCCCTGCTGCGCCCATTTTACACCTAGTCGCCAGGCAGTGTATGTATCCCGAAAAACTCATGAATGAAAATGCGGACCCCTACGAGAATCTCAGGGGCTCCTTGCCAAAAATATGTGTGCATCTGTTTTCCGGTTCAAATTTTCCTGCTCTGGCAACCCCTACCCGGGGGCTCGCCGGCTGGCCCGACCTGCTAAGTCAACAAACCGGCTGAGTAGTGTGTGACGATGTCAGAGGCCCACTCTGCATCTCAGCTACAGACCGCAACCCGGCTGTCCGGCTAGCAAGAGCAAAAGCCCGAGGCATCCCGCACGAAAAATAGGGAGGAGACGCGGCAGGTCGGGCATACCGGCCCTGCAACTAGCTCGAACCAATCCGGCTGCTAAGCCGTTAGTACCGTGCGCAATGTACTGTCAGCTCCCTTCGATTCCGGCTGCAGACCGCAACCCGGCTGCCCGGCAAGGACGCAGCAAAAATAGCAGAGCACACGCGAAAGCGACTAAGTGTCTAGAGAGGCACAAGCTAGTTTTCGAAAAAAAAGCCATTTTCCGGCTACAATTTCGCGGACTAACCTATTAACTTATGAGGACATGTGCGTATGTGTATGTACATTCTTGTCCGACTACCTGGTGTTGGAATCTAGGAAAAGGGAAGAAGATTCGAAAACCTTGCCTTCATCAAGCGCTCCGAATCTCGGGGGCTACACCCTCCGGGTGCGCTCGCGCGCCCCCAGCGGAATCTTGTAGTTCCTGACAAGCTAAGGGCGATTAGCCGCCCGTTCGGAGCCCAGGTGAGGGCAAGGGCAGGAGCAAGAGAAGACAAGAAAGATTTGAAGCACTTGGCTACGCCAGCTACTCCGAATATCGGGGGCTACACCCAGTGGGTTCGCTCGCGCGCCCCCACTGGAATGTTAGTTCCCCCGGCTGAAGGCGTTCAACCAGCAAAAAGTAGCCGACTAAAGCGAGCCCAATCAGGCAAAGTTAGAGGACTTGGGAAAAATAAGGAAGATTCGAAGCACCTGGCTACGCCAGCTACTCCGAATCTCGGGGGCTACACCCAGTGGGTGCGCTCGCAAGCCCCCACTGGAATGGTAGTTCTCCCGGCTAGAAGGGCGTAGCCGGGCAAAATTAGCCGATCAAAGTTAGTCGGCAAAATATCAAAAGAAAATTCAAGGCACAAGTTAAAGGAAACTCAAGAGTTCAACATTAACAAGCAAAAGGGAGACGAAGCTCCCACAAGTTACCCGGCATCAGAGGTAGCCGGTACAGCTAGACAAGTTCTACGCATATCCAAGACAAGACAAATACACCCGGCATCCCGGGGAAGTGACTAGGCGGCAGGACCCTTGCCGTGAGGAGGATCTTGGCCGACGAAAGCTTCGGGCGGAGGAGGTGGCGCGGAGCTCGATCCGGTTCCGGCGCTAGTGGACGGCGGCATCGGGCCCTCCACATTAGGAGTACCGACGGACTCTGAGTCGGTGAGCACCTCGTCGGGATCCACGTAGTCAGCAATCTTGATGGTGGACCCGCGGAGCTCCGGATGGGCCCGACGGATGGCGACAAGATCGGCTCCAGCACGGAAGCCACCGTTGATCTTCTCGACGCGGGCGTCCTTGTACCAGGAGAGCATGAGGGCCAGAGCCATCTCCGCTCCGGCTCGCGCCGCCAAGTCCCGCAGCCGGTCCACAGCAGCCGGCACCTCCCCCACCCTTGCGGCCAGCTAGGCCATCTTCTCCGGAACCGGAGCCTCCGACCACATGAAGGAGAAGACATCCCGCGCCACTTGACAAAGCTTCGCAGCTTCTTTGCCAAGAAGGACGATGAGCTCCTAGGCCGTCGGCTGCGCTCCCGGCCAGTTCTCCTGCAGCCGGTTGTAGGCCAGCAGGTTTATGCCAGGGTAAAAGGCTGTCAAAAAAAAGGGTCAGATCCGGCTACCAGATCCGGAAAGAAAACGAGGCGGAAAAGGGAACTTACCCTTAGCCGTGTGGCCAACCTGCATCAACTCCTCCACTAGAGCCTTCTCCTTGGTCACCAGTCGTTTGATCTCCTTCTCTTGGTCCTTGGTCTGGGCCTCGAGAAGGGTGAAGGCTTCGGTCCGGCTGGCGAGCGAGGCGTCGCGCTCCTTGATGGTGGCCTCCAGACCGTCTACCCTCGCGTGCCAATCCTTATTCTGCAGCCGCAGAGTTGAATTGGACTTGCTCAGCCGGTCGTTCGCTTTCTTCAAGTGATCGATCTCGCGCTGAGCACACACGAGGATGGCTGCAACAAAACCGGCTATCAGTAAAAAAAAAAGAAGCAAGCCGGGTGAAGCGAACTTACTCTAGGAAGTCCCGTTGGCGGCAACAAGCTTCTGCTCCAACGACCGGTTCCTGCTGGCTGTGGCCTCCAGCTGCCGGATCTCCTTCACTGCCAGCTCGAGCGTAGCGGCAAGGTCCGACAGTGAGGCGGCGGAGGAGGCGTCGTCGTCCACGGTGTTGACAACCAGGGACACCTTCGCAGCAACTACCGCCGTTCTCCACTCCTCCCCTGGCTCCTCGTCGGAGCTATCGTCACCAACAACGACGAGCTCCTTGCCGGCAGCCTCCCGCGCACCCGCAGAAGAGCCCTCCGGCTGGGAGGACTCCGTCCCTAGCTGGGCGGAGGCGGCCGGTTCAGCCCGAGGGGGAGGCGGAGGCGGCACCATAGAAGAAGGAGGGGCACTGGCTGGCGCAGTCGGAGCACAGGGCGGCGACCCGGTCGGCGTTCGCGCCGGGCTCGCGGCTCCGAAAGAGACCAATGTGCTAAGAAGAAGGAGGAGAAGGCAAAGGGAAATAAACCAAAGTTAGGAAAAGAAGAAAAAAGGGAAGCAGATAGAAAACACCGAAAGAAAAAGGGGGAGAAGGAACATACCCCGGCACAACTGGGGGTGGCCCCTTCTTCCGGCCAAGACGGCTTGGCGGCAGGGTGGTGGACCGGCTCCTCTTGGGAGCCGGCTGCTCTGTCACGGGCCGGCGAGAGCCGGAACGACTGGAGCCGCTCCCGCCTGCCTCGCCGTCTGTCGCGGAGCACATCGCCGGGTCCACGGTCGGTGCGGCCTCCTCCTCCCCGTGAACCTCCGCGTGCGGGTCGGCAGCCGGCTCGTCATTCCAGTTGGGAAAGGCATCGCCATCCCCGTCCTACTCCTTGTCGGACCGCCGAGCACGCGGCTCGGGCAAGTCAGGCGTGAACTCCGCAAGAGGAGCCTCACCCTCCTCGCGTAGGATGCAGGCGAAGATCTGACGAATAAAAGAAGTCAGTCGGACATAACAAAAATCACAGGAAGAACAAACAAAGTTTCGGGCTATAAAACTTACCCGGGGCGTGCGGTTCTCCCGGCTGTAGGGCGCCAGACTGAACTTCTAGTTCTCCGGTAGCCGCTCCTTTGTGATCGTCCACGCCCACTCCTTCATGTTGTGGTAGCAGGGATCGCGGCGCGACAGCCGGGTTGGGTCTAGCTGACCGGAGTAGTAGCACATCTTGTGCGCTTGATGCTACAGCGGCATCATTAGCTGGGACATCCAGCTGAGGGTGATGTCCAGGCCGGTTAGCCGACAGGTGACGAGGGAGCGCATGCGCGCCAGCATCGCGTCCGTCTCTGCCTTGTCGCCATGAAACTTCAGCTCCCAGTTCTGCCGGCTGGACTCGACGTCCTGGAAAGCCGGAAGATTGATCTGGTCGACGTTGGTTACGTTCTTGACGTAGAAGTACGACTGCTGCCACAGCCATACCGTGTCCTGAAGCAAGAACTTGGGGTAGCCGGATTGGGAGCGGGAGTAGATGGAGGCGCCGCCGTAGATGACTAGCGGCCCCTTCGTGTACTGCACCTGTGGCCGGACGCGGAAGAGCCGGCAGAAGAGCCCGAGATCCGGCTGGATCCCGAGGTAGCTCTCGCAGAACGCCATGAAATGCGCCAACGTTCCGATTGCGTTGGCGCCGAGGTGGTGGAGACGAAGGTCGAAGACGGCAAAGAAGGTCAAGAAGAACGGGTGCACCGGAAGGGAGAACCCGCGCGCCAGATGGGAGAGGAAGATGACGCGCTCCCCCTCCGCCGGGTGTGGCGACACCTCCCCCGCCGGCGCCAACCGCACCGCCACCTCTTCCAACGGCGGAACAACACTGGTGGCGCGGTACTTTGCGATGTGGTCCTCGGTGACGGAGGAACCGCACTAGGCCCCGCGGTCGGCGGCCATCTCCGGCTGACAGGAAAGAGCGGTGCCGGAAGATTGGCAGTGGCCCGTAGCAATGACGACGACGAACGGGCGGCGCAGCGAGCTACGGCGCAGAAGGCAAGTGCACAAAAGCAGGAGCACGTGAGGGAAGAAGAGGCTGCAGCGGGGGAAGTAAAAGAAAGTAACTGCCTCCCCCGCGGCGTCCCTTTAAAGGGCCAGAAGGGCAACCGTCAGCCAAGCCACGTGGCGCGCATCCGAATGGCCCTCACCCAAACCGTCGCCCAGATCCCGTGTGCCGAAGCAAGATGGGCAGAAGATCCCGCAGCAGGAACCGAAGCGCCGGACAGCGGTTCCCCGAGGCGACGTGCGACGGGACGCTACACTACCCGCCACAGAGCAATGATGGCGCGTGCGCGCGTGGCCGGCGTCAGCACTGACGTCACGAGTAGCGCAACCGCCAAGCGCAGCCGGACACGAATTCAAAAACAAGAAGGAGCGCGCGCACATTTCGCCTAAGGGCAGAATCCACACGCGCTCGGGGGCTTGTGTCAGGGGGATGACCACCAGGTACCCCAACCGGACAAGAACCAAGCAGTCGGATCACGTCCGGCTGACCAAGCACAACCGGACAGGGTAGGACATGCCGGCTACCGCGCGGTAGCCGGAGCAGCAAGAAGTAGCTAGCTACGATGATGTAGCCGGACCCAATCAGTGAGACAGGACAACGTGCGTATCAGTGACGATACGCCATGTACGATGAAAAGACTGGCAACTACCCGGCCATACCGAAGACTTTGCGGGGATGACGCGGGAAAAGTGGCCCGATGCTGACGACAGGCTCGCACGGCGTCCACTGTGCCCACGACAGCCATACCGCTCACACTCCGACGTGACTTACCATACGGGATACTGTAGATGACCAGCCGGCTGGGACCCGCCTGTGGGGTCCGCCAGTCGGATTGGCCAGTGAGACCGCTGCCCTCTGCCTATATAAGGAGAGGCAGGGCCTCAGTAGAAAGGGTTGGTCACTTAGCATTTAAGGCAGTAGCTAGCAAACATAGCTCGAGGAGCTCTTGTAGTTCATACATCTCACCTAGTCAGATCAGGCAGGAGTAGGAGTTTTACCTCACCACGAGGGCTCCGAACCTGGGTACTTCCTGTGTCCAGCTACGCTCGCTTGTATCCAATCCCGCCTGCGGACACCGTCGATAGCTTCCCTACTAGCCCCCACACCTCTATCTAACCTCTTCAGGTACTGCCGTTCCCAATACAATGACATTTGGGGCTTCCCATTCTTCGACATCTTTGATCTTGACGGGATCAACAGACACTCCTACGGCAGACACAATATGTCCTAGGAATGCTACTTCTTTCAGCCAAAACTCACACTTGCTGAACTTGGCATATAACCGATGCTCTCTCAGGGTTTCTAGGATGATTCTCAGATGTTGCTCATGCTCTTCTTCTGACTTGGAGTAGATAAGGATATCGTCGATAAACACAACTACAAACTTATCTAGGAAATTCATAAGATCTTATTCATGAGATTCATGAAATAAGCAGGGGCATTGGTTAATCCAAAAGACATGACCGTATACTCGTATAAACCATAACGAGTAGTAAAGGCAGTCTTTGGAATATCCGGTGCACGAATCTTAAGTTGGTGATAACCAGTCCTAAGATCAATCTTTGAGAATACCTGGGCTCGAGTCAGCTGATCAAATAGATCCTCTATCTTTGGCAAGGGGTACTTGTTCTTGATGGTGACGCCATTCAACTTTCTGTAATCTGTGCCCAAACGCTTGCCTCCATCTCTCTTGTCGACGAATAACACTACTGATCTCCATGGCGATGCGCTTGGTTGAATCAAGCCTATTGCTAACATGGCATCCAACTGCTTCTTCAGTTCCACTAACTCTGAGGGGTTCATGCTATAGGGTCTCTAGGCTATGGGTCTAGTTCCGGTGATTAGTTCGATGATGAACTCAATATCCCTATCCTGGGGCATACCTGGCAATTCATCTAGGAATACGTCAGGGTATTCACAAACTACTCTGACCTGGTCTATGTTGGGTAGGGCTAGACTCTTGTTGCACTTGAATTGGCGAGGTAAGGTTTCAGAGATATGCTCTACTGTTATTCCAGAGCTACTGGTCATGGTGATGGCTTTCTTAGCACAGTCTATCAGTCCTTTATGCCTTGACATCCAATCCATACCTAATACTATTTCCAAACCTTTGGTTCCAAGTAGAATTAGGTTGCCATAAAAATCTATCCCATGTATTCTGATTGGCACAGCTTTGCAAATTTTTCTAGCTTTGGTTGTTGAACCTGGGATTTGAACTATCATGACATGCTTCAAGTTGGTTGGGTGGATCTTACTAGTGCATCCAAATTCTTCGGTGACGAATGAATGTGATGCTCTCGAATCAAACAATACCCTTGCTAAAACTGAGTTGACAGAAAACATACCCAACACTACATCTGGCGCTTCTTGGGCTCCTTCGGCGTTCATGTGGAAGAGACGGCCGTTGTGGTTGTGAGGGTTCCCTGGAGCAAACCTTTTCCCTGGTTGAACACGATGCTGCTGTTGAGATGGGGCGTTCACATTGGCAGTGGTGGCAGTCTTCTTGGGACACTCATTGGAATAATGACCCTTCACTCCACACTCGAAACAAGTGATCTGGGACCTGTCCTTTGCTGCGACAGGCACAACATTGCTGCCAGTTCTAGGTGCAGTGTTGTTGTTGTTGTTGCTCTTGGGAGGTGCACGGTTGAAATTGTTGGCATTGCCGGAGTTGTGGTTGTTTCCTCCGGACTTCACATTGCCTTCGCTACAGTTGGGGTAGCTTGGGCGAGACATCGGGGGTCGATTGTTCCTTGGTGCATATCCGGGTGAAGGGTTGGGATGGTACTTCTGGTGAAATGGCTTCGCCTTCATCTTCCGGTTTGGCGGCTGCGGCGGTGATGGCGGCGACGGAAGCGGCGTCGGAGAAGGATAGCTTCCGCGGGGTCTGGATCCCCTGCGTACGTGACGACGAGAAGCTCCAGAACATGGAGACAGAAGGGCTCCTCCGCGCCGGCGACTGGCGAAGCGGCTTCGGGGAAACCGTCCCCAACCCGTGCGCCGGCCAGCGGGTCCACTTCAGCACCCACCTCGACAGAGGTTTGTCATTTCCCCCCTTAGAGTTCTTCTCCGAGGTGATTGACCATTATGGTGTTCAACTCCACCATCTTCCTCCAAACTCTCTCCTAGAGATGAGCGCTTACACTTCTTTGTGTGAGGGCTTTCTCGGCATTAGGCCGAGTTTGACCTATTCCAGTATTACTTTCATGTTCGGAGAAATTCTGTTACTGCCGATGTTCCTTATATCACCGGTACCATTAGTTTTTCGCTTAGACACGAGCGCGCATATCCCAAAATCTTAGCTAGTGACTCGGTCAAATAGTGGCCAGCCACATTCTTTTATCATAGGGATATTCCAGCTCCTGACAAAGCTACTGCTTTGCCGGCTTTTGTTGACACACTTCTCTGAACCCCGAGTTCAGCGAAGTGTTCAGTCTATTAGCACATATCTCATAAAACGAGCCATGGATTGCACAGTCCCACCCGGTAGACCCGGTATAGGCATGGAGGGCCGGGAGCTGCCATGGCCCAACCGTCTTGGGACGAGGCTGCTCCGGCTCTCAGTGACGATCTGATCCTCGCTAAGAGGCGGGTCGAATATCTGATTAAACACAAAGGACTGAAAGGATCCGACTTGGTCCAATGCTGGGTGTCACGCCGGATCCAGCCCCTTCAGTACCACGGAGACCGACTGATGCACTCCATCACGTCGTCCAAGAAAGACTCCCTCTGCATCAGCCCTAGAGCCTACACCACGCAAGGCTATATAAGTCCGATTAAGTGGCTGATAAGGGAGCAGATCGAGAGGAGGATCCCGGAGGTTTCTCTGGATATGCATACGGCGGAAAACCCCGTAGTGCCGGTAAGCTTCTAACAGTACACCTTTTTATGTGTTTCAATCTTTGAGTTACATTGCAATACTGATATGTTTTCTTCTTTTCAGCTTGCTGACCTCCCCGAGTCGGAATCTGCTCCGTTCGAAGGCTATCCTCTAGAGTTTTCTTAGGAGACAGAAGTGGTCCCATTGCTAGACATTGTGCTCAAGAAGCGCAAAGCTCCGACAGTGGCTGTTGGCACAAAGGAGGTGCCCGTCGTGAAGAGGTAACTTTCAATCACAACTTTCGCCTTTGCACTTTACTCAAATTCTCTTCCGAGATGTAATGTTTCCGACTTTATCACATTCTCAGAGCTAAACAGATCATCAAGAGCAAGGGGAAGGGAACTTCTTCGAAGCCCCTGCGACAGACGAAGCTTACCATTGCTTCTCTTGCCGTGGCTCCTCCGACTCCTGCCCCTCAACCTTCCGCAACACCGGTGATCATTCTTTCTCCGGCCGT
This sequence comes from Avena eriantha, assembly GCA_910589775.1. Classification (NCBI taxonomy): domain Eukaryota; kingdom Viridiplantae; phylum Streptophyta; class Magnoliopsida; order Poales; family Poaceae; genus Avena; species Avena eriantha. Next base: position 210,603,583 of record OU342742.1, read on the forward strand.
CGTAGAAGATCCGACTCCTTCAATGGAGCCTGCGATCCTTGAATCGCAAACTGACTTCACCATGGGTGAGTCAGGTTTAGATAAGGGTGAACTCTCCTTGGGTAATGATCCCTCGGCAGAAACCTTTGTCGAAAATCTTCTCAGCAATCCGGGACTTGCCAAGTTTGGCCTGCCCCGGAAATCTGCTAAAGAGATCTAGCGGTTGGCCAGGCAATGCCTGGATAAAAGAAACTTATCTGCCGAAGAAGAAGCGCAAGAAGCAGAGGACGTCAAGCACTCTGATCTTCTTGAACAAGTGTGTCTTCACAATGAGGGGATCAGGTCCGGTGAGCTTCCAACTTCTCTAGTGACCCCTCTGACTCTCGCTGAGAAGGTTGCTATAGAAGTGAATGCGAGTTTGGATAAACTTACTCACGAACAATATGTAAGTCGGAATTCTAACTCCTATTTTTCCTTTATTTCATATCATATCCTCTAGCCCCCAAGCATGAAGTAGAATAAATAGTCTAGGTTTATGCTTCCGTAGGATGCCAAAGAACGAACTAGTGTAGCCCCCAAGGCTCATGCTGATATTAGCAAAAATATTAGACCGAGTCTTTAGTAGCTTTCTAACTTTGGGTATTCTGACTTACAGAAAGTATATTCCTATAACCAGGATTTGTTGAAGAATGTCTGCGATAAGCGGAGAGAGATCAGAGCTCTCCGACTTAAAAATGCCGAGCTTAAAGTTTCCAAGGATGAGGCCGAAGGTAAACATTCCGAGACTCAAACCTTGTCTTTGTGTTTCCATAGTCAAAAAAATCCGTTGAACTGTTGTTCTTTTTGACTTACAACACTGGTGAAACAATCCCATGCCATGATTGAAGAGGCTGAGAACCTCAAAACTTTAGTGGTGGAGAACAAGGAACTTCGCCAAGAGCTGGATAAGCTCAAAGCAGATCATGAGAAGAGCATATCTCAAGTTCTCGAGTCCTCCTCCATGGCTACTGATGAGCGTGATCGCAAGATTTCTGCTCAAGATCAAAAAATCTCGGACCTCAATAACGAGCTGTGTAGAGAGAGGAACCTTTCCGAGGCGCTCCGGGCTGAACTCCAGAGTCTTTGGGAAGAGAAGACCAAAATTGACGATGTCATTTTTAGTACGTTCCATCTGTCTGATTTTTCCACTTTCTTCGAGTTCTTTCAATGTCGGATTTTCTTAACCTGTTTTGTGTATAGGTCCTCTGAACTTGACAGACTCTTCCTCCGCCGAGCCCCGCACCCACCGGCTTACCCAAGTCGGTGACCTGCTTCATGAGTTCCGCCAATCCCTTGAGGACATTGGCAAAGCTCTCAAGATTCCGGACATGCATAGCATGTCGGATTTTCAGGTGCGAGACAAGGCAAAGGAGATGCCGCAACTTGTCCAGGATTGGAACATGTCCTGCGCGCGGACCGCGGCGCAGAACACTCTCACCATGGTCATGAGCCACCATGGAAACATGGAAATATGGCAAGTGACCAGAGGGTACTGCAAAGTAGATGAAGACGGCCAGGAGCAGGACATCAAGGCCATCATGGACTCCTGTGCCGGATATGGGTGTCACGTGGTTGATTTGAGCAGCTACGAAACTCCCTTCTTCACTCGCGTGGACACACCACCTCTGCCTCCCAAAGAATCAGCAGAAGTTTCCGATGATGACAACGCTGTATCGGATGTGGACATCTCGGAACGATATCAAGGCGACATATCCAGCGAGGCGGCAGCTCCTTCCTCTCCCGCATCATAGATTACCAGAAATATTTGTGTTATTCTGAAAAACATGATGGGCCTGTAAATATGCAGTACTATAATTTTGCTAGTGCTAAGCTTTTAATCTATTCAGCACTTTTGGCTTTAAATTTTTGCGTGCCTGAAATGTTTACATAAGCACTTGTATTTTTTCGTCTATACTTATCGTTTATCTGGCTTTCCACCTCGTCCCTTTCGTGAGCCGACTAAACCTTCTGCCCGGAAACTTTGCCGAGCAACGGAGCTCAATTGCTAAACCAGTTTAAACTCGGAAACAAACCTGGCTTCCAGTACCAACAATTCACTACTCGGAAAATGCCCGCAGCCAACAATCAGATAAATAACCAAAGTAAAGACTAGAAACTTAAGAGTTATATCCGAGGGTTGCAATTTTAGAATCGGAAATCTAAGCTAGTATGAACATGAGCATAAAGTACTTTCAAGCATTCTGGGATTTTCAATTATGACATGATCATTCGTAAATAAGATGGTAAGAACTTCTCAGAAAAACTTGAGGCAACCAAAACTTTTATTTCCCACAGAACATGTACATATATATGATTACAAAGAAGGATAGACTAAGAATAAAAGGGACGTAGCTAAGCAATATTCCAAAGTCTGTCTAACTCATCCGGATTTGTACTGCCTCCAGCTCTCTTTCTCTTCTTAGTAGCAGGTCTTTCTTTGACTGGCTTCATGTCAGTTAAGTAATACGAACCATTGTGTAGTACTTGACTAACTAAAAAGGGCCCTTCCCATACTGGGGAAGGTTTGTGCTTTCTTTGCTGCACAAGCCGAAGAACCAAATCGCCTTTATTGAAAGATCTGTTTCTGACTCTCTGGCTATGATACTTGCGTAACTTCTGTTGATAGGTTGTTGATCTCATTTCAGCAACGATGCGAACTTCTTCGACTAAGTCGAGATCCTTTTTTCAAGAAATCTCGGCATCCTCTTCAATATACACGGCCACTCTAGGACAAGTGTGAATCAAATCACTAGGAAGAACTATTTCTGCGCCGTAGACCAAGAAGAAAGGTGTGTATCCGGTTGACCTGTTTGGAGTCGTTCGTAAACTCCATATTACAGAGGGTAATTCCTCTGCCCAAGCCCCCGCAACACGTCGTAATGGTGCTTCGAGTCTCGGTTTTAGGCCTTGTAGGCTTAAACCATTTGCTCTTTCGACTTGTCCGTTAGCCTGTGGATGTGCGACTGACATAATGTCAAGCCGGATATTTTGCTTGTTGCAGAATTCAGCCAATTCTCCCATAGAAAAGTTACTCCCGTTGTCCGTGATAATGCTATGCAGATAACCATACCGGATTATAACATCCTCGACAAATCTTTTGGCTGTTGCTCCATCACAACTAGTGACAGGTTTAGCCTCAAACCATTTGGTGAATTTATCCACCATCACTAAGAGATGAGTAAATCCACTTGGAGCTCGTTTAAATGGTCCTACCATATCAAGCCCCCAGACCGCAAAAGGCCATGTTATAGGTATTGTTCGCAGCTGGTTAGCCGGAACATGAGCTTGTTTGGCATACTTTTGGCAGCCTTTGCACGTCTTGACTAATCGTTCGGCATCTGCCTGAGCTGTAAGCCAGAAAAATCCATGCCTAAAAGCTTTTTCCACTAAAGATTTGGCTACAACATGGTGACCACACTCGCCTTCGTGGATTTCCCTTAAGATTTCCACTCCTTCTTCTGGAGATACGCAGCGCTGAAAAACCCCAGAAACACTCTGTTTATATAGATCACCTTTAACAATAGTATAGGCTTTCGCTTGTCGGATAATCTGCCGGCTCAGAACCTCGTCTTCGGGTAATTTGCCGTCTACCAGATAATCTAGGTAGGGTTGAGTCTAGATGGGAATTACAGCTAGAACTGCTATTAGAGGTGAGTCGGATTTGGTTGGATATTCCTCATCTACTCCCTTTTTTGAGGGAACTTTGAGGTGCTCTAAAAAAGCGCCATCCGGGACTTCTTTCCGTGCAGAGCCTATCCGAGATAGTGCATCTGCTTCCTCATTTTCTACTCAAGGGATGTGTTGAACCTCAAACCCTTCGAACGATTTAGATAGATCATCCACAACAGCTTTATAAGCTGCCATGTGTTTATTTGCGTTACAAATATCCGACACTTGATGAGCAACAAGGTTCGAATCTCCGTAACACATCAAACGTTGGATGCCAATATCCTTAGCAATCCGGATTCTATGTAGCAGTGCTTCATATTTGGCAATATTATTTGTCGTTGTGAAGTGGATCTGCAACACGTATAGAAGTTTATCTCCTTAGGGTGATTTGAGCACCATGCCAGCCCCCGAGCCTTAGACCCATCGAAATAGAGGGTCCAATATTCCGACTCAGGGAGGATCATGTTCTCCTTCATCTCTGTCCAATCAGCGACAAAGTCAGCAAGGATCTGGGATTTGATTGCTGTCCGGGGTTTATACTCAATATCAAAAGCTGAAAGCTCTATGCCCCATTTGGCGACGCGTCCTGTGGCATCACTATTGTTGATTATATCTCTCATGGGAGCTGTGCTCACCACGGTAATTGGATGCTCCTGAAAATAGTGTCGTGACTTACGAGATGCTAGAAAAACAGCGTAAGCCAACTTTTGATATTGCGGATACCGCTGTTTTGATTCTGTTAGGACCTCGCTGACAAAGTAAGTCGGACGCTACACTAGGTGCTCCTGATTTTCCTGCGGTCTCTCCACCACCATGACGATACTAACGACCTTATTTGTCACAGCAAGATAAAGCAACATCGGTTCCAGAGGTTCCGGCGCAGCAAGGATAGGAGCAGATGAGAGTACTTTCTTCAGGTCTTGTAGTGCAGCTTCAGCTTCATTAGTCCAAACAAAATCCTTGGTCTTTTTCAGGAGTTTGTATAATGGTGCGGCTCTTTCACCAAGCCGGCTTACAAATCGACTGACCGCAGCGATGCAACCTGTTAATCTTTGTACGTCCTTCAGGCGAGTTGGCCTGGAAATATTGAGTATAGCCTTGATTTTGTCCCGGTTCACCTCTATGCCTCTTTGAGACACGATGAAACCTAACAATTTTCTGGCTGGTATTCCAAAGAAGCATTTCTTCGGGTTAAGCATGATGTTGTATTTTCGTAGATTGGCAAATGTTTCCTCCCAGTCGGAAATCAGCGTTTCATTATTTTTGGACATCACCACAATATCATCCACGTATGCATGTACATTGCGTCCGAGTTGGTCATGGAGGCAACGCTGCATCGCGCGCTCGTACGTAGCTCCTGCATTCTTCAGCCCAATGGGCATTGTAACAAAACAGAAGGTTCCGAAAGGGGTTATGAATGAAGTTTTGACTTTGTCATATTCCTTCATCCGGATTTGGTGATAACTGGAATATGCGTCGAGAAAACAGAGGAGTTCCGAGCCTGCCGTAGAATCGATAACTTGATCAATTCTAGGCAGAGCGAACGGATCTTTTGGGCAAGCCTTGTTCAAGGCAGTATAATCAACACACATCCTTAAATCAGTGGTGTCCTTTTTAGGGACCATTACAGGATTGGCCGACCACTCAGTGTGGATGACCTCTTCTATGAATCCGGCTAACTCGAGCCGTGCTAGTTCCTTAGCTATTGCCTTACGCTTTTCATCGCTGAAACATCATAAGGACTATTTGACAGGTTTAGCATTCGGGTTTACATTTAGAGAGTGCTCGGCAAGTTCCCTAGGTACTCCGGTCATGTCTGATGGCTGCCATGCGAAGATATCTTGATTTGCTTGGAGGAACTTGATAAGCGCGCTTTCCTATGCGCTACCTAGGCCTACGCCTATCTGGGTCACCTTGGAGGGGTTATCATCCTTCAACAACGTCTTCTTCGTCTCTTCTGATGCCTTGAACTCCGGATTTGGCTTTGTCACCTCCTTCTTCGTTGCGGGCATCTCGGACGGATCTATGCTCTTCTTGATCTCCTTGTACTCCTGGGCGTGCAGCATGGCTTCGGCAAAGGCAGCTTTTCCATCCTTGCACTCTCGCACTTTCTTCGGGTCTCCCCTGATGGTGATCACGCCGTTGGGACCTGGAATTTTTATCATATTGTAAATGTAAGACAGACGAGCCATAAAAGCCCAGTAAGCCAGACGTCCGAATATAGCGTGGTATGTGCTCTTGAACGGGACCACTTCGAAGGAAAGTGCCTCCGTCCGATAGTTCTTTGGAGTTCCAAAGGTAACATCCAAAGTGATCTCTCCTAGGGAATTGGCTTGTCTTCCTGGGACAACTCCGTGAAAGATCACAAAGCTCTTGTTCAGCTGGGTTTCCGAGATCTTCATGCGGCGTAGCGTTTCGACATAGAGAATATTGATACTCCTACCACCGTCCATGAGGGTCTTGGAGAAACCATAACCATCAATGAGTGGATTGACGATTAAGGCGTATTTTCCTCGCCTGTGCAACTTAGGTGGATGATCAGTGTGGTCAAATGTGATTGCCACTTCTGACCAGTCCAGGAATTGAGGGACTGCTGGAACTGTTGCGTTGAGCTCGTGTAGAACTGCTTTCTTGACCTTTGCTGGTTGAGATCCAAGGAAAGTGACATAAGTGTCCTTCTTGGTGGGAAAATTTTTCTTCCCTTCCGGCTTGGGATTCAAAGCATCAGCTTCCTCCATGTCGGAATCTTCCTTGGTCTCTTTTTCTTTTTCGGGATTCTTCTTTCCCTTCTTCCGCTTAGCTTTGTAGCCCGTGGTGTCATCTCTTTTGATGTCGTCATTGAAATTACATTCAGCGTTGGTGTGGGACGAGCCCCCATTGGCGTCTAGGTTATGCACACATGGTGACGAGGGTTTAACTCATCAATGCCCATTGTTATGTACTTGGGTTTTGGAGAAGGAGGGAGCGCTGGAGACATCTATCGGCTAGCAAACAAGCACACAGGGGACAAAGGATTTACCCAGGTTCAGGCCTCGTAGAGGTCCCTACTCCTGCTTGTCTACTCGTGGAATTATCGAAGGAGTCGAAAGTTACAATGGTGCGCAGATGCAATCTGGCGAGGTTGTGGAAACTAGGGTTGCGTTTGTCCTCCTCGCCACCCCTCCTAGCCTTTATATAGATAGGCTAGGTCTCAGGTAGCAGGTCGATTCGGTTACAAGTTAGGGTTTTCCCCCTCAAACTTTCTATCTTTAGCTTTTCTTGTTCTTCAAGCAATCGAGAGTCCGCAGGTTACTCGAGTCCTTTCATCCGGGCCTTGGTGACACCGTGGGCCTGTATGTATTTGGACCGTATATACCAAGCTCGAGTACCTGTAGGGTATACCCATGTCACATGGGTTATTGGCAATGTCGGCCCAAGAGTAGGTTTTGCCTAGTTGCTGGTCTCCTCTACCTTGGACTCTTGAAGTTCCACGCCCACGCCCGCGGCCTCCGCCGCGTCCTCCTCGTCCTCCACACCCGAAAGTAGCAGTGACCACCACTGTTTTTGTGTTGGGTTTTTCTTCCAAGGTATTTTTGCGCTTCTGAGCCTGTTGCTATGGTTTTGTTGCCGACTGTGGCATAGCTAGGGCATTGAGTAATCCCTCTGCATCGTCGTCGGCATCTGCATACTTGCTCGCTGTTTCTATCATCTCTCCCAAATTAGTGACCTTGTCACACTTCAAGCGATGGCGCAGTAGACCAATTGGGAGACCTGCGATGAAAGCTTCAATCGCAGTTTGATCATTTACTCCTTCACAGGAGTTCTTGGTGTCGATCCATCATCCGAGGTAATCCCGGCAAGTTTCTCCAGCCTTCTGGGTGCAACGCTGTAGGTCTCCGACCGTACAGGGCCTTCGATATGTGCCTTCAAAATTCCGAAAGAACACACTTTGCATGTCATACCAGTTGTGGATGGTGTTCTCCAGAAGTTCATTAAGCCATGATCGTGCCATCTTTCGCAACATGAGTGGGAGATATCGGGTCACGACCAGACTATTTCCGCCTTTGGCGATGCAGCAAGATTGGAAAAAATCCTGTAGCCAGGTATCTAGCCGAGCAATGCCGTCGTAGGCTTGGATATGTCTTGAGATAGCAAATCCTTCCGGGAATCTTGTAGCTCTGATGCGTGGTCCGAAGCACTTTGGGCCCACGTAGATATCATCGTTTTCGTAGCGCCACGCCTCTATGTTGGAATTGATCATGTGCCTTGCGTCGTTCGGGGATAACGATCATCCCGAATGTTGGCTGTGGCTGTAGTGCCTTGGAGCTGGACTTCGGCTTCTGCCACCACCTCCTCCGCCATGTCGTCCTCCTTGTCCCCCTTGAGAGCCGTTGTGATGACTGCTTGGTGGAGAGGGTGGGGCAGCTGGATTGTTTCCGGCTGATTGACGGCCTCCGTCCGGAACGTCATTATTTCGGTTCTGGGGAGGGTCTTCACTACGACGATCCCCCTGCCGACTTGTACCGGCATGGTTTCCGTCGTTCCTTCGTCCGTCGTTCCCACCGCGGTGAGGCTCAGCCAGACGGCTTGCATGTCTAGGTGGTTGCATTTTTTGACGATCCTCCTCCCGACGTTTCTCTTTATCTTCTCCCCTTTGATCGTTTGACTCTCGTCAGGGAGGGTTCCTTGGATACAGTGCAGCAATGGCATCTTGCTCGGCCGCTGGGGCGACGTTGCTCCAGTCACGTGCGGTTTTATGATGCTGTACCGATTATCCGGTTCTGGAGTAGTTATCTTCCCGTCGGTCGGAACGGTGACGCTGTTCCGGAACACGCTGGGGCCTTATATCATTCCAGGATGAGTCTGTGTGACATTTCGGATTTCGAGACCAGGTTTCCACTTCCGGATTTTGTAGCCATCTGTTGCTCCAGACCCTTGGTGAGTAGCTTGATGCCCAATCGAACCTGTTCTGGGTCTGGGTTATTTGACAGAATATCTCGAGCCGCGATAGTGTTCTGTACTAGTGTTGGGTACACCAGATCTCCTTTGCTATCGAGCCGAGGCATCCCTGGATCTCCTTCAAAGAGTACCCTATTCACTTCCGGAAATTTACCGTCACCTGTGTAACATTTCCGAGTCTTCTGATGCAACCGAGACATGTAATCCTTAGTTGCCATGTGTTTCTTTTCCTCCTCGATGTTTTTGGCTTCATCCAGGATTTGTTGACGACGCGCTTCTAGGGCTTGGGCCCTTTCGTCCAGCTCTTCAGCAGTGAGTTCTACAGCTGTAGGGATAGGTGTGGTTAATGCAGCATCGATGAGTTTACGCGCACCTTCAGTGATCACATGTCCATCCACCGATTCTTCTTTTTTCGGCTCTTCTGGGATAAGTGCTCCATCCGAGTCTTTCTCATATTCCTCGGCAACCACCTCCTCTGTTAGAGGGTCTTTTGCTAGGGTCTTGTTCTTCGTATTCCTCTTCTTTTCCTTCTTGGCAACGCCGGTAGCAAAGAGGGCTTTGGGTCCGTTTCCTGGAGTCAAGCTCTGATCGGTACTTTCGAACATCTGGACGTCGGGATTATCTCCGACTTCCATGTCATCCGTGCTTTGGGAGAGTGTTCCCCGGATCCTTCATCCATGGCTTCTCCTTCTTCTACAGCTTTGGAGTTATACTCCTCTTCATATTCCGCGGAGAACTTTCAGAAATCCGCTGACGTCATCGATTCATCCGAGGATGCGGGTACGCCGGCGTTTGTTCCAATTGCCTCCAGCACAGAGTCGGTGTTTTCTCCAGCATCGGCAGAGCCGGATCCGGATCCCACATATCCGACAAAGTGCGACGCGTGCTTCCTAAGGTACCCGCGGCTCTCATGATCAGCTATGTCGAAACTTTTCATGGTCTCGAGAATTGCATCTGCGCTTGCATCTTGCATTATCATACGTCGCAGTGTGTACGTTAGGAAAGGCTTGTCTGTCCCGGCGTCATCAGAGCCGGAATCAGTGTTGTTGATGAGTTCCTCCTGGATTTCGACTTCCGCGGGTGGGTAGATCTAGGATCCGGCCTCTCTGAGATCCACTCTAGATTCGACTTGGACTGCTAGGTCTTCCACAGGCTCGGATTTCTCCACTATCTCCGCAGCTGGTGTGGGCTGGGTGGGATTAGGGTTTTCTGAGATCCGGAACTCTGCCGCCTCCACGGACAAAGGGGACCCAGAAGATTCTTCTGCTTCTATCATCACCGCTAGGGTGGGTGGGGCGGGTTCAGCAAAACCAATGTAAACATCGATCTCGCCAAAAGACATGATTGTGTAGGTAGTCACGGCCTCCCTAGCCGGAATCCACGTCTCGTCGAGAACGATGAGAGGGACGTCGCTGGCATAGAGGACACGACCGACGGCGATAGTCTTGTCGATTCCGATTCTTGCAGATTCCGCTCAAAACACAGATCTGAAGCTCACTTGCCCCACGGTGGGCGCCAATTGTCGTCGGATTGAGGACAAGTATGCCATGAGGGGGTCCTCGAGGCATGCGGAAGAGAGGGGTGTGAGACGTACGGTGTTCTCGGACGGTGAGCACACAAGTTTACCCAGGTTCGAATCCGCCGGCTTTGGACGGATCCTACTCCTGCCAGCAATCAGTAATACGGCAGAGCCGGAATATGGGTTACAAGGGTTTCGCTTGTGTGAATTGAGATTGTAGACTATTGAGGTGTTTAGAGTGTTGCCCTAAAGGCTCTCCCTAGGAAGTCTTATATGGATATCCGGCCTAGGGTTTATAGGAGAGATCTATCTGGCTACGACTAAGAGTCGGTTACAGAGTACATCTTGAACTACAAGTAACACTATGGGCCTAAGTCGGTAAGTCTTCTAGGCCTTCCCGTAGCCGGATGGAACTCTGTCTCTTCTCCCTGACTGGGCCGCCCGTGAAGCAAAGCTCTAACCCGAAGTGGGCCACCCTGGTCAGTGAGGAACTGTGAGGATACCCGGAAAGTATATCCCCAACACCCAAGGTTTATCGAACTCATGGAGGAAGTGGTCAAAGGTATACCCTCTCAAGCAACCCTGCAATCAAGATACAAGAAGTCTCTTGTGTCCCCAACACACCCAATGCACTTGTCAGGTGTATAGGTGCACTAGTTCGGCGAAGAGATAGTGAAATACAAGTGGTATAGATAATTATAAGTGGTAATGGTGATAGAAAATAACTTGATGGCGTGGAAAAGACTAAAGTAAAACTGAAATAAAGATGGAAGCAAGCAAACATGTAACATATCTAATTGCAAACGGTGTTTCAATGCTTAGCAACAAGGCCTAGGGATCATACTTTCACTAGTGAACACTCTCATATAAATATCTTCTCTTTATGATACTACTCTTAACTACTCTCCGGTTGGACACTCTAATCGTTGGTAGGGCTATAACATCACTCCTCAAAGTTCATCTTTCCCATCTAGGTAACCCCACACTGTCACCTTGAGTACTAGATGAGTCCAACAAACACCACAATTTCATAAAGACATCCAACTTCAAATATAACTCATCACAAGTATTTGTAATCTCTAGCCTATCACCATGGTGTGCACGCTGTCACTTTCACACACATGGGGAGAGCAGAGATCTATTAAAGCACTTGAGTAGCAAGGTAGATCTATAGATTACAAGCTCCTCATCATGAGAATCAGCAATGGTGATGGAGATGGCGGTGGAGATCGATGGAGATGGCTTCGGGGGCACTTCCCCGTCCCGGCAGGGTGCCGGAACAGAGACTTTCTGTCCCCCGAATCTCCCCTTCGGTGGCGGCGGCGCTGCGGAACTTTTTGTGGATTTCTGATTGACGATCTAGGGTTTATGCATCGGGAGGCTTCTTATAGGCAAAGAGGCAAGGTCGGTGGAGGCTAGAGGGGCCCACACCACCTGGTGGCGCGGCCAGGGCTAGCCCGCGCCACCACATGGTGTGGCTGGCCCCTAGCCCCTCTTTGTCTTGTATTCGGGCTCCGTGTTGCTCCGGGAAAAATAGTGACTTTGGCTTTTGTCCGGTCCAATTCCGAGAATATTCATTTTCTGACTTTCCTGGAACCAAAAATAGTAGAAAACAAGCAAATGGAACTGTGTCATCTTCTTAATAGGTTAGTCCAAGAAATCATATGAAAAGTACTCCAAAGTGTGGACAAAACATAACAAAGTGGATAAAACCAAGCATGGAACATCAAAAATTATAGATACATTTGCAATGTATCACAAGGCAAGCAGATAATGAGCATCTCAGCAATCTTCTTATTTACCATGGGTAAATGGTGCTTTTTTCTCTCTTTCCTATTTTCTCATATCTTTTATTTTGTTTTTCTCCTTTTCTCAATATTTGACTTTTTTTATAAGAAGAATGCTTCATAGACAGCTCAGTATGGTTACGCTGCCGGTTTCCTCCATGATTAGGCATGGATTAGCCTGGCGGCCCAGGCGTTTCTATAACACACATACATAACTCCATGGACTTACAAGCTCCCCTTTCATTTCACACCGACGGCATCTATAGACAAAAGAGTATGATATCAACTAGCTACAAAGTACAAGTGCAATGTTGAAAGCGTTCCCCATGACAGCATGGTTCTGCTAATCCCCAATATATAAGTGCAAGCATATATGATGTCTACGCACTTCTATTCTTGTAGACAGTTGTTGGGCCTCCAAGTGCAGAGGTTTGTAGAACAGCAACAATTTTTCCCTTAAGTGGATCACCCAAGGTTTATCGACCTCAGGGACGAAGTGGTCAAAGGTATTCCCTCTCAAGCAACCCTGTAATCAAGATACAAGAAGTCTCTTGTGTGCCCACACCTAATACATTTGTCAGTTGTATAGGTGCACTAGTTCGGTGAAGAGATAGTGAAATACAAGTGGTATGGATAATTATAAGTGGTAACGGTGATAGAGAATAGCTTGATGGCGTGGAAGAGACTAAAGGCAAACTGAAATAAAGATGGAAGCAAGCAAACATGTAACAGATCTAGTAGCAAACGGTGTTTCAATGCTTAGAAACAAGGCCTAGGGATCATACTTTCACTAGTGAACATTCTCTCATAAATATATCATCTCTTTATGATACTACTCTTAACTACTCTCCGGTTGAACACTCTAATCGTTGGTAGGGCTATAACAGCACTCCTCAAAGTAAGTCTTTCCCATCTAGAAAACCCCACACTGTCACCTTGAGTACTAGATGAGTCCAACAAACACCACAATTTCATAAAGACATCCAACTCCAAATATAACTCATAACAAGTATTTGTAATCTCTAGCCTAAGTGCCACCATGGTGAGCATGCTGTCACTTTCACACACATGGGGAGAGCAGAGATTCATTAAAGCACTTGAGTAGCAGAATAGATCTATAGATTACAAGCTCATGATCACAATATGATCATGCATAGAGAGAGAGATGAACACATAGCTACCGGTAGAACCCTTAGCCTCGAGAGAGAACTACTCCCTCCTCATCATGGGAATCAACAATGGTGATGGAGATGGCGGTGGAGATCGATGGAGATGGCTCCGGGGGCACTTCCCCATCCCGGCAGGGTGCCGGAACAAAGACTTTTTGTCCCCCGAATCTCCCCTTCGGTGGCGGCAGCACTGCAGAACTTTTCGTGGATTTCTGATTGACGATTTAGGGTTTTGGTATCGGGAGGCTCTTATAGGCGAAGGAGGCAAGGTCGGTGTCCAGCAAGGGGGTCCACACCATGCCCTGGCGTGGCCTAGGCTGGCCCGTGCCAACGGGGGGTGTGGCCACCCTGTGGCCCCTCTCCGACTCTCCTTCTGGCTCCGTGAGTCTTCCGGGAAAATAGTAACTTTGGCTGTTGTCCCGTCCAATTCCGAGAATATTCATTTTCTGACTTCTCGGAACCAAAAACAGCAGAAAATAGGCAACTGGCACTGTGGCTCTTGTTAATAGGTTAGTCCAAGAAATCATATGAAAAGTACTCCAAAGTTGGAACAAAACACAAGAAAGTAGATAAAACCAAGCATGGAACATCAAAAATTATAGATACATTTGCAATGTATCAACATCCCCAAGCTTAACTCCTGCTCGTCCTCGAGTAGGTAAGTGATAAAAAGAAAGAATAATTTTTGAGGTGACATGCACCATCATAAAATTGATCAAAATATTTGTAAAAAATTCAAAGCTGGGATCATAGTACTTCAATCATAACATGAAAGACAAAGTTCTAACAATAAGACAAAGCAACTAAGTTGCAACATGAAAAGGCACAAACAAAAGATTCATGAATAACAATGCTTTGCAAGACGTTTGTTTGTTTCACATAAAGAAAACATAGCATAATAGTATTCAGCTTGTCCCTCAATAGAGTAGAAAATATAAATGCATAGGACACCTTCAAAGTTCATAAGAGTGACTAGATACAATGTTTAAACAAGCAATATCAAAGTATGCATCAATTAACTAGTCTTGGGACAATGCACATATAACTAAGAGTGGCCACTATGCTCTCAAAGTAGGTGCATAAAGATAGAAGGTGGAGACTCAATATAATGGTGGAAGAAAGGCCTTTGTAAAAGGAAGTATGGATTCAAGTCTCATAAAGAGCTTCCAAAAATTATGGTACTTATTAGCTTTCAGCTCTCATTGCCTCTATCATAAGCATCTTGAAGGTGATTAAGGTTAAAGTGACACAACTAAGAGGATATGCTTGAAGTGTTATAAACTAAAATCTCATGCCCCTTACTTACGAAGACCTATCCTCATGCTACTCAACTTCAGTCACGAGTAAGCTCTTGTCATTGTAAGTACATGTGTATCATTAAGAACCGCCAACGGGGTACCCCTTGCACATGATACGGGAGCTTTCCCATAATCAAAATGACAAGGCAAGCAGACAATGAACATCTCAGCGATCTTTTTAGTTGCTATTTTCATAGGTTTTTATTGAGGATGCTTCATAGAGTGCTCATTATGGTGATGCTGCAAGTTTCCACCATGATTAGGCATGGCTTAGGCTAGCGGCCCAGGCGTTTCTCTAAAACACATACAAACTCCATGATCTTACAAGTTCCACTTTTATTTCACACCGCCGGGATCCGTAAGCAAAAGAACATGATATCAACGGGGTACAAAGTACAAGTGCAATGTTGAAAGCATTCCCCATGAAACATGGTTCAGCTAATTTCAACTTATAAAGCACAAGCATATACGCAACAAAGAAGGACCCTATGGTTCAAGTTTATTAGAGGCAATAAAAGTAAAGCGTGCCATCAAGTTCGTGAGAGCTTTAATCACTAGTTTTCTCATAACAAGTTTAATTTGGAAGGTAAACAAAAGCATGAATATACTTGGAATAGCATAAGCTAGTAGGTAGGTATGGTGGACTCATTCGAATAACTTGGTTTAGGGAGTTGGATGCATGAGTGGAACTCATACTTTGTTGTGGAGGCTAGCAAAAGACTGGGAGCGACAAACTAAGAGAGCAATAATGGCCATAATCATGCAGAGCGACAAAACATCATTGATCAAAGCATAAAGTGATACTACAAGTTGAAAACTAAAGGATCATAAAGGCTATGGTGACTTGAGATAGTCATAACATGGTGTGAGCATGTGCCAAGTCAACCCAAATAAAGCATCAAAGGAGAATACCACTATACTATGCTTTAATATGCTAAAACAACGCATGATTCATCCAAGGCACATTAAGCAATCTCAATTGTTTATAACAAGTCATGCTACAACAAAGAATACTAAGCATAAAGCCAAAACAATACCAAGCATTGCATGACAAAGCATAGGCCACAGTCAAAAACGAGCTCTTTTTACCACATAAGCATGAACTTTCCTACCCTTTTCCAAACCAAACCAAACTATTTGCAAACCAATATATGAAAGAGGGGGTCCAACCAATTTATTCAGCAATCTAAGAAAACCAAGCAAAAAAAAACCAAAATGAAAAAGAAGATGCTCCACAACACAACTGTGCATGAAACAATAAAAATGAAGCGTTTGGAAGAAACCTGGAATTTTTATTGATGAAGAGGGGGATGCCTTGGGCATCCCCAAGCTTTGACGCTTGTACTTCTTCGATATTTCTTGGGGTGACACGCGTGGCATCCCCAAGCTTGAGCTTTAGTCCATCCTTCATCTCATTACTCATTCCTTCCATACACCTAAAATTTTTCCTTCGTACAAAACTTCACACAATCTTTATTAGCAACATTAGTGCACTCAAGATAAATAAGTCTTAAGGTTCAGTTCCAACACAAATAAAACTTCCATTAAAACACTAGATACTATAGCACTTCCCTCAAAAAGCTCAATTTCCCAAAAGAACTCAAAAAGGAACCAACAAGAAGCAAATGCAAATAATGGCAAAAATCTGTCAAAACAGACCAGCAGGTAAAGATGAATTTTTTCGAAGACCTTATGTTACTCAAATCGAAAAGTGTTGAACTAACGAAAGTTAGATAACAACATGGGGAAGAAGCACAAAACTTCACGACTCAAAAGGACGTACAGAGATTTTACACGAATTTTTACGGTGACGCACAGAAATCTTTTTCGGGACAACAACTTTCTCAATCATTACTTCTCTCTCATTAGAGGTTACTCTTGGCACAAAAAGCAAATAAAAAGGATAAGGAGCGGTTATTACTGAAGTAATAACTTCCAAGACTCAACTAAAACTTTTAGGTTATCTCCCCATAAGTACTTTTGTTTAACGCCTTTAAGTTAGGCATGATAGTTTGAGAAGATGCTCACATAAGAAATATGAATTGAAGTAAAAGAGAGCATCAAGAATCAAATTCAAAGCACAATTAAGTCTAACCCACTTCCTATGCATAGGAATCTTGTAAATAAACAAGTCATGAAAGCACAAATAAAAAAGCATAGGAAAGCAAAACAAGTGCAACTTCAAAATTTTCAACATAAAGAGGGGAAACTTAATATTGTTGAGAAACATAAAACCATGTTTCCCTCTCTCATAATAACTTTCAGTAGCATCATGAATGAAATTAACAATATAACTATCACATAAAACATTATTATCATGAGCCACATGCATATAATAATCATTACTCTACACATAAGCATAGTCATTCTTATTAATTGTACTGGGAGCAAATTCAATAAAATAGCTATCATTATTATACTCATCACCATAATCCTCAAATATAGGAGGCATATTGTAATCATAATTAATTTTCTCCTCAATAGTAGGTGGATTTAAAATATCATATTCATCATTGTAATCATCATATATTGGAGGTTTGGTATCATCATAAGCAACAAAATAGATATCTTCCAAAGCTGGGGAACTAAAAAGATCATTTTCATAAAAACTAGCTTCCCCAAGCTTAGACTTTTCCATAGAATTAGCAATAATGGTGTCCAAAGAGTTCATACTAACAACATTCCTATTAGCATGCAAATAAAGTTCCATAGGTTTTTTAATTTTCTCTTCAAACACTTCATGTCCTAACTCAAGATAAATACTATAAAGCTCTCTAATTTTTTGTTGTTTTCCATTAAGCCTAACTAGTGAAAACAAGAAACAAAAAGATAAAATTGCAGAATCTAAAGGAAATAACTTCGACCACTCACACCGGATGATGTGAGTACCTTCTACCTTACCTCCCCGGCAACGGCGCCAGATAATAGGCGTTTGCCGTGGGAGGTTCTTCTTCTTTAATCCTCCGGTGTGAATACCTTTTACCTTACCTCCCCGGCAACGGCGCCAGAAAATAGCTTGATGCCTACGCACTTCTATTCTTGTAGACAGTTGTTGGGCCTCCAAGTGCAGAGGTTTGTATAAAAGCAACAAGTTTTCCCTTAAGTGGATCACCCAAGGTTTATCGAACTCAGGGAGGAAGTGGTCAAAGGTATTCCCTCTCAAGCAACCCTACAATCAAGATACAAGAAGTCTCTTGTGTCCCCAACACACCTAATACACTTGTCAGGTGTATAGGTGCACTAGTTCGGCGAAGATATAGTGAAATACAAGTGGTATGGATAATCATAAGTGGTAACGGTGATGGAGAATAGCTTGATGGCGTGGAAGAGACTAAAGGAAAACTAAAATAAAGATGGAAGCAAGCAAACATGTAACAGATCTAGTAGCAAACGGTGTTTCAATGCTTAGAAACAAGGCCTAGGGATCATACTTTCACTAGTGAACACTCTCATATAAATATATTCTCTTCATGATACTACTCTTAACTACTCTCCGGTTGAACACTCTAATCGATGGTAGGGCTATAACAGTACACCTCAAAGTTCATCTTTCCCATCTAGAAAACCCCACACTGTCACCTTGAGTACTAGATGAGTCCAACAAACACCACAATTTCATAAAGACATCCAACTCCAAATATAACTCATAACAAGTATTTGTAATCTCTAGCCTAAGTGCCACCATGGTGAGCACACTGTCACTTTCGCACAGATGGGGAGAGCAGAGATTCATTAAAGCACTTGAGTTGCAGAATAGATGTATAGATTACAAGCTCATGATCACAATATGATCATGCATAGAGAGAGAGAGATGAACACATAGCTACAGGTAGAACCCTTAGCCTCGAGAGAGAACTACTCCCTCCTCATCATGGGAATCAACAATGGTGATGGAGATGGCGGTGAAGATCGATGGAGATGGCTCCGGGGGCACTTCCCCATCCCGACAGGGTGCCGGAACAGAGACTTTTTGTCCCCCGAATCTCCCCTTCGGTGGCGGCGGCACTGCAGAACTTTTCGTGGATTTCTGATTGACGATTTAGGGTTTTGGTATCGGGAGGCTCTTATAGGCGAAGGAGGCAAGGTCGGTGGCCAGCCAGGGGGCCCACACCATGCCCTGGCGCGGCCTAGGCTAGCCCGTGATAAGGAGGGGTGTGGCCACCCTGTGGCCCCTCTCCGACTCTCCTTCTGGCTCCGTGAGTCTTCCGGGAAAATATTTACTTTGGCTTTTGTCCCGTCCAATTCCAAGAATATTCATTTTCTAACTTCCTGGAACCAAAACAGCAGAAAACAGGCAACTGGCACTGTGGCTCTTGTTAATAGGTTAGTCCAAGAAATCATATGAAAATTACTCCAAAGTTGGAACAAAACACAAGAAAGTAGATAAAACCAAGCAGGGAACATCAAAAATTATAGATACATTTGCAATGTATCAATATACAACATAGACGACACAATGGTTCAAGTTTATTAAGGGTAATAATAGTAAAGTGTGGCATCAAGTTCGTGAGAGCTTTAATCACTAGTTTTCTCATAACAAGTTTAATTCAGAAGGTAGATAAAAACATGAATATACTTGGAATAGAAAATGCTAATAGGTAGGTATGGTGGACTCTTTGGAATAACTTGGCTTTAGGAGTTGGACGCATGAGTGGAACTCATACTTGGTTCTGGAGGCTAGCAAAAGACTGGGAGCAACCAACTAAGAGAGCAATAATGGCCATAATCATGCAGAGCGACAAAACATCATTAATCAAAGCATAAAGTGATACTACAAGTCGAAAACTAAAGGATGATAAAGGCTATGGTGACTTGGGATAGTCATAACATGGTGTGAGCATGCGCCAAGTCAACCGAAATAAAGCATCAAAGGAGAATACCACAATACTATGTTTTAATATGCTAAAACAACGCATGATTCTTCTAAGGAACATTAAGCAATCTCAATTGTTTATAACATGTCATGCTACAACAAAGATAACTAAGCATAAAGCCAAAACAAAATCAAGCATGGCATGACAAAGCATAGGCCACAGTCAAGAACAAGCTCTCTTTACCACTTAAGCATGAACTTTCCTACTCTTTTCCAATCCAAACCAAACTATTTGAAAACTAATGTATGAAAGAGGGGTCCAACAAATTTATTCAAGCAAACTAAGAAAACCAAGCAAACGAAAAACCAGAAACTAAAACAAAGACGCTCCAAGAACAACACAACTGTTCATGAAACAATAAAAATGAAGTGTTTGGAAGAAACCTGGGATATTTATTGATGGAGAAGGGGATGCCTTAGGCATCCCCAAGCTTTGACGCATGTAATTCTTGGATATTTCTTGGGGTGACACACGTGGTATCCCCAAGCTTGAGCTTTAGTCCATTCTTCATCTCATTACATCATTCTCTCCATACACCTGAAATTTTTTCCTTCATACAAAACTTCACACAATCTTTATTAGCAACATTAATGCACTAAAGATAATAAGTCTTTGCGTTCAGTTTCAACAACAATAAAACTTCCATTAAAATACAAGATACTGAAGCACTTCCCTCAAAAAGCTCAATTCCCCAAAAAGAACCTGTCAACCCCAGATTTTTAATCCTAGATGCCTGTTATGCCGTACATCGCAATCCAAGGATTACCATTTTTGCGAGACATAATAGATTGGATATCACAGTACATCATCCCTTAAAAACCATAATAAGGTCTTACACAAATAAAGGATCTCATGATCCAGTCTTAGTACAATCAAGTAGCGGAATAAATAGTGTAGCGGTGGGGTCCATCTTAAGTGTCACGGGCAATGCTGATGATGGGAGATGATCCTAGTTGTCGTAGCCGTCCTGCTGTCCTCCTTCAGGGTAGTCCTCCTCATAGTCTGGCCATAGGAATAGCCAGGGACAAAGCCATGAGTACAATTTAAGTACTCGCAAGCTAACACTAACAAGTAAGATAGTTCTAGTAGGAATGCTAACTCTAAGTTTATTTGTAAAGTTAAGTTTGAAACCTAAGCTGAGTTTAGAAACAAAGAAAGATAAAATAAAGTTTGAAAACACCTAAGTGGGAACTTAGTTGTCATTGTCACAACTCTGTTGTGGTCAAGTCATGTCACAATTCATTTCATAAGTCATTTGGAAAACATCTGACAACGGAATAGTATGACCACTCCATCTATCCATAACCGCGGACGCGGATATTCGAATAGTTTGACACTCTGTAGAGGTGGTACACTTTCACCACAAGATTCAATACATCTGTCAGGGATAACCCTGAATCATCATACTTAGTATGGAGATAATCAAACATAACCTTTCCTTTACACACTCTAGTATAAGAACCTCTCCTATGAGTATGGCCTCCTAGCCATGACCATCTATCATCCTGGGCACTACATAGGTGGACAACATTGAGAGCTAGCCTCAGCTCAAACCTCTCCCGCGAGGGAACTAATACTAATGCATATAAACTTATAGCTAATTCTTACCCAATTTAAGTATTGTGGTTGTACGGTAAAATTGGAATGGTGTCACATCCGAAACCAACCATCAGTTTTTGTAAAAGGGCTAAGGCTCATGACTTAACATTTTTATCATCATCATCAACCATTTGTGTTTCTCAACACATGTCAAAACATTTCAATAGAATGACTCTTCATTCCAAGGTTTTCACAAGTCATTTTCACCAAGTATTCCCAACTAAAGTGATCGAGTTTTGGTTTAGCTCTAAACTACTAAGTTAAGAGTGTTCACTAATATGGGGTGCTAATATCAATCTCATGCCATAGAATGACATCTAAGTCTAACTAGATAGGTCAAGTTTTATACTCTTTATGCTACCGTTAGACAAAGTAAAGGACTTTAGTACAGTAAAGGAAGTAAAGCTTGTAAAAAAAACTTGGAGTAGGTATAAGTCAAAAGGTATAACCGAAGCATGTCTAATGCATCTTGCTTAGGTTATCTTTCTAAATTCTAGCTTGCTAACAATAGCTTGCAAGGGTGATCTTGCATTGTTAATGATGGCTTGCAAGTAATCACTTGCAGGGTTAACTTGTATAATGCTAGCTTGCCTTGGTTGGTGCAGTGGTTGAAATTCTCTTCTTTCTCTTCTTGGTAGAACTCCTCCTCCTCGTGGACTTGGTCGGTACTATCGTCTATGAAAACATACGGAATACACAATCACCAAACAATACTTAACTAGTCTACTTAGCACACTAATGCACACATTTAATGATCTATTAACATCACAAACATCACAAGGTTTAATGAACTAGTTTCCTTTATTTTATTTGAGAAAAGTCATTTCTACTCATTGAAATTAACTAAGATTTAATATTCTCCAATTAAAATATGGGATCATGTGGACACATGTCATCACCACATATTCTAATATATGGGAATGTGATTAAAATGTTGGATCACATTTTAATAAGTTTAACTTTAATATTTAATGATTTAAAGTGACTAGAAATGCCTATATAGCATTATTTTGGTACTAGTCCAAAGTCACTGCATGCAAACCTTAATATTATTACATATTCAGATAGGTATGGTTAAATGTGATTTTTGATAATTGGAATCAACTCAAAAGCTATTATGGTTGATTTTAGAAAAATGTTTGAATGTGCAAAAGCTTCTGTCTTGTTATATTTACTAGGAGAGTTATCTAACTCTAAATGATTTAAATCCAACGGTCTTTGATAGATATTTTCATTAGCTTTCCAAAAAAATTGGAGTCACTCAATTTGAATTTGTAAAACTCTCTGAATTGATTTTCAAACTAAGGGATAGAACTAAGTCTAAGTCTAAAAAGAAAAATCCTAATTTGAATCATAGGGCCAGCGCGGGAATCTAATTGGGCCAGCCCAGATTCACTCCACGGCGCTGAGTGCTGCTGACAAGGGGGTCTGCCGGTCAGTGGCTCATTACACGCGAAGCAGTACGGGGCGATAAGGACTAGATCTAACGGCTCACGGTCGTCGGTGACGACGAACACGTCACCGGCGAGACTGAACCCTAGTGGCTCGGTGGGGTTGCAGTGGGGACATACCGGGGCTCCAGCTAGTGCGGCGAGGCGGGCAAACAAACAAGTAGATGACGACGAGATCAGGTGAAGTCGCGACAGAGGCTGAGGTGGACGAAATCAACGGCAACGTCTCCTCCTCTGCTGCGGCGGTCTCCGGGTCAATACCGGCGAGAGGCTGCTCAAACTACTCCGGCGAGAGGTGGGGAAGGTCTGGTAGAGAGAGGGGAGTTGAATGTTGTGGCGATAGACGCTGGGGAAGGCCTCCTTATATAGGCTCGAAGAGGGGACCGAAGGGACGACGACGAGCTCGTCGGTGACGACGATACAGGGTGCTATCGGCATGGGCAGCGTAGGCGGACGGTGGCTTGCCTCCTGGCGGTCCTCTTTGGCTTGATGGCACAGCTAGGGGCGGTGGCAATCGATCAGGAGTGTCGCGTGCTCTGGGAGACAGAGGTGGTGCTCGACGTGGTTCCCGGCGAGTGTGGGTTGAGCGGCGGGTTATGGCCGTGTCTGGCGGGGTAAGGGGTCGAGGCAGAGTGGCGCGTGTGGTCTGCGATCGAGGCGCGATCTGTGGCATGCTGGCGGTGATGGCGCTCTTGCGTGCTCTAGCGCGGCGCAAAGAGGCATGGGCGCGAGCGAGTGGAGGTGGTCCAGGGGCTGGCTGTGGCCCTGGGGTGGACAGGGGAGTGCGGTAGGGTTGGGCGGAGCTAGTGGTGGTGCTGGAACGGCACCGCGCGGTCTGGGGAGCGTTGCCCATGTTCGGCCCACGGTGACCAAAACCAGGCGGCGCGACACTGCTGCTCTAGGCCGGTTATAGCTTAGTTATGGGCTGGTTAGAGTTAGGGGAGACAAGGGGACCAAATGGAGGCCAATTACTTGACAAAGCATTGATCCATCAATAGTGTTTGTTAGGTAGAAAATTTGTCCATGCCACCTGTTCGACCAAATGGCTACAAGAAGAAAACTTTTGAATTTTGAGATGAAATTTTGTGGAGTGGTTTTTCACATGCTTAAACATCTATGGTTGCTAGGATTTGTTAAATGGATTTCATTTGAGTGGTTTTTGAAAAAGTCTGGTCTAGACATATGAACTAGATTCCATTTTCAATTGTCATTTAAAATTAGAGTTTGAATGCTTTTGGGAGATCACAAAGTGGGCCTTAGTACATCTTAACTTGTACTAGCAAGGGGTGCAAAGATCCACAATTATCTCTGTTGGAAATTGAGTGCTAGGAGCACCCAAAGTGGGCAAGGTGATTAAAATGGAAAAAGTGACCATTTCCTTTATTTAATTCTTTTTTATTTCTTTTTCTTTGGTTTTTGCTCGGGAATGATCTAGATGATGTGACATTCATCATAGAACCATTTTACAACCATTAGAACAAACAATCATGGCATTTCAAACAACTCATATTTTAAATGCACACATATGAATGCTTAAATATTTTAAATGGTAAAAGTTTTTGTTAACCCTAAATTGGGTAGATTTGATCTTGATTAAAGTTTTGGGATGTTACAAACCTTCCCCCCTCAAAAAAACTCGTCCCGAGATTTAAGAAAGAAAACTAGGAACTAAAGAGATCTGGGAACTCAGTCCTAATGTAATCTTCTCGCTCCCAAGTGGCTTCTTCTTCGGTATGGTTGCTCCATTGAATCTTGAGAAATTTGATACTCCAGGTCCTGGTGGTTCTGTAGGCTTCCTCCAAGATACGGATGGGCACTTCACGATATGTCAGATCCTTGTTGATATCAACAGCTCGGTGATCGATGTTCTTGAAAACTTCAGTCTTCTCCGGCACTTCTAGGCATTTGCGAAGCAACGAGATATGGAACACATTGTGGATGGCTGACATCTCTTCTAGCAGTTCCAGTTGATAAGATACTTCTCCTTGGCGGTTCAGAATCTTGAAGGGCCCGATATATCTGGGGGCTAACTTTCTTTTGAGACTAAAACGTTGCGTTCCCTTCAATGGTGAAACCTTGAGATACACAAAATCTTCGATATTGAAAGCCAGGTCTCTCCTTCTCTTGTCAGCATAACTCTTCTGTCGGGACTGGGCTGTCTTGAGGTGCTCCCAAACTTTGTGAACCATCTCTTTAGCTTCACGGAGAATGTCGGGTCCAAAGATCTGACTCTCTCCTACTTGCGACCAATTCAAAGGGGTACGACACTTTCTTCCGTATAAGAACTCAAATGGTGCCATTTGCAAACTGGCTTGGTAGCTGTTGTTGTATGAGAATTCTGCGAAAGGCAGACAATCTTCCCATTTTGATCCATATTCTAACACACAAGCTCTCAACATATCTTCTAGGATTTGGTTGACTCTTTCAGTCTGTCCATCTGTTTGCGGGTGATAGGCGGTGCTGAAGTTCAACTTGGTTCCTAATTCTTCTTGGACTTTCTGCCAAAATCTCAAGGTAAATTGGGTTCCTCGATCTGATACTATGGTCTTGGGGGTTCCATGCAAAATGACGATTCTAGCAATATACAACTCTGCTAGCTTCGAACAATTGGTAGGTTGTCTTGATAGGTATAAAATGAGCTACCTTGGATAGTCTGTCAACGATGACCCAGATTGAGTCATTTCCCCTACTAGAAGTAGGCAAACCAGTGATAAAGTCCATTCCGACGGAATCCCATTTCCATTCCGGAATCTGCAATGGTTCCAATAGTCCTGCGGGTCTCTGATGTTCTGCTTTGACTCTCTGACAAATATCACACTTGGCGATGTAGCTTCTGATTTCTCTCTTCATCTTGTTCCACCAAAATTGCTCCTTCAAATCCTGAGAAATCTTCGTTCCTCCGGGGTGGATAGAATAAAGAGTATCATGAGCTTCTTGCATGATAACCTGCTTCAGTTCTGAATCTGCTAGAACACAGATACGTCCTTTGTACCACATAACTCCTTCTTCGTCTTTGGTGAATCCAGGTACATTTCCTGTACCAATACGACGTTTGATTCCATCGATACTTTCATTTCCCTTTTGGGCTTCCTTGACTTGGCTAATCAAACTGGGTTGAAGTTCAATGCTAGCTAAAAATCCTTTGCTAACTAGCTGAGTCCTAAACTGCTCCAACTCCTCAAACAAACTTGGTTGCTTCTCCTTGATCATGGTGTTTAGCCTACACGGCAATCTGCTAAGAGCATCTGCTACCACATTGGCTTTGCCGGGGTGATAGTGAATGTCAAGGCCATAATCCTTGATTAACTCTATCCATCTACTTTGCCTCATATTCAGCTCCTTTTGAGTGAAAATATACTTCAAGGTTTTGTGATCTAAGTAAATCTCACAGCGATTACCCATAAGATAATGACGCCATGTCTTCAATGCCAAAACTACGGCTGCTAACTGAAGGTCATGGGTACGGTAGTTCTGCTCATGCTGCTTCAGTTGTCGCGACAGATACGCGGTGACTTTGCCTTCTTGCATCAATACACATCTGAGGCCAATCTTGGATGCATCACAATACACATCAAATGGCTTCTTGATATTTGGCATGATCAATATTGGGGCTGAGATCAATCTATTCTTGAGCTCTTGGAAGCTGGCTTCACATTTGCCGGTCCATTCAAAATTCTTTTCCTTCTTCAACAATTGGGTCATGGGTCATGGGTCTGGCGATGCTCGAAAATCCTTCGACGAACTTGCGGTAATATCCCGCTAATCTGAAAAATGCACGGACTTGGGTTTGAGTGGTTGGGCCTTCCCATTCTTCAACATATTTGATCTTGGTGGGATCAACAGCGACTCCTCCAGAAGACACAATATGTCCTAGGAATCCTACTTCTTTCAGTCAAAACTCACATTTGCTGAACTTGGCATACAACCGATGCTCTCTAAGGGTTTCAAGGATGATTCTCAGATGTTGCTCATGCTCTTCTTCTGACTTGGAGTAGATAAGGATATCGTCGATAAACACAAGGACAAACTTATCCAGAAAATTCATAAAGATCTTATTCATGAGATTCATGAAATAAGCAGGGGCATTGGTTAATCCAAAAGACATAACCGTATACTCGTATAATCCATAACGAGTAGTAAAGGCGGTCTTCGGAATATCCGTTGCACGAATCTTAAGTTGGTGATAACTAGTCCTAAGATTGATCTTAGAGAACACATTTGCTCTAGTCAACTGATCAAATAGATCCTCTATCTTTGGCAAGGGGTACTTGTTTTTGATGGTGACATCATTCAGCTTCCTATAATCTGTGCACAAGCGGTTGCCTCCATCTTTCTTGTCGACGAATAACACTGGCGATCTCCATGGCGATGCGCTTGGTTGAATCAAGCCTGTTGCCAACATAGCATCCAACTGCTTCTTCAATTCCACTAACTCTGAGGGGTTCATACTATAGGGTCTCTGGGCTATGGGTCCAGTTCTAGGGATTAGTTCAATAATGAACTCAATATCCCTATCCGGGGGTATACCGGGCAATTCATATGGGAATATGTTGGGGTATTCATAGACTACTCTGACTTGGTCTATGGTGGGTAGGGCTAGACTCTTGTTGCACTTGAATTGACGGGGCAAGGTTTCAGATATATGTTCTACTGATACTCCAGAGCTACTAGTCATGGTGATGGCTTTCTTGGCACAGTCAATCAATCCTTTATGCTTCGACATCCAATCCATTCCTAGTACTACTTCCAAACCTTTGGTTCCAAGTACTATTAGATTGGCATAAAAATCTATCCCATCTATTTTGATAGGCACATCTTTGCAAATTTTTCTAGCTTTTGTAGTTGAACCAGGGATTTGAACTATCATGACATGCTTCAAGTTGGTTGGGTGAATCTTACTAGTGCATGCAAATTCTTCGGTGACAAATGAGTGTGATGCTCCAAAATCAAACAAAACTCTTACTAAAACTGAGTTGGCAGAAAACATACCCAACACTACATGTGGAAGAGACGGCTGTTGCGGTTGTGAGGGTTCGCTGGGGCGAATCTTCTTCCTGGCTGAACACGACGCTGCTGTTGAGCTAGGGCATTCACATTGGCAGTGGCGACAGTCTTCTTGGGACACTCATTGTAGTAGTGGCCCTTCACTCCACACTCGAAACAAGTAATCTGGGACTTGTCTTTCGCTGCCACGGGCACATCATTGCTTCCAGTTCTAGGTGCAGTGTTATTGTTGTTGTTGCTGTTGTGCTTGGGACGTGCACGGTTGAAATTGCTAGAGTTGCCAGGTGATTGTTGTTTCCTCTGGACTTCACATTTCCTCCGCTACGGTTGGGGTAGCTTGGGCGAGACATTGGGGGTCGATTGTTCCGCAGGGCATATCCGGCAGACGGGTTGGGACGGTACTTCTGGTGACTGTTGGATCCAGCTTGGTGCATCATTCGATGTTTGTGGTTGTCGTTTGCTTGATTAATCTTCCCTTCCATCTGAATGGCAGAGTCGACTAGCTCTTCGAGATCCTTGAAACGGATATGGACGAGGACATGCATCTCATCATGCAGTCTGTTCAGGAATCTCTCCTTCTTCCTGGCCTCTGTGTTGATCTCATCAGGACATACCTCGCGAGGGACAAGAATCTGTCACGGTACTCCACTACAGTCATTCGACCTTGCTTCAATTCTCTGAATTCATCTCTCATTCTGGTGACTAGACCCTACGGCACGTGGGTGCGGCTGAACTTGATTTTGAAGGCTTCCCAGGTCATCACTTGACCATGGTTCATTGTGCGGGTGTTGTTCCACCATGCTCTTGCATCTCCTGCCAAATAGTGGGTGGCAAAAAGAAATTCATCGTTGACAACCACTCCGGCTACTTCTAAGTTGTTCTCCATTGTTTGCAACCAATCATCAGCGTCCAGTGGGTTCTCCGAAGTATTAAAGGTTGGGGGATTGGTATTCTGGAAATTTTTAAGTTTGGATCCATGATGACCCTGATTTCCATGGTTCTGATTGTTGTGAGCCATCTAGGCGATCTGCTGCAGTGTTGCTAGATTAGCTTGGCGCTCTGCCCTACTAGCTTCACGGTTGCAATGAGAGTCTGCAGAATCTGTAGCATTGGGTCTTGCGATGAGCTACTCCCTCCTTGGTTTCCACGAGTCATCTGAAGATTGAGATAGATAAAGGGGTAAGAGGGAAAGTTCTAAGGTTCATGGTTTTGATTTTCAAAGCTAAAACTTTGAGTTTGACTCAGGTTTTGCAACTAACTTCTTTTCATTCATTCAAGCAAAGCACACGATACAAACTCACACACACCACAACATCAAAGGAAAACATATGGTTTTAAGAACCATTCAGTAAGCTACGATACAATGGGACCGATACTCCTCACTCTACGATAGTGCTCTAGTGCATATACTCATCATCGATGAAGTCAGAGTCATCATCGTTGGTGTAGAAGTCCATAGCATCCTCCTCCAGATAGTCATCATCATTGCTGAGGTACGAGTAAATATCCCCTTGGATATCTTCACCTTCCTCTTCTTCTTCCTTTGCTGCAAGCTGAGCTTCTTGCTCCTTGATGGTCTTCTCGAGGTCGGCAACCTTCTTGCGAAGATGGTCGATGATGTGATCCTTCTTTGCGCGTTGACGACAAAGAGACTGATGATCCTTGACTAGCAGTGAGAAAGTCTGGGCCTTCTGGGCGGCAAGGGCGAGGTTGTGGTTGGCGACCTCTCTAGCATTGTCCAACTCCTTTTGTCTGTCGTATAGCAGGAAGTCGAGGTTCTCCACTTGACGCTTCAATATTGGGTGACTTGGCATCTCTAGCGGCATTCCCATGGAATCACGCCTTGCATAGTGAACAAAGCGGGTTCCTTGGATTAGGTTGACACTCTGGGCATAAAGACGTGCGAGAGCTTCATGCATTGCCCTGGCTGATCCATCTAGCCAGTTGTTCTCTCTCACAGAGAACTGAATCCTCCCAGATACTGATGCTTCTATCTTGCCTCGAAGATCAGCAGTTACTAGCCATTGTAAATCTCCTCCTGGTGGACCCGGGTGTTGAGCTCCAAGGAATTCTGGATGCGGACGCTCCAAGAACTCAGACAGTGAATCAAGATCCCTCTCGAAGATCAGTTGGCCTCTGTTGCCCAACTGGTAGAACTTGTTGTATTGGGCTTCCATCTATAAGAATTTAGGATTAGAAAGTTAGTGAAGTGATCAAGTGTGTCAAAGTTTTATGTAGTAATGTAAGAATTTGGAGGAACATGAATTTATTTGAGAGGAAGAATTCCCAAGGGTAAGAGAGGAAATAGTTTTCACAAATACTCACTTTGGTTTTGAAACTAAGTTTTTGTTCGGACGTCCATTCTAACTAGGGTCTCCTATGGTCAGGATGGCTCTGATACTAACTTGTCAACACCCGGATTTTTAATCCCAGATGCCTGTTATGCCATACATCGCAATCCCAGGATTACCATTTTTGCGAGACATAACATATTGGATATCACAGTACATCATCCCTTACAAACCATAATAAGGTCTTACACAAATAAAGGATCTCATGATCCAATCTTAGTACAATCAAGTAGCGGAATAAATAGCATAGCGGTGGGGTCCATCTTCAGTGTCACAGGCAATGCTGACGATGGGAGATGATCCTAGTTGTCGTATCCGTCCTGCTGTCCTCCTTCAGGGTAGTCCTCCTCATAGTCTGGCCATAGGAATAGCCAGGGACAAAGCCATGAGTACTCTTTAAGTACTCGCAAACTATCACTAACAAGTAAGATAGTTCTAGTAGGAATGTTAACTCTAAGTTTATTTGTAAAGTTAAGTTTGAAAACTAAGCTGAGTTCAGAAACAAAGAAAGATAAAATAAAGTTAGAAAACACCTAAGTGGGAACTTAGTTGTCATTGTCACAACTCTGTTGTGGTCAAGTCATGTCACATAAAATTTCATAAGTCATTTTGAAAACATCTGACAACGGAACAGTATGGCCACTCCAACTGTCCATAACCGCGGATGCGGCTATTTGAATAGTTTGACACTCTACAGAGGTGGTACACTTTCACCACAAGATTCGATACATCTGTCAGGGATAACCCTGAATCATCATACTTAGTATGCAGATAATCAAACATAACCTTTCCTTTACACACTCTAGTATAAGCACCTCTCCTATGAGTATGTCCTCCCAGCCATGACCATGTGTCATCCTGGGCACTACATAGGTGGACAACATTGAGAGGTAGCCTCAGCTAAAACCTCTCCCGTGAGGGAACTAATAATAATGTATATAAACTTCTGGCTAAGCCTTACCCAATTTAGGTATTGTGGTTGTACGGTAAAATTGGAATGGTATCGCATCCGAACCCAACCATCAGTTTTTGTAAAAGGGCTAAGGCTCATGCCTTAACATTTTTATCATCATCATCACCCATTTGTGTTTCTCAACACATGTCAACACATTTCAATAGAATGCCTCATCATTCCAAGGTTTTCACATGTCATTTTCACCAAGTATTCCCATCTAAAGTGATCAAGTTTTTGTTTAGCTCTAAACTACTAAGTTAAGAGTGTTCACTAATATGGGCTGCTTATATCAATCTCATGCCATCGAATGACATCTAAGTCTAACTAGATAAGTCAAGTTTTATACTCTTTATGGTACCTTTAGACAAAGTAAAGGACTTTAGTACAGTAAAGGAAGTAAAGCTTGTAAAAAAAACTTGGAGTAGGTATAAGTCAAAAGGTATAACCAAAGCATGCCTAATGCATCTTGCTTAGGTTATCTTTCTAAATTCTAGCTTGCTAACAATAGCTTGCAAGGGTGATCTTGCATTGTTAATTATGGCTTGAAACTAATCACTTGCAGGGTTAACTTGTACAATGCTAGCTTGCCTTGGTTGGTGAAGTGGTAGAAATTCTCTTCCTCCTCTTCTTGGTAGAACTCCTCCTCCTCGTAGACTTGGTCGGTACTATCGTCTATAAATACATACGGAATACACAATCACCAAACAATACTTAGTCTACTTAGCACACTAAGGCACACATTTGATGATCTATTATCATCACAAACATCACAAGGTTTAATGAACTAGTTTCCTTTATTTTATTTGAGAAAAGTAATTTCTACTCATTGAAATTTACTAAGATTTAATATTCTCCAATTAAAATATGGGATCATGTGGACACATGTCATCACCACATATTCTAATATATGGTAATATGATTTAAATGTTGGATCACATTTTAATAAGTTTAAGTTTAATATTTAATGATTTAAAGTGAGTAGAAATGCCTATATAGCATTATTTTGGTACTAGTCCAAAGTCACTGCATGCAAACCTTAATATTATTATATTCAGATAGGTATGGTTAAATGTGATTTTTGAGAGTTGGAACCAACTCAAAATCTATTATGGTTGATTTTAGAAAAATGTTTGAATGTGCAAAAGCTTCTGTCTTGTTATTTTTACTAGGAGAGATATCTAACTCTAAATGATTCAAATCCAACGGGGTTGGATAGAGATTTTCATTAGCTTTCCAACCAAATTGGAATCACTCAATTTGGATTTGTAAAACTCTCTGAATATATTTTCAAACTAAGGTACAAAACTAAGTCTAAGTCTAAAACTAAAACTCCTAATTTGAATCATAGGGCCAGCACGGGAAACTAATTGGGCCGGCCCAGATTCACTCTGCGGCGCTGAGGGCTACTGACAGGGGGGTCCGCTGGTCAGTGGCTCATTACACGCGAAGCGGTACGGGGAGATAAGGATCGCATGATTAGAACTAGATCTAATGGCTCACGGTCGTCGTCAACGACGAACACGTCGCCGGCGAGACTGAACCCTAGTGGCTCGGTGGGGGTGCAGTGGGGACATACCGGGGCTCCAGCTAGTGTGGCGAGGCAGGCAAATTAACGAGTAGATGACGGCGAGCTCAGGCGAAGTCGCGATAGAGGCTAAGGTGGACGAAATCAACGGCAACGTCTCCTCCTATGCTGTGGCGGTCTCCGGCTCAATTCCGGTGAGAGGCTGCTCCAACTACTCCGGCGAGAGGTGGGGAAGGACTGGTGGCGATAGGGGAGTTGAATGGTGTGGCGATTGAGGCCGGGGAAGGCCTCCTTATATAGGCTCGAGGAGGGGACCAAAGGGGCGATGGCGAGCTCGTCGGTGAGGATGATACAGGGTGCTATCGGCATGGGCGGTGTAGGCGGATGGTGGCTTGCCTCCTGGCAGTCCTCTACAGCTTTATGGCGCAGCTAGGGGTGGTGGCAATCGGTCAGGAGCGTCGCGCGCTCTGGGAGACAGAGGTGGTGCTCGACGTGGTTCCCGGCGAGTGTGGGTTGAGCGGCGGGTTACGGCCATGTCTGGCAGGGTGAGGGGGTCGAGGCGGAGCAGCGCGTGTGGTATGTGGTCGAGGTGTGGTCTGTGGCATGCTGGCAGCGATGGCGCTCTGGTGTGCTCTAGCGCGGCGCAGAGAGGCATGGGTGCGATCGAGTGGAGGTGGTCCAGGGGATGGATGTGACCATGGGGTGGACAGGGGAGTGTGGTAGGGTTGGGCGGAGCTAGTTGTGGTGCTGGAACAGCGCGGCGCGGTCTGGGGAGCGTTGCCCACGTTCGACCGGCGGTGACCAAAAACGGGCGGCGCGACACTGCTGCTCTAGGCCGGTTATAGCTTAGTTATGGGCTGGTTAGAGTTAGGGGAGACAAGGGTACCAAATGGAGGCCAATTACTCGACAAAGCATTGATCCATCAATAGTGTTTGTTTGGCAGAAAATTTGTGCATGCCACATGTTCGACCAAATGGTCGCGAGAAGAAAACATTTGAATTTTGAGATGAAATTTTGTGGAGAGGTTTGTCACATGCTTAAACATCTGTGGTTGCTAGGATTTGTTAAATGGATTTCATTTGAGTGGTTTTTGAAAAAGTATGATCAAGACATATGAACTAGATTCCATTTTCAATTGTCATTTAAAATTAGAGTTTGAATGCTTTTGGCAGATCACAAAGTGGGCCTTGGTACATCTTAACTTGTACTAGCAAGGGGTGCAAAGATCCACAATTATCCCTGTTGGAAATTGAGTGCTAGGAACACCCAAAGCAGGCTAGGTGATTAAAATGGCAAAAGTGACCATTTCCTTTATTTAATTCTTTTTGGTTTCTTTTTCTTTGGTTTTTGCTTGGGAATGATCTAGATGATGTGACATTCATCATAGAACCATTTTACAACCATTAGAACAAACAATCATGGCATTTCAAACAAGTCCTATTTTAAATGCACACACATATGAATGCTTAAATATTTTAAATGGAAAAAGTTTTTGTTAACCCTAAATTGGGTAGATTTGATCTTGATTAACCTTGATTAAAGATTTTGGGATGTTACAGAACCCAAAAAGGAAACAACAAGAAGCAAATGCAAATTATCGCAAAAATTTATCAAAACAGACCAGCCGGTAAAAACCAAGTTTTTCGAAGACCTTGTGTTGCTCAAATCAAAAAGTGTTGAACTAAAGAAAGTTACATAACAACCTGGGGCAGAAGCACAAAAATTCACGCCTCAAAAAGACATACGGAGAATTTTACATGAATTTTTATGGTGAAGCACAAAAATTGTTTCGGGACAACAACTTTCCCAAGCATTACTTCTCTCTCATTAGAGGTTACTCTTGGCAGAAAAAGCAAATAAAAAGGATAAGGTGTGTTTATTACAAAGGTAATAACTTCCAAGACTCATCTAAAACTTTTGGGTTATCTCCCAATAAGTAGTTTTCTTTAATGCCTTTAAGTTAGGCATAATAAGCAAGAAAAAGAATCAAGTGTTCTCAAATGAAGAAGCATTAAGAGCAAATTTTGTTTTCATAGTAGAGGCAAAAGGAATATTCTCTATCTTCTTAGGGAAGTGTTCTATACCTTTCTTGAGTGGGATTTGATATTTAATGGTGCCTTCTTTCATATCAATAATGGCACCAACAGTTCTCAGAAAAGGTGTTCCCAAAGTAATAGGACAAGAAGCATTGCATTCAACATCCAAAACATAGAAATCAATGGGGACATAGGCATTGTTAACCATAATAAGAACATCATTAATCCTCCCCAAGAGTTTCTTTTTAGCATTATCATCAAGTGGGACATTCAAATAACAATCTTCCAATGGTGGCAAATCAAGCATATCATAAATCTTTCTAGGCATAATAGAAACACTACTATCAAGATCACATAAATCCTTAAGATCAAAATCATTCACTTTCATATTAATGATGGGTTCCCAACCATCTTCTAGTTTCATAGGAATAAAAGCTTTATGTTTCATATTTTCTTCTTTAATTTTTATGAGAGCATCAGTAATGTGTTTTCTAAAGGCCATATTCATAGCACTAGCATTAGGACTTTTAGCAAGATTTTGTAGGAACTTAATTACTTCAGAGATATTGCAACCATCAAGATCAAAATCATCATTATCATCTAAAGTAGTAGAGCTATTACTAGCTTCAACAGTATTGGTAGTGATAGTAGAAACACTAACATTTCTAGCAATTTCATCTTCTCTTTCCCACTTACCATGCAATTCAGCTAATAGTCTAACATTCTCATCAATTCGAACTTGTATGGCATTAGTAGCAGCAAAGGGATTATCAATAGTTTTAGGCTTAGCAGCTATTTTATTAATCAAAGAGGATTGTGCTTCAGACAAAGATGATATATTTCTTTCAGCATTAGAAAGTTTCAATTGCAAACTAGGAATTTCCCTATTTAAACTCTCAAGTTGATGACTAATGTTTTTCAAAATAGTAGATTGTTCCTACATGGTTTTAGTAAATAACTTATTTTGCTCATATTGCATTTGCATGAAGTTTTTAGTGGCTCTTTCAACTTCTAAAATTCTTCCTTCACTAGGTATTCCAGGTTTACCATGATAACCATAAGTATTATTAGGAGGGTAAGGCCTATAATTGTTATTACCATAAGCATTGTTACCAAAATTATTATTTCTTATAAAATTCACATCAACTTGCTCTTCTTGAGCAACCATAGAGGCTAAGGGAACATGATTTGGATCAATATGAGCTTTCCCATTAACAAGCATAGACATAATAACATCAATTTTTTCACTCAAGGAGGATGTTTCTTCAACAGAATTTACCTTCTTACCTTGTGGAGCTCTTTCAGTATGCCATTCAGAATAGTTAACCATCATATTATCCAGAAGCTTTATTGCAGCACCCAAAGTAATGGTCATAAAGGTACCTCTAGCAGCAAAATCCAGTAGATTTCTTGAAGAATGGTTCAATCCTGCATAAAAGGTTTGGATAATCATCCAAGCAGTCAGTCCATGAGTGGGACAATTCTTTACCAAAGATTTCATTCTTTGCCAAGCTTGAGCAACATGTTCATTAACAGATTGTTTAAATTTCATTATTTTACTTCTCATAGATATGATCTTAGCAGGACGACAATATTTTCCAATGAAAGCATCTTTGCATTTATTCCAAGAATCAATACTATTTCTAGTAAGGGATTGCAACCATTCTTTAGCTTTTCCTCTCAAAGAGAAAGGAAACAATTTAAGCTTAATAATATCTCCATCTATATCCGTATGCTTTGGCATCTCACAAAGTTCAACAAAGTTATTTAGATGAGCAGCGGAATCTTCATTACCAATACCAGAAAATTGTTCTCTCGTAACAAGATTAAGTAAAGCAGGTTTTATTTCAAAGAAAGTAGCTTCAGGAATAGGTGGAGCAATAGGTGTGCACATGAAACCATTGTTGTTGGTGTTGGAAATATGCCCTAGAGACAAATAGTAGTAAGGACTATTATCATATTTCATATAGTTTACGATTAAGTTTTATAGCATGCTATAACTTTATTGAGTGGAAACATCAATACACGTGTGATATACAAACAACCAGGGGTTCCCAGTGAAACTCTAGTCACTGGTTCATTGGTCAACGGATGATCATGTGGCATTTATGCCAATTGGAAATGGAGTCATCTCATTACCGAGAATGAGATGATGAACCAATACCCAACCTAAACATCATGACTCGATCATGTCAAGAAGTTCAAGTTACGATGATTAGAAATGGATCCTCACAGACTATTCCTTAGACCGTGAGGCTATATCAATCACTGTCTCCCGAGAGTGCTTTGATAGCATCAAGCGCCACTTGGTAATACAGTGGTTATAAATGTGTGTTCAGGTACTCGGAGGAAACCATTGAGGCAATATATGTCAAGAGTGGGATTTGTCCATCCATGTGACAGGAATATACTCGAAGGGCCCACTCGGAGAAGTTATATCCAATAGCTACGCAGCGTGTGATTTGATCACGGGGATATCACTTGTCGGAACGAGTCAAGTAGCATTGTTTGGTAACGAGATTGAACATGACATGGTGATGTCATTGATCCGATCTCGGGCAATGCAAGTATCGAGAGACAAAGGGAATAAGATATGACTGTCCCGGTTCAAACGACGAAAGATCTTCATGGAACGCACAGAGGTCACATGGCCATCCAGGTCCCTCTGTTGATCATTGGTGCGAGAGTGTCCCAACCATGTCGGGAGTGTTCCCGAACCATGGGGTATCACGCTTAAGGGCTTGATGATGCTTAGAGAGTGTTTATAGGATCTGTGGAATCACCGAAGAATAGTAGAGAGAAAACCGGAAGGGTTTCAGTAAGTCTGGAGGTTGTGTGGAGTGGAGGTGGAAGGTGCTCCATAGCCATGGAGATTGAATAATGTGTGAATGAATGTTAAATGTTGATTTAATCATTTATTCATAATTATTTAATAAAGATAAAATCAATTAAAATGGTCAAAGGTTTAATGGGCCAATTTCTGGAGGGAGAGGGCCCATTAGGGGGAAAGGAGAGAGCGAGAAGGGGCCAAGGGGGTGGCTGATACATTGCAAATGTATCTATAATTTTTGATGTTCCATGCTTGGTTTTATCCACTTTCTTGTGTTTTGTCCACACTTTGGAGTACTTTTCATATGATTTCTTAGACTAACCTATTAACAAGAGCCACAGTGCCAGCTGCATGTTTTCTGCTGTTTTTGGTTCCAGGAAAGTCAGAAAATGAATATTCTCGGAATTGGATGGGACAAAAGCCAAAGTGCCTATTTTTCCGAAATTCATTAGATGCCAGAATACGAGACGGAGAGGGGCCAGGGGGCCACCACACCACCTGGCCGCGTGGCCCAGCCTGGCCGATCAAGATGCCCTCGGGACGAAAATCCTAAGTACCCGATCAAAAATCCATGAAAGATTCTATAGCCGCCGTCATCTCCATCCCTAGATCAGGAGGGATCTGAAGCTCTTCCCGGCACCCTACCGGAGAGGGGAATTCACCCTGGAGGCCTTCTTCATCACCATGTAAGCTTCCGGTGTGATGCGTGAGTAGTTCATCCTTGGACTACGGATCCATGTAGTAGCTAGATGGATGGTTCTCCTCCTTTGTGCTTTCATGTCTAGATCTTGTGAGCTCCGTTCATGAACAAGATCATCTATTTGTAATTCTGCATGTTGTGTTTGCGGGGATACGATGGATATTGAGATGCTATTTCAGATTGATTATTGATTCTATCATGTCTTTGTTATTTGTGATCTTGCATGCTTTCCGTTGTTAGTAGCTATCTTGGCCAAGTAGATGCTAGCAACTCCAAGAGTTAGTATTTATGCTCGATAGTGGTTCATGCCTCTGGTAATCTAGGGAAGTGACAGAAATCTCTAAGGTACTAGATGTGATGTTGCTACTAGGGAGAAAACAACAATTCTTTGTTCATAGAACAATCGTATTGTTTACTTTACACGCAGTTCGTAAAGCAATAATCTGTTGCTTGCAACTTAATACTGGAGGGGGTTCGGATGATAACCTGAAGGTGGATTATTAGTCATAGATGCAGTTGGATGGCGGTCTATGTATAATGTTGTAATGCCCAACCAAGTCTCAAAGGAGTCAAGATGATTAGTATATGCATGTATTGCTTTCTTGATGTTTGTCAATTGCCCCGCTGTAATTTGTTCACCCAGCATGTTATCTATCTAAGGAGAGCCACCTCTAGTGAACTATGGATCCCGGTCCTTTTCTTTTAGATACATCTACAAACTATTACTTCTTTCCATTCGATACGTTTAATCCTTTGTTTTCATCAAAACACGGTGAGATTGACAACCTCATCGCAAGTTGGGGACAAAGTTCTGTGGTTGTGTTGTGCAGGTCTCCACGTTGCTACTGGCACCGGTAGTGTGCCCTGCCAAGGCTCAGCTAGCAACACCTTTGGGGTGTTTCCTTGCTCCTACTGGTTCGATTAAACCTTGGTTTCATAACTGAGGGAAACTTGTTGCTGTGCTCATCATACCTTCCTCTTGGGGTTCCCAACGAGCTCTACATCAACACCGCACCAGCATCTTTCTGGCGTCGTACACTGAGCCATCAGTGGCCAGCGCCCTAGTGGGCCAGCCCTTCCCGCGCGGGGCCCATGGGGGTGGCCGGCGGTGCCACCCCTCCCCCTCCTCTCCTTTAGTCCCACCCCGGGACTTTGAGGTAGGTAGTACCTCCCCTGCCCCTATATATAGTGGGGGTATTTGGCCAAATTAAATACACCAATAATCAATAAAGGTGTTCTCACTTTTGGGAGGAACTCTAATTGATATTTTCTCTCTCTCCCTCTCTCTCTCTCTTGTGACCGTGGTCCCAAGTCTGGATTGCGTGAGCGAGAGACATCTTCACCGCAGAGCGCCATCGCGCTGCGGGATTCGGATCCGGGAGCTCTACTTCCGCAACTGTTGCTGGATCGGGGAAGCGGGAGTCATCGTCAGGCACCGGACGTGTGTAACTCCCCGCGAGGTGTCGCACTTGAGGCACTCAAGTCGTTGGAGCCAAAGGAGCGCAAGGACTTCATCACGACCTTAAGGTCGGCTTCGGCTCGTCTACATCAACCACACTCTCCTGAGCGTTGACAACGCTTTTCGGTCTTCAAGGGTAAGTTCGCGAAAAGCCCCTCCCGTTACTGTATTACTAATAGATAGGTCTTGGAAGCTTCAGGGGTTCAGGGGCGTAGAGTAAAATTTATTATTTTCATACGCGGAACCCCAACAGTGGTATTAGAGATAGATCTATGCGTAGTAATGCTAGTACGGGTAGAACACACAAGATGTACCGTGTGGGCGTTGATCTTTTAGTTGTTACCCTCCCACGTGTACTTGTGTATACCGCAGTAATGCTTGATGAAGCGGCCCCCAACCGGCTTTATGCGTTCATTTGCGAGACTAGTCCACGCTTGACATACGGCTTGTACCGTATAAAGTGGCTTAGGGGGGTGTTGGTCTCTCTCGCATTAGTTGGTATACCATTTGCAACGGAGGGCCCCGAAAGGGGTGTAGTAGAGATAACTACTTGATCAACGTTGTGCTGAAAGTTCGTAGGTAAGAACAGTTCTTGTGTGCAAGCCCATTCAACCATGTAAAACATGCAAAGATAAAGTAGAGGCGTCTAACTTTGTTTTGCAGGGGGGCGTTGCTTTGTGATATGGTTGTGGCAAAGGTAAAGTGATTACCTTTTGTTATGTATTAGTAGATAGTCACGAAGGTGATGAACTACCACACAGGAATGACACCGGTACCCTGGTGTCAACGGTGCCGGAACCCTGGCGCCTGAACCCGGTGACGACGGATGGAGATCACGACATGAAGGACCATATCGCATCGCATTTACGTTCAATATTATTGTTTGTATATCTTATTGTGTGCTAGTATTAGATACTCGACAGTCGCCTAATAAGATGATCCCTGTTAAAATTACCAACGATTGTGTTCCCCCTTAGTGTGCACCACCAAGAAAGTTCTTCGGTATGAGGCGATCCAGGGTACAGGCCTGGGTGTCAGACATATGTACGTTCACATACTGTGGGTGTAAGCCATGTTGCACAGTGAATACACTAAGGTTGAGTTGGCGAGCCTAGCACGCCATAGAAGCGTTGCCTCGGAACACGAATGGTCGAAAGATCGAGCACGAGTCGCATGAATGATGTGACCGACGTTTAGCATCCACCTTGGAACCCATATCGATGGCCGTGTCAATCGGGGGAGATGTGGCTGATAGGGGTCGTGTTATCACTAGGAACCCTTGTGGGGATAGGTGTTTCTGTGTGGAGTTATTATTAAATTATTTAATTATAAACTTAGTCTAAATTCCTTTTGCAATTATAAATGTAGAAAATGGTTCTCCCCGAGATTACCTTCCCTATCGACGATTGGTTAAAAGGAGAAAAGCTCAGTTAGATGGATCCAACTTTTCTGCATGGGTCATGTGTTTGTTTGATCTCCTTGGTGAGAACAATGTAGCTAACTACATGACCTGCGAGATGTATTTGGAGCCACCCTATTCTCATGAGACCCAGGAGCAGCGGGATCTGCGCTGTCGTCGTCGTGTGATGGCCACATTCATATCAGTGACAATGCGCCTCGGAATGGAGGATGGGCTGTGGCCAATGGTGGGAAGTCTTAAACCCCGAGTGGTCATGGCACATCTAAGATCGCATTTCGTGGAACAAGTGCGCATGTGGGAGTATGAGCTGATGGGGGACTTCCTCTCCATAAAGATGGAGGAGGGATCCTCACTAGACGAGCACTTATTGAGCATCTATGATGCATACATGAGTCTGGCATACTACCTGGACAACTGGTTCTCAAGCTCTTTTGTGATGGGAGTTGTGCTGCGGTCGCTTCCATCAAGCTTCCAAGCACAGGTCAGGATCTGCATTATGAGAGGCGACACGGAAACACTGGATTTCCTCGAGTTCATATCACATTTCAGAAATGTGGTAGATGAACCAGATGTCGCTCAGGTCATCAATGACAAAGGTATATATTTGATATACAGTTTTATAAATGTTATAATCTTGCAAACACATTTGCAGTGTTAAGTATATCTGATACTTGTTTTGTTTTGCTGAAACAGGTCCTTCTGCATGAGAGGTGCTTGCTGGAGAGGTGACATTGTGTGTTGATGTCGAGCATGATGATGATGGCCGACGACACTCTCCCTCTACATTTATCATTTAGTTTGTGTTTTAGGATGATTGTTGTAATCAAGAGATTGTGAACTTCTTTAGTGTGTCTCACATTTTGTGAGACGGTTATTTATATGAGTTTGTAACAAATAGTTGTTCCACTTTTATGAATGATTTCTATTTGTGTTCATATCTTGTTTGATTATGTGTGAACTATCCTTGTTGTTTGAAACTAATTGGTAATGCATGAACATTTGTAAAATATTAAAATGCCTTGAAATACCCAACTTAAATGATATTTCATTACGGAATGAAAACCGTTGTTTAAATTCAAAGTTATAATGATAATATGTGAAAGTCATTCGATTTCTTGTCACATATAAATCATGCCTAAGTTCGGCAAAATAACTTGAACACCGTGTATTACTTGAATACAAAGTGGTTAATGAATTATTAAAAGTAAATACATATTCGATGTATTGCATTTTAACAAAAATGGTAATTATTAAATGTGTAAAGAAGTTTACCAAAGGAAACATAAATATGAAATTATTTGATTTGATCAAAATGTTTCATCAACAAAGGGTATAAATATAAAAGAGAATCTAATTACTATGATTTGATCAATAGTAATGAAATTCAACTTTATAAGAATGGCATAAAAGAAATTGTGGAATGCAAAGCGTTTTGAAACGTCAAAATGCAAAGCATCACGATGTGATATTAGATATCAAAGTGGGTGAATAAAAGGCACCAAATAAATCGTTGTAGTGTAGATGTAGAGACCATTAGTTAGAAATAGTTAGCACTAAATTAGAATTTATAGTGAACCATTTGAATTCGTGAAAGTTTTAGGGTTATTCGATATAACCAAAACAATAGCGAATAAGTCCTTTTAGCGTATTCATTGGAAACTTTGAATATGAAATCCATAGCTGAAACCAAAAGGAAAGCAAGATTCGTACTGCTTGGATTTTGGTGCATTCTTGAGAAAGCTCACTTTTAGTGATATTTATCAATTATGGAGCAAATGGAAATTAGTGAAAAACACGATGAGGATTCATATCCCTCCATCAGAGTGTTGAGAAGTGCAACGGACAATGTTCCTGAACGATTCTCTTCACAGAAGGAAAGTCAATGATATTGATCATTGTGTTTTCCCTACTGGTGTTTTCACTACATAAAGTAGGA
This sequence comes from Avena eriantha, assembly GCA_910589775.1. Classification (NCBI taxonomy): domain Eukaryota; kingdom Viridiplantae; phylum Streptophyta; class Magnoliopsida; order Poales; family Poaceae; genus Avena; species Avena eriantha. The sequence continues at coordinate 210,646,122 of OU342742.1, forward strand.
TTCAAATTGTAATCCATATCTTGTATGGAGACATTTGTGAATCATTTGTCATGATTATTGGAATATGACATACCTACGAACTACGAAGGAAATAATGGTAAACTAGAATTATGAGAAATCCTAAAAGCAAAATTCACTTGAGATTAGAAAGCAATTCGTTGCTGAATCTCACAAGTAAAAATGGGTTACTTGGAATTTTCCCAAATGACTGCAAAGCCATAGTGGAAAAGGGGTGAATGACAAAAGCACAAATTTGTCAAGTATTGGACAAATTCAAATGAATTTGATTCAAGTGTGCTGAATGTCTAGTGGATTTAAAACTACTAAAAGTACTAGTATCTCATAGTAAATCTCCAAATTTGATATTTGATCATAGGATTTTGAAGTTATTCAAAATACTGAGTGGATATGCAATTTGCATAAAATTGAGTGGGAGCTATAAAAATTCTTCCTAAAACAATATGTGAATGACATATTTTTGAGTGGGAGCTCATAGGAGTAATTCTTAATTGTGTTAAGAATGAAAGCACAAATACTTATAAATAATGATTTATAAGGTGTAGGAGTTGATAATAGGTGTATTATGATATTATGTAGTATTCCTTAAGGGATTCTGAAAAGGGCTTCAGAATAGAAGTTAATTAAGGAACTTGTCCTTAATAACTCAAATTAGGAATAGTATTGAGTTGAACATCAATGGTTGAAAGAAAGAAAAGGATGATCGTCATCCACTATGTTGAGACATAGGTTCTATCTTAGTAAACCATGATGATAACTTAGCATTTTATGTGATCCAAATAAGGAACGTTTGAAAGTGATTAAGTTAGAACCACAGAATGTTGAGCTAAGTTTGTCCGCCGTGTCTAATAGAGAACTACAGACATATTTTCCGAATCCATAAAGGATGACATATCTTAAAGCATAAAGGGTTATGTTATAAGGGAATATGTTGGAAACTCCTGTAAATACCGATTAAAGTCAAGTAGGAAGCGAGGTGAACAAAACATCGAAAGTTGCACAGAGTGCACTGGTGTTTCGATGAATACATTTGTAATAATAGATAAGGGTACCATATAAAGTGTTGTATAATGTTATGGCGGGGCTAGTTCGCTTTTAACGTAGAATGATGTGTCCTAGGGAACAGTGCCCATGATAAAGCCCTCGAGGTTGATCTAAAGTCACTGTAGGCTCCTAGAATCAGGCCTCGTTCTACTGCCATAGCGACAATGCATACACACAGATGCTATCATGTGATGATAAAGTATTAATGTCATTCAAGGTGACATTAGTAAGTTGCAAAGGATTTGGGACTGTAAAGTACAGACCCAAGACTCAACCTCTTCCATGAGTAAGCATGTTCAGGGTACCGGATATATGGTGCCAATGATTGAGAACAAATGTAGCTAGTGTATTTGTACTCTAGTGCAAGTGGGAGACTATTGGAAATATGCCCTAGAGACAAATAGTAGTAAAGACTATTATCATATTTCATATAGTTTATGATTAAGTTTTATATCATGCTATAACTGTATTGAGTGGAAACATCAATACACATGTGATATACAAACAACCAGGGGTTCCCAGTGAAACTCTAGTCACTGGTTCATTGGTCAACGGATGATCATGTTTCCTGATCATGTGGCATTTATGCCAGTTGGAAATGGAGTCATCTCATTACCAAGAATGAGATGATGAACCAATACCCAACCTAAACATCGTGACCCGATCATGTCACAAAGTTCAAGTTATGATGATTAGAAATGCATCCTCGTGGACTATTCCTTAGACCGTGAGGCTATATCAATCACTGTCTCCCGGGAGTGCTTTGATAGCATCAAGCGCCACTTGGTAATACAGTGGTTATAAAGGTGTGTTCAGGTACTTGGAGGAAACCGTTGAGGCAATATATGTCAAGAGCGGGATTTGTCCGTCCATGTGATGAGAAGATACTCGAAGGGCCCACTCAGAGAAGTTATATCCAATAGCTGCGCAGCGTGTGATTTGATCACGGGGATATCACTTGTCAGAACGAATCAAGTAGCGTTGTTCAGTAACGGGATTGAACACGACATGGTGATTTCATTGATCAGATCTCGGGGAATGCAAGTATCGAGAGACAAAGAGAATGAGATACGACTGTCCCGGTTTAAACAATGAAAGATCTTCGTGGAACGCACAGGGGTCACATGGCCATCCAGGTCCCTCTGTTGATCATTGGTGCAGGAGTGTCCCGACCATGTCTGGAGTGTTCCCGAACCGTGGGGTATCACGCTTAAGGGGTTGATGATGCTTAGAGAGTGTTTATAGGATCAGTGGAATTGCCGAAGAGTAGTAGAGAGAAAACCAGAAGTGTTTCGGTAAGTCCGAAGGTTGTCTGGAGTGGAGGTGGAAGGTGTTCCATAGCCATGGAGATTGAATAATGTGTGAATGAATGTTAAATGTTGATTTAATCATTTATTTATAATTATTTAATAAAGAGAAAATCAATTAAAATGGTCAAAGGCTTAATGGGCCAATTTCCGGAGGGAGAGAGCCCATTAGGGGAAAGGAGAGAGGGAGAAGGGGCCAAGGGGGTGGTCGACGCCCTAGTGGGTCATCCCCCCCCCCGCACGGGGCCCATCGGGGTGGCCGGCGGTGCCACCCCTCCCCCTCCTCTGCTTTAGTCCCACCCAGGGACTTTGAGGGAGGTAGTACCTCCCCTCCCCCTATATATAGTGGGGGTATTGGGCCAAATTAAATACACCAATAATAAATAAAGGTCTTCTCACTTTTGGGAGGACCTATAATTGATATTTTCTCTCTCTCCCTCTCTCTCTCTCTCTTGTGACTGTGGTCCCAAGTCTGGATTGCGCGAGCGAGAGACATCTTCACCGCGGAGCGCCGTCGCGCTGCGGGATTCGGATCCGGGAGCTCTACTTTCGCAGCTGCTGCTGGATCGGGGAAGCGGGAGTCATCGTCAGGCACCGGACGTGTGTAACTCCCCGCGAGGTGTTGCACTTGAGGCACTAAAGTCATTGGAGCCAAAGGAGCGCAAGGACTTCATCACAACCTTGAGGTGGGCTTCGGCTCGTCTACATCAACCACGCTCTCCTGAGCGTTGACAACGCTTTTCGGTCTGCAAGGGTAAGTTCGCGAAAAACCCCTCGTGTTATTGTATTACTAATAGATAGGTCCTGATAGCTTCAGGGGTTCAGGGGCGTAGAGTAAAATTTATTGTTTTCATACGCAGAACCCCAACAGTTGGTGCTAGTGAAGTCACATAGCTTAGTGTTTTCAAGAGTAGTCATTTTTTGTGTGTTTTTAATAAAGAAAGCAAACTAGTAGAACTAATTTTGTGTGTGTGTTTGATAAAGAAACAAGCAAACAAAGCACAAATAAACTAAGAAAAACAAATGAAACAAAGTAAAGAGATTGGTTATGAGGGACTCCCCTTGTGAAGATGTCCTTGACTCCCTAATAACGGCGCTAGAAAAATCTTGATTATTGGCTCAACACGTCGAGCTTGTTGGGGAACCCCAAGAGGAAGGTATGATGAGCACAACAACAAGTTTTCCCTCAGTTATGAAACCAAGGTTATCGAACTAGTAGGAGCAAGGAAACACCTCCTAGGTGTTGTTGCCAACTTGGAGTCCTACACAACACAACCACAGAACTTTTCCCCCAACTTACAGTGAGGTTGTCAATCTTACCGGTTTTGCTGAAAACAAAGGATTAAACGTATTGTGTGGAAGAAAGTAAAAGCTTGCAGAAAGTAAACACTAAACAGTTTTAGATTGATGGTAAAAGAAAGGACCGAGGTCCATAGTTCTCTAGTTGTGGTTCTCCTTAAGATAAATGACATTATGGGTGAACAAATTACAGCGGGGCAATTGACAAACATCAAGAAAGCATACATGCATATACTAATCATCTTGACTCCTATGAGATTTGATTGGGCATTACAACATTATACATAGACTGTAATCCAACTGCATCTATGACTAATAATCCACCTTCAGGTTATCATCCGAACCCCCTCCAGTATTAAGTTGCAAGCAATAGATAATTGCATTACGCATTGCGTGTAAAGTAAACAATAAGATTGTTCTATGAATAAAGGATTATTGTTTTCTCCCTAGTAGCAACAGCACATCTAGTACCTTAGAGATTTCTGTCACTTCCCCAGATTACTAGAGGCATGGACCCACTATCGAGCATAAATACTCCCTCTTGGAGTTGCTATGTAACACCCTCTAATCGGCCCTACGCAAGTTTTAGCGCTGCCCGCCAAACCCGCATAGAAACGATTCAAGGACGCCCACCAGGCACTTTCGTGCGAGTGGAAAACGAAGTAATACCATTACACAATAGTCCTCGATGGGACCCACAGAACAGATATTTATACAACACGACTCGATGAGTCAAGAATACAGATATACAATACAAAGATCCAAATCACCTTGAAATTGATAGAGCGTCCGACAACGGACAAGATGCAAATGGAGCTAGGAGCCCTGAAGAATAACCAATGGCGTCCATAACCCTGCCCAGGCCAAGCCAGAAGGGTAACCCTGCTAACGATGGCGATCTCAAACCTGCTAAAACAAAAGGGGTGCCAACAAAGGGCGAAGGAAAAAGAGGAGCGTCAGTACTGAGGCCAGTACACGGCGAGGCTAGAATTTGGCGGCTCTCGCCTACATAGGTATGGTGGGCTGAAGCGGCAGCGCAGCGGCACTAAACAACCTATAGAGACTCGGAATCACTGGCGGCTATGAGAGAGGGGTAAGAAAGACCTATTCGGATCCAACCTGAAGCTAACACCAAACAAACCCATCCTGGTATTTCCCCTTCGAGACCACACGAGGAAGTCGGACCAAGGAACTCACACAGTTGGCAGTTTTAATCATCCCATTATAATTGAAGCACTTACTAGTCAGATATAGATAGCGTGGGCCGTCCTGATAGCATAAGTAGTGGGCAGTTTAATTACCATTCTGTTGTAGTTGGGACATTTACTAGTCAGATATAATTGTCCTGAGGAATCCCAAAACCCAATAGTTGTTGACACTTTTATCACATTCCATTTGAGTTGCAATACTTACTAGGCATATAGCATGTCACAAAACAACCCAGATCCACCAGCTGTTGGCATTTTTAATATCCATTCCGTTATACTTGAGCTGATTACTAGTCACATATTAAGTCAAATTTATAGCACTACTTTAGTTATGCTTGTCTATGATCGAGATACTATGCTCCAAGTCGTCCATAACCGCGGACACGGCTTTCAGAAAGTTTTACCCTGCAGGGGTGCACAAATAGCAACACACACTCGATCAACCTCGGAAAAACCAACTCAAAACCCAACGAGGCGTTCACGACAAAGCGATCACAGGATTCATAAATATTTCAGGGGGCCACCCCACTAAGCTACCCGCAACGAAGTTGGCCGGCTCCGGAACGGACCCAGGGTTTGTGTGGATGGCTGTAAACGACTGGGAACCCGAAAGTGTGACTGGGTTTTCGATACAGCGAAAACGTGTCACGATCCTAAACAGTACAGGTGCTCCACGCACAATCATAAATAAAGCAGTAATGCATGGCATAGGTACATGATAGTAATAAAGCCCCAATCTACTTTGTGGTCCCAAGAAATAGAAATGAATCAAGCTCTGGCTCAGGGGGGTCCTTAAGGCCTCCCGGATGTGGATAGTGCGAAAAATCAAGGAACATGTATCAAGTACTCGGGGTCCTATGGGACACAAGTGAGCGTGGAAGAACCAAATAACATCTATTGCCCACCGATGCCTCTGCATTAGTTATATCTAGCATTTTAATAGTTGTAATTAAAGTCATGATCATCTCCACCAATAAGCATATCCACCATTAAGCATCTGCCAACCTTCCAACAACTGTGGCACTGGACAACACAAGATCGCACCTGAGCAAGCAACTACGACTCGCAAGGCCAGCTATCTACCAAACACAGGTAATAGGAGGTGTCCATGGCAATATAGGGGCTGCACGGGATATAACTGGTGCTCGGAAACTAAAGCATCGCGACACGGATAGCAATAGATCAACAGGAGGAAATAAAGACTATAAATGCAAAATAGGTAGAAGGGGGAGAGATGCTCGCCTAGGAAACATTGCCGAAGGATCATATCCGGAGAACTTGTCGTTACTCGCATCCACTCATCGGCCTAATCCGCGAAGAAGCAAACACTAGAAGAAACACCGGATGCAATATTTAATACCACGGCAGAAGATCCGGATGATTATGATATGCATGCGCGATGAACAATTAATATGCAACAAGTTTTATATATAGCATTTATAAAATGGGGGCTCGGGAAAAGGGTTCACACATCGGGGTCCGGAAGATCTTGGGTTCCAGGGGTCCGGGGTTCGACAGGGTTCGATGGGGACGGCGAGGTTCGGATAAAAGATGGAGAACTTGTCGTGACGTGACAGCGATCTTGGGTTCCAAGCGGTCGGTCTTGTCGTCGATGGCGAGCTTGAGTGGATCGGTTACCGGGGTCTTCGGATCCGGGAAGTAGATCTTGTCGCACGGTGTCCGGGTAGGCGAACTTGGCGGGTTGGGGACGATCTTGTCGGGTCCGCATATCGGGTCGGTCTTGGCGTTCGGGAAGAAGAACTTGGCGTCCCGTGGTGATCTTGGCGTTCTTCAGGTTCGGGTCTTGGCGTCTGAGAGGAAGTACTTGATGGTTCCGAGAAGGAGGTCCTGGCGCTCTGGATCGGTCTTTAGGGTCTCGGTCATCGGATCTGTGAAGGAGATCTTGGCGTGCCGAGGGTTCACGCAGCAGATCTTGGCGTTCCGTGAAGACCTTGTCGGGGTAGATCCGAGGAAGTTCTTGTCGTTGTCACTTGGCGTCAATGGTACATCGGGTGTAACACCAGGTGCAGTTCTCCAGGTTCGGTTGGCGGTGAACTTGAGTCCACGTCGGGGCAATCTTTGGGCAGTGCCATGATTATTCGCAACAAAGATCAAATTAGCTGAGGTACACCGTATCTCCACAGGACACCACAGTTTCCTCGCTTACACGGATAGCAACATGCCACGTCTAGGGCTGAACATGGCGTGGCCTCGGCCTTGCTGCGAATGGAGGCGAACGCCGGCGGAGCTCCTAGCCGACGACGGAGCAACGAGGCGGGGCCCCCGTGGTGGCGGTCGATGGCGGCGGGAAGGAAGAGGGAGGCCGCGGCGTGGGGACGGGCGGAGGACGGTGGCGACACGACGGAGGAGGGCGGCGGTGAGGGTCGAGGAACGCGGCGGCCGGGGCGGCGTCCTGGGCGGCGGGGTAGCGCGGGGCTTGGGTGAGGAAAGAGAGAGGGGCGCGAGCGCGTGGGTGGGGCCGACGCGGTTGGTGGGGAGTGCGTGCAGGTGGAGGGTGGGCCTGGCCAGGGGGAGCGGGGCGGAGAACCCGAGGCAGACGGGGCTGCCTCGTGCGGGACGTGGTGAGCGGGAGTTGGCGCGTGGGGAGGGGGCGCACGCGGATGGGCGGGAAAACGGTGGCCAGGTGTGGGGCTAGGGTGAGGTGGCAGGCGGCGATTGGTGGGAGATTGGGGCCAGGCTGATGTGGCGGGCCGTGAGTGGCCATGGTGAGGTGGAGGGGCTGGGTAGGAAAATAGGGGTAGTGTATTTGGTAGAAAAAGGTTGGGTGTTAGACATATTAGGGTTTTTAATTTGGAGGTGGCCGGCTAGGCTTTCGGGCCTGGCTGGCTGCCTCCTATAAAAATAATATAAACTTTATTTATTTAAAACGGGGCTTTTGAAAGCTGTTGGTAGACAAAACAAAATATTTCGGAGACCCGGTTTTTGATTTGAAATAATAACGGGGCGTTTAGAAAACAAAAACAAACTTTTCGAAAATAGTTTTATGCAAACAAATGCAAGATGACATGACGATGCTCAAATGCAAGGTGGCATGATGACATGAGCACGCGGTCATGATGATGCAATGCACAAAAACACCGCGATTTTCTAGTAGTGGTTTTTGCGGGGCGCCACATGCTAGCATCTACTCGGCCAAGATATCTACTAACAACGGAGAGCATGCAAGATCACAAATAACAAAGATATGATAGAATCAATAATCAATCTGAAATAGCATCTCAATATCCATCGAATCCCCACAAACACAACATGTATGATTACAAATAGATGATCTTGATCATGAACGGAGCTCACAAGATCTAAACATGGTAGCACAAAGGAGAAGAACCAGCCATCTAGCTACTACATGGACCCGTAGTCCAAGGATGAACTACTCACGCATCACACCGGAGGCTTGCATGGTGATGAAGAAGGCCTCCAGGGTGAATTCTGCCGTCTAGCAGGGTGCCCAGAAGAGCTTCAGATCCCTCCCGATCTAGGGATGGAGATGACGACGACTACAGACTCTTTCGTGGAATTTTGATTGGGTACTTAGGGTTTCTGTATCGGAGGCATATTATAGGCGAAATGGGAGGCCGAGGGGGTGGCCTAGGAGGCCACACCACCCCTTGGCGCAGGCCAGGCCTGGCCACACGGCCAGGTGGTGTGGCGGCCCTCTGGCCCCTCTCCATCTCGTATTCTCACTCCATGTCCCCCTCAGTGAAATACTAACTTTGGCTTTTGTCCCGTCCAATTCCGAAAATATTCATTTTCTGACTTTCCTGGAACCAAAAACAGCAGAAAATAGGTAGCTGGCACAGTGCCATCTTGTTAATAGGTTAGTCCAAGAAAGTGTATAAAACGTACTCCAAAGTGTGGACAAAACATAAAGAAAGTAGATAAAAATCAAGCATTGAACATCAAAAATTATAGATACATTAGCAACATATCAGATAAGTTCTCTATTCATGATATGACTCTAGTAAAAAGGTAAAAAGATAAAAGATAATGATGTGATACCGCGGCACTCCCCCAAGATTGGAACAAACCAAGGGGATGCCAAAACCTGATGACGAATTACTCCTTCGGTGGTGGTGGTGTCCTCTCAATAAGCTTTTCAATTAAATTCTTCAAGTCCTCAATCTCAAAGGTGAGAGTACGAATCAACTCCGAATTTTGCTCGATGCGGTTCATGATCATGTTGGGTTGTGAATCCCAGCCCTTGTGATTGTTTCCCCACTCTTCCACCTTGAAGTATTCTTTTCCTGCATGGTTAGAATGAGGCATATCCCAATGGGAAGGTAATTTTTCCATGGGCATCTTTTGGAACTATTGCTCATGTATGAGGGTATGGAAGGGATTCTTGTCGCGTGGAGGAAACGACCGTGGAGCCAAGCAAAGCCGCGGAACCATCCCTCAAGTGGACATCCATGCAGACCTTTTAAGCTTAACAGGACGTGCCCTCACTCTAATGCTTGCAATGGTGGTGCTAGTGCGCGGATGCTGGTGTTCCTTCACTTCCTCTTCAACTTCACCCTTGATCTCCTCCTCCTGCTTGGGGTCCTGGAGATCATCTTCCATAGGGTTCTTACCCTTATCGTCGGTGGAGACCATCATGCTTCTAAACTTGAGATTAGCTCCTGATAGAAACAGATCAAAACGAAAACAAGGCGAGAACATGATATACAGACCTCGAGGGTTCCAGGGGATTATATATTACAAATTTTAACAACAAAAGGAAGGTACTGGGAGAAAACGGGCCGGAGACGGGCTCTGGGTGGCCACATCCCCTGGTGGCGCGGCCAGGTGGGCCCATGCCACGGGGTGGTGTGAGCCACACGGGCTCCGCTTCCGTCCCTTTTTCGACTCATAATCTTCCATGTTAGAGAAAAACTGCAAAAATATAAATTCAAAGGTTTTTTCATGGATCTTTTCCTTTACCAAAACTGTTACCTATTCGAAAACAAACTCTGCAGGTTTCTGAATTTGGTCTTTAATAAAAAAATTCGGAGTCACCACTTGAATAACATCAGTATCTTCATTGTAAGAATCTCTAGAAATATTGAGTCTTTGACCATTCACCACTTGTGTAGTATTGTCTTTTAAGGAAGAAATTTGTATTGCACCTGAACGACACACCTCTTCAATAACAAAAGGTCCTTCCCATTTTCAAAGTAGTTTTCCTGCAAAAAATCTGAGACGAGACCTATACAATAGAACCTTATCACCAACATGGAACTCTCTCTTCAGAATTCTCCTTTCATGCTATCTTTTAACTTTTTCTTTAAAGAGTCTAGCATTTTCATATGCTTCACTTCTCCACTCATCTAAAGAACTCAAGTCAAACAATATTTTCTTACCAGCAAGTTTGAAATCTCTATTGAGTTCTTTCACTGCCCAATAAGATTTGTGTTCTAATTCTAAAGGCAGATGACAAGCTTTTCCATAAACCATTTTGTAAGGGGACATTCCCTTAGGATTTTTATAAGTAGTTCTATAAGCCCATAAAGCATCATTCAACTTTTTAGCCCAATTTTTTCTAGATCTATTAATAGTCTTGCCCACTGGTTTGGGGATGATAAGATGAAGCAATTCTATGATTAATGTCATATTTAGCAAGGGTCTTCCTAAAGCCACCATGAATGAAATGTGAACCTCCATCAGTCATAAGATACCTAGTCTCTCCAAACCTAGGAAAGATAAAATACTTAAGCATTTTTAAAGAGGTCTCACCATCAGCACTTTTTGTAGGTATGGCTTCTACCCACTTAGTAACATAATCAGTGGCAACAAGAATATGAGTATAACCTTTTGAAGGAGGAAAAGGTCCAATAAAGTCAAATCCCCAACAGTCAAATGGTTCAATAACAAGAGTGTAATTCATAGGCATTTCATTGCATCTAGAAATATTACCAATTCGTTGACATTCATCACATGATAAGATAAACTTTCTTGCATCTTTAAAAACGGTTGGCCAATAAAAACCTGATTGTAGAACCTTTTGTGTGATTCTATCTCCAACATGATGTCCTCCATAGGCACTACCATGACATTTCTGCAATATCTCCTTTTGTTCATATTCTGGAACACATCTTCACATAATACCATCCATTCCCTCTTTATATAAAAGTGGGTCATCGCAAAAATAATGCCTCAAATCATAAAATGATTTCCTTGTTTGCAGGGCTGTAAAAGTTGGAGGCAAATACTTGGAAACAATAAAGTTAGCATAATCAGCATACCAAGGACTCTCTCGCGAGCTTACACCTATTGCATCCAACTATTCATTTGGAAAACTATCATTAACAGGCATAGGATCAAAGGAAATGTTTTCCAATCGAGATAAATTATCAACAACAGGATTTTTATCACCTTTCCTATCTACAATATGTAGATCGAACTATTGTAAAAGCAACACCCATCTAATAAGCCTAGGCTTAGCATCTTTCTTTGTCATAAGGTACTTAATAGCAGCATGATCAGTATGAATGGTAAGTTTTGAATCAACAATATAAGGTCTAAACTTATCACAAGAAAAGACAACAGCTAAGAACTCTTTTTCAGTAGTAGCATAATTATTTTGAGTAGCATCAAGAGTCTTACTAGCATAATAGATAACACTCAACTTTTTATCTATTCGTTGCCCAAGAACAACACCTACAGCAAAATCACTAGCATCGCACATAATTTCAAAGGGTAAATTCCAATCAGGTGGCTGGACAATAGGAGCAGTAGTTAAAGCTTTCTTTAGAGTTTCAAAAGCTTCCTTACAATCATCATCAAAAACAATAGGTACATATTTTTGGAGAAGATTAGTAAGAGGTTTTGATATCTTGGATAAATCTTTAATAAACCTTCTATAGAAACCAGCATGACCAAGGATACTATGAATACATTTGACATCCCTAGGATAGGGCATTTTCTCAATTGCTTCAACTTTGGCTTTGTCAACTTCAATGCCTCTTTCGGAAATTTTATGTCCAAGGACAATTCCTTCATTAACCATGAAGTGGCATTTCTCCCAATTAAGGACAAGATTAATTTCTTCGCATCTCTGCAAAACATTATCAAGGTTGTGCAGACAATTATCAAAAGAAGTTCCATAGACGGAAAAATCATCCATGAATACTTCCACAATTTCCTCACAAAACCATGAAAGATAGCAGTCATGCATCTTTGAAAAGTAGCAGGAGCATTACACAAACCAAAAGGCATACGCCTATAAGCATAGGTTCCATAAGGACACGTAAAAGTAGTTTTTTATTGATCTTGTTGTTTAACAGCAATTTGAGAGAACCCAGAGTATCCATCAAGAAAGCAAAAATGAGTCTTTTTAGACAACCTTTCTAACATTTGATCAATAAAAGGTAGTGGGTAATGATCTTTCTTAGTAACTTCGTTAACCTTTCTGAAGTCAATTTACATCCTATAACCAACTACTACGCTTTGGGGGATAAGCTCATTATTCTCATTAGGCACAACAATAATTCCTCCTTTCTTAGGGACACAATGAATAGGACTAACCCATTGACTATCAGCAATAGGATAAATAATACCAGCATCAAGGAGTTTTAATACCTCATTTCTTACCACTTCCTTCATCTTAGGATTTAAACGACGTTGATGTTCTACCACTGGTTTTGCATTGGGTTCTATAGTAATAGCATGCTAACATATAGTAGGAGAAATCCCCTTTAAATCATCAAGGGTATAACCCATAGCTCCTCGGTGTTTCTTCAATACTTCTAATAATCTTTCCTCTTCCTTTCCTGAAAGTTTAGAACTAATAATAACATGATATATTTTCTTATCATCGATGTAAGAGTATTTAAGATCATCAGGTACAGGTTTCAGATCGAAAATCGGATCCTTTTTACGTGGTAATGTGGTACCCAAATTTTCCACAGGTAAGTTATGCTTAAGCATCTTGTGTTGATGATGGAGAATCTCATCAATCTCATTTGTTTCTGCCATGAAGATCTCACTTCCGTGGTCTTCCATAAATTTCTGCAAGGCATTGTTAGGAGCAAGAGAAATAGAAGCAAGTTGTTCAACTCTAAAATCCTCATCAGGCAATTCATTTTCGTAAGGAACTTTAGCAAAATTTGAAAAAATAAACTCATAAGATTCTCCATCAAATTTAGTTAAAATTTTCTCCCTCTTACAATCTATAATGGCTCCACAAGTGTTTAAGAAAGGTCTACCAAAAATGATAGGATAGGTTTTACTAGCAGCTGAACCAAGTACTAGAAAAGCAGCAGGATATTTAATCTTACCACAAAGAACTTCCACATCTATTACAATACCAATTGGAGAGATGGTCTCTCTATTTGCAAGGTGAATAACCACATCAATTTCTTCTAGTTTGCAGGGACCAATTTCATGCATAATTTCTTTGTAAAGCTCATAAGGAATAGCACTTGAACTTGCACCAATATAACATAAACCATAATAGCAGTGATCACCAATTCTAACAGAAAGCACAGGGACACTAGCTTTCCTAGTTCTACTAGGATGTGAAACAATATTAGAAGCATCCTCAAAAGATAACGTGTCTGTCTTCTACACTTTTAGTGACAAGGTCTTTCACAATTGCTACTGCAGGTTCAACGTTTATTTGTTCATCGGGTTTGACAACTCTCTTTGTACCTTTGTTAACCACACTATTTATCATAGAATTCTCCTTTACCTTATCTGGGAAAGGTATTTTCTCGATGTAAGGTTTCAAGTAAAATATGATCAATGGTACAAACTTCAGTACTTCTAGCAGGAACACAATCAACAATATCTTTATATGGTGCATGATACTTGTTCCATTCCTTTTTGGGAATTTCAATATAAGAGGCAAAAGCCTTAAAACAATTTGCAATAACTTGAGAATCAAGACCATAAGCATTACTAATATTATGAAAGTCATCAGTTCCCATAAAAGACTAGTTCCACTCTTCAATAGCACTTCACTCCCTAGCAAAGGCGCCAACAAATAGACTTGATGACCCACAAGTATAGGGGGTGTATCGCAGTATTTTCATCAAGTAAGAGTTTCGAACCCAACGAGGAGCAGAAGGTGTTGACAAGTGGCTTGGATCAGGAATTCTCTGTAAATACTCAGGAAACCGATTTTTAGGGGTTTTTGACAATGCAGATAAATAGAGTACGAGTAAATAAAAGATAGTAATAATAATTACAGCAAGTGACCCAATCCTTTCTTTAGCAAAGGACAAGCCAGTTGTATTACTTAAGATGACCAAATATTCTCAAGGACACATGGGAATATCGCCAAGTGCTTTCGTTTCATATAGTTGATTAATCTTCTTTGGTTGGAAAAGTGTTGTGTGGGTGAACCTATGCTAATGTATTGACCTTCCAAGGACTAATACATACTTGTGATTATACCCCTTGCAAGCATCCGCAACTACAAGAAAGTAATTAAGATAAAAACCAAACCACAGCCTTAAACTTTGAGATCCTACACTCCATTATGCAAAGGTTTCCTAACGAGGGTTCATGTTTCTATCACTCTCGCAACCCCACGATTAGTAGCCAAATACACAATGCATTCCCCTAGGCCCATAAAGGTGAAGTATCATGTAGTCGACGTTCACATGACACCACTACAAGAATAACACCACAACTTAATTATCAAACTATTGAATCTTTCTCAACACAATTCTACTATTAACAACATGACTTCTCTCATGTCCTCAAGAACTAAACGAACTACTCACAAGACATCATATGGATCAAGATCAAAGATGAAATAATGATAAGTAACAATCTGAACATAAACCATAATTCAATGGTTCCACTCAATAGCATCAACTACAACAAATAATCAACACCGGGAAAGTTTCCCCTAAGAACTATGCAAGATTCAACCCAATTATTATAGCGGTACGGAGTGGTGATGACGCTCGTGATGATGATGGTGGAGATGATGATCCCGATGAAGTCTAGTTTGATGATGGTGTTGATGGCGATGATCTCCGCTCTTCGGGAAGGAATTTCCCTGACAGATTTCTGCCTACCGGAGAGCTCTTTCTCTCTTTGTAGTTTCCACCCTGCAGAGGTGGCGGAACCTTTCTATGGTCGCTCCATGTCGGGGGGATGATCCCCAGGTACCCAAACCGGACAAGAAGCCAGGCAGTTGGATCGCGTCCAGCTGACCAGATGTAGCCGGACAGGGCAAGACAGGCCGGCTATCCCCTGGTAGCCGGATCAGCAAGAGGCAGCCGGATACGGTGACGTAGCCGGACCCAATCAGTGGGACAGGATGACGTGCGTATCAGTGCACGGTACGCCTTGTACGATGACAACACTGGCAACCACCCGGCCATACCGAAGACTTTGCGTGGGTGACGCAGGAACAGTGGCCTGTGCTGACGACGGGCTCGCACGGCGTCCACTGTGCCTACGACAGCCATACCGCTCGTACTCCGATAAGACATGCCATACCGGATACTGTAGATGACTAGCTGGCTGGGACCCGCCTGTGGGGCCCACCAGTCGGACTTGCCAGTGAGACCTTTGCCTCTCTGCCTATATAAGGAGAGGCAAGGCCACAGTAGAAAGGGTTGATCATACAACATTTAAGGCAGTAGCTAGCACATACAGCTCGAGGAGCACTTGTAGTTCGTGTATTCCACATAGTCAGATCCGGCAGGAGTAGGGGCTTTACCTCACCACGAGGGCCCCGCACCTGGGTACTTCTTGTGTCCCGCTACGCTCGCTTGTATCCTATCCCGCCTGCGGACGCCGTCGATAGCTTCCCTGGTAGTCCCCACACCTCTATCTAACCTCCTTAGGTACCGCCGTTCCCAATACAACGACAGTTGGTGCCCACCGTGGGGCAACATGGCTTCGACCGGAGTCACGTTCCGCACGGGACCCCGCACTTCAGCCGGTGAGCGCGTGGCCTCCGGGCTGGTGCTCACGCTTGGCAACTTCGACTGCGTCATCGACAACGCCTCCTGCTTCGCCGGAACCTCCTTCCCGGCGAACGGCACCGTCCTGCTATTCGGCGATCTCCCCGTCTATGTCGCCACCATCCCGGAGCGTTTCCCTAGGGAAATCGTCTCTGTCGCGGAGCTGCCGCGCTCAGGCGACAATGCCTCCGCCGCATCCCACGGCGTGGAGGTCACGATGGCCGGTTCCAGCTCCCATCCCCGCCAGCCGCGGGAGGAAGGCGCGGACAAGGTCGGAACTTCCGCTTCCCCGCAGCCCCGGAACCCGGTGGAGGATGCCATTGATCGGCTCCTGACGCCGGTTAACCTCGAGGATAACCCGGAAGAGGCGGAGGCCAACTTCAGCATGGAGAGACAGATCCTCCTCCATGAGGCCATGGAGCTGGCGGCAGCCCACAAGCAGCTCGAGATCACCCGGCGCGAGTACAACCGCGTGCACGGCCATACTCCGGCTACCGCGGAGCTGAGCCGGCGCGGCCAGGTATGGCGTCGGGGTGGGGAGCTCGGCGGTAGAATGGAAAAGGACGGCGAACCAGATCCCGCGCCTGCCCTCACACGGTCCACCTATAGCACGCCCATCAAGAACCTGCGCGCGGTGCGAGCGGCGGCAGAGGAACTACCCAGCCTGGAGAGCGAGGAGCGAGCCCGCCAGCACACTCGCGTGCAGGAGCTCCTCCGCGTCGCGGACGAGCAGGCCGGTGCCAACCGGCAGATGCAGGAAGACCTTAGATACTCCAGGGGAAGCAGGCCACCTGCCAACAGCAGGGGCGCGCCGCGCGACACCCAGCAGGCGTCTTCCCCTCAGCCGCCAAGGGCCCGCAGTAGGCGTCGCAGCTCCGGCAACAGGGGCCAGCCACGCCAGGAGTAGACGGTGAACAGCAACCTGCCACCTCCCCCTCCGCCAGCCGGAGCGCCCAAACCAGCCGGTTCCCGTCTATCGGGCCGGGTGGGAGCGCCCATCCCGGATTGTCCAGATGCCCACGACCGCATCGAGCTCCTCGCTCAAGCGCACGTCACGGAGGAGGAAGATTCGACCGGCCCGGTTTGTTTCGGACCCGCATCCGGAACGAGCCATTTCCGGATAAATTCTCCCTGCCCAGGGACACCCCCAAGTACGACAGCAGCATGAAGCCGAAAGACTGGGTGACCGACTATGCTACGGCAGTCGGCATCGCCCATGGGAACAAGCGCACAGCCGTGCGCTACGTCCCCCTCATGCTAACTGGGTCGGCAAGGACATGGCTCCATAGCCTTACGCCCAACAGCATCAACGCCTGGCCTGACTTCGAGAAGGTGTTCATCTACAACTTCAACGGCACGTACAAGCGCCCAGGGCGCCCGCGCGACCTGGCCTTGTGCGTCCAGGGCGACCGCGAGACTGACCGCGAGTACCTTGCCAAGTGGACGGAGCTGCGCAACACTTGCGAGGGCATCCTGGAGAGACAAGCCATCAGTTTCTTCATCGAGGGTTGCCGAGAGGGCACCAAGCATCGCGACCGGCTACTGTGTGACGAGCCGAAAACCATGGCGGAGCTCATGACGGTTGCGGACCAGTACGCCACGGCGGATGCCGCCATGAAGAAGCCCCTCCGAGTAAATGCGGACGGTCGTCCGACTCCCACGGAGTCGGCTCACGACCGATCCAGCAATCCGGCTGGAGAAGGCGGATCCTCCAGGTGCCACGGCAACGACAACCGGTTTGGGGACCGCCAGGCCGGACAGCAGAAGCCTCGCTACCACGCGCCGCAGTTCAATGCTGTGGAAGGTGCGCCTGACGCACCGGCTAATGAGGCAAGAAGGCAGAAGCCACGGCTCACCTTCGAGACCGAGGAGAACTTCCGCCGTGAACCAATCTGGTTCGAGGTGGTAAATCTGACGAGCTCCTACCACGCTCTCCTCGGGCGCCCCGCCCTTGCCAAGTTCATGGCCATCCCCCACTACACCTACCTCAAGACGAAGATGCCGGGACCCCACGGCATGATCAGCGTCGCCGGATGCTTCAGGCAGTCGATGGAGTGCGCCTCATCTGGTTCCAAACTGACAGAGGCCCTCATCAGAGCCGAAGAAAAGCGCGTGATCATGCGCAATGTGGCCATGGCCCAGCAGGACATTCCTGCCAGCAGCAAACCGGCTGGAGAAGGAGCTTTCCAGCCGGCAAAGGAGACGAAGAGGATCCTGCTCGACCCCTCTGACCCGACTAAGTTCGTCCCCATTGGTGCCGGCTTGGACAGCAAATAGGAAGGCGCGCTCGTCGACTTCCTCCGTGAGAATCGGGACATCTTCGCATGGTCCCCCAAGGACATTCCGGGTGTGCCAAGGGAGTTCGTCGAGCACTCACTTCACGTGCGCCCGGATGCCAAGCCGGTCAAGCAACCTCTACGCCGGTTCGCAGAGGAGAAGAGAAAGATAATCGGTGACGATATCACCCGGCTCCTTGCAGCCGGGTTCATCATGGAAGTGTACCACCCGGACTGGTTGGCGAACCCAGTCCTGGTGCTGAAGAAGAACAAGACCTGGCGCATGTGTATCGCCTACACTAGCCTGAACAAGGCGTGCCCGAAAGACCCCTTCGCCTTGCCCCGTATCGATCAAGTCATCGATTCCACGGCCGGCTGTGATTTGTTGTCTTTTCTAGATTGTTATTCTGGGTACAATCAGATCCAGCTAAACCCGGCTGATCAGATTAAGACATCATTTATCACCCCCTACGGGGCTTTCTGCTATGTAACAATGCCTTTCGGCCTAAAGAACGCAGGCGCCACCTATTAGCGATGTATGCAGAAGTGCTTGCACTCGCAGATAAGCCGAAACGTGCATGCTTACGTGGATGACGTGGTCATCAAGACAAGGGAGAAGCGCACCCTCCTCGAGGATCTGGGAGAAACATTTGGTAACCTCCGCTAGTACCGGATGAAGCTGAACCCGGAGAAGTGTGTCTTCGGAGTATCGTCCGGCCAGCTGCTCGGTTTCCTCGTATCACAACAAGGTATCGAGGCGAATCCGGAGAAGATCGCGTCCATCGAGAGGATGCAGCCGCCTAGGAACCTGCTTGGGGTCCAGAAGTTCACCGGATGCCTGGCTTCCCTCAGTCGCTTCGTCAGTCGGCTGGGGGAGAAGGCACTTCCATTGTACCAGCCGATGAAGAAGACGAACAAGTTCTCCTGGACTTCGCAAGCCGACACCGCGTTTCACGACCTCAAGCGCATGCTATCCACAGCACCGGTTCTGGCCACGCCGGCTAGCAAGGAGCCGATGTTACTCTATATAGCAGCCATCAGCCGGGTCGTCAGCGTCGTCCTGGTGGTGGAGCGCCCCGAGGAAGGCAAGGCTCAGCCGGTTCAGAGACCCGTCTACTACCTCAGCGAGGTTCTCTCCCTCTCCAAGCAGAACTACCCCCACTACCAGAAGATGTGCTACAGCGTGTACCTGGCATGCAAGAAGCTCAAGTACTACTTCCAGGAGCACCCGATTAAGGTCGTGTGCACTGCACCCCTTTCGGAAATCATCGGCAACAAGGACGCCACCGGCCGAGTCGCCAAGTGGGCCATCGAGCTCGCCGCCTACTCCATCCAGTACGAGCCCCGGCTCACGATCAAGTCGCAGGCGTTGGTGGACTTCCTCGTCGACTGGGCCGAGACCCAGTATCTCCTACCGGTTCCGGATTCGGACCACTGGCGGATGCACTTCGATGGGTCGAAGTTGCTCGGGGGCTTGGGAGCCGGCATCGTGCTCACCTCGCCCAAAGGAGATCGGATGGAGTACGTGCTGCAGGTCCACTTCAAGGCCTCCAACAACGTAGCTGAATACGAGGGACTGGCGCACGGGCTCCGGCTGGCCAGGGAGATCGGTGTCAACCGGATCCTTTGCTTCGGTGATTCGGACTTGGTGGTGAAGCAGGTGTCCGGAGAATGGGATGCCAGAGATGCAAACATGGCTCTCTACCGATTCCACATCCAGAAGCTCAGCGCCTCCTTCGATGGGTGCGAATTTCACCACATCCCCCGCATCCACAACGAGGCAGCCGATGGGCTCTCCAAGATCGGATCCACCAGGCAGGATATCCCACCAGGGGTCTCCTTGGAGCAGCTGCGCAAGCCATCCATCAACCCGTCACCAGAATCAGACTCCATCGTATGGGCAGGAAGCGTTTCGGCTGACGAAACGGTAGAAGCAGAGCCGGTGGAGCCACCGAAGAAAAATATTCGATGCACCAATTCCGGCCAGGCAGTGCCTTCCAGCTCGCAAGACCCGGGGGTTGCCGGCTCGCCTAGTGGCTCGGGGGCTGCCGTCCCGGGTACGCCACCCGGACGACCCCCCGACATCCGTCAGCCGGAGGATAGGAGCGTCCTCGTCATCCGGGAAGTGCCATCCTGGGCACAACCCTTCATGAGCTACATCGCCAATGGAGAACTCCCGGACGACGAGGTGGAGGCCAGGCAAATCCGGTGCCGCGCGCACACATACACCATCATAAACGGCGAGCTGTAGAAGCGCAGCGTATCTGGTATCTTCCAAAGATGTGTCGATATGGACACGGGCTACCGGCTACTCAAGGATATCCACCAGGGCGAGTGCGGGCACCACGCTTCGTCAAGGGCGATAGTCGCCAAGGCATTCCGCCATGGTTTCTATTGTCCCACCGCCCTCGAGGACACTGAGCAGTTGGTCCGCGCATGCAACGGGTGCCAATGCTTCGGACAGCTCAGGCACATGCCAACTTCGGTAGTCAAGACCATACCGATCACCTGGCCCTTCGCGGTTTGGGGCCTCGACATGGTCCGTCCTTTCAAGAGAGCACACGCGGGCATGACCCACCTGCTTGTGGCGGTGGACAAGTTCACGAAGTGGATCGAGGCCAAGCCTATCCGGAAGCTGGACAGGGCCATACGGGTTACCTTCTTCACCGACGTCATCAACCACTTCGGCTACCCCAACAGCATCATCACCGACAACGGCACGAACTTCGCCAAGGGGGCCTTCGCCCGGTTTTGCAGCAACAAGGGCATCCGACTGGACCTCGCCACCATCGTGCACCCGCAGTCCAACGGGCAAGTCAAAAGAGCAAATGTCTTGGTGCTAGCTGGCATCAAGCCACGCCTCATCGAGCCGTTAGAGCGGTCACCCGGATGTTGGATCGAAGAACTTCCGGCTGTGCTGTGGAGCCTCTGCACCACGCCGAATAGGTCAACCGGCTACACGCCATTCTTCCTGGTCTACGGATCGGAAGCCGTCCTCTCCGCCGACATCGAGTTCGACTCCCCTCGCAAGCTCCTCTACGACGAAAAAGCCAACGAGGAGGCACGGGAGGATGGAGTAGACCTCCTGGAGGAGGCCCGCGAGTTGGCCTTATCCAGATCAGCCCTATACCAGCAGCGACTACGTCGCTACCATTCAAGCCGGATCCGCCCAGTCGCATTCCACGAGGGCGACCTGGTTCTTCGGCTGGTGCAAGACACGAAGGGCATGCACAAGTTAGCGCCACCCTGGGAGGGCCCCTTCATCATCAGCCGGGCACTACCCAACGACTCCTATTACCTCATCGACGTGCAGCAGCCGCGCAAGAACAAGATGGACAAATCAGACGAGGAGACCGAGCATCCCTGGAACGCGGCCCTGCTGCGCCCGTTTTACACCTAGTCGCCAGGCAATGTATGTATCCCGAAAACCCTATGAATGAAAAATGTGGACCCCCACGAGAATCTCGGGGGCTCCTTACTAGAAATGTGTGTGCACTTGTTTTCCGGTTCAAATTTCCCGGCTCCGGCAACCCCTACCCGGGGGCTCGTCGGCTGGCCCGGCCTGCTAAGTCAACAAACTGGCTGAGTAGTGTGTGACGATGTCAGAGGCCCACTCTTCGTCTCAGCTACAGACTGCAACCCGGCTGTCCGGCTAGCAAGAGCAAAAGCCCGAGGCATCCCACACGAAAAACATGGAGGAGAAGCGATAGATCGGGTGTCCCGGCCCTGCAACTAGCTCGAACCAATCCAGCTGCTAAGCCATTAGTACCGTGTGCAATGTACTGTCAGCTCCCTTCGATTCCGGCTGCAGACCGCAACCCGGCTGCCCGGCAAGGACGCAACGAAAATAGAAGAGTGCACGGGAAAGCGACTAAGTGTCTAGAAAGGGACAAGCCAGTTTTCGAAAAAACAAGCCGTTTTCCGGCTACAAGTTGGCAGACTAACCTACTAACCTATGTGGACATGTGTGTATGCATATGTTAATTTTTTTCTGACTACCCGAGTCGGAATTCAGGAGAAGGAAAGAATATTAAGTCCTGGCCTTCATCAAGCGCTCCGAATCTCGGGGGCTACACCCACTGGGTGCGCTCGCGCGCCCCTAGTGGAATCGTGTAGTTTCCGACCGGCTAAAGGCATTTAGCCAGTCGTCCTGAGCCCAGGTGAGGGCAAGGGCTGGAGCAAGAAAATACAAGGAAGATTCAAAGCACCTGGCTACGCCAGCTACTCCGAATCTCGGGGGCTACACCCAGTGGGTGCACTCGCGCGCCCCCACTGGAATGTTAGTTCCCCCGGCTGAAGGTGTTCAACCAGCAAAAGCAACCGACTGAGATGAGTCTAGTCGGATAAAGATAGAAGAATTGGGAAAGAAGAAAGATTCGAAGCACCTGGCTATGCCAGGTACTGCGAATCTCGGGGGCTACACCCAGTGGGTGCGCTCGCGCGCCCCCACTAGAGGTGCAGTTCCCCCGGCTAAAACTGTGTAGCCGGGTGAAGTATTAAAAGAAAATTTGAAGCACACAAGTTGAAGGAAATCCAAGCAAGTTCAATATTAACAAACATAAAGGAGGCGAAGCTCCCAAAAGTTACCCAGCATCAGAGACAGCCGGTACAGACAGACAAGTTTCACACATAACTGAAGCAAGACAAATACACCCGGCATCCCGGGGCAATAATTAGATGGCAGGGCCCTTGCCGCAAGAGAGATCTTGGCCGGCAGAAGTTTCGGGCGGCGGAGGAGGCGTGGAGCTTGATCCGGTCCTAGCACCTGCGGGCGGCGGCATCGAGCCCTCCACGTTAGGAGTGCCGACGGACTCCGAGTCGGTGAGCACCTCGTCGGGATCCACGTAGTCGGCAATCTTGATGGTGGATCCGCGGAGCTCCGGATGGGCTTGGCGGATGGCGGCAAGATCGGCTCCGGCACGGAAGCCACCGTCGATCTTCTCGACGCGGGCATCCTTGTACCAGGAGAGCATGAGGGCCAGAGCCATCTCCGCTCTGGCCCACGCCGCCAAGTCCCACAGCCGATCCACCACAGCCGGCACCTCCCCCACCTTCGCAGCCACTTGCGCCATCGTCTCTGGAACCGGAGCCTCCGGCCACATGAAGGAGAAGACGTCCCACGCCGCCTGATGAAGCTTGGCAGCTTCCTCGCCAAGAAGGACGACGAGCTCCTGGGCCGTCGGCTGCTCCCGGCTAGTTCTCCTGCAGCCGGTTGTAGGCCAGCAGGTCTATGCTGGGGTAAAAGGCTGTTAGAAAAGAGGAGTCAGATCCGGCTACCAGATCCGGAAAGAAAGGAAGACAGGAAAAGGAACTCACCCTTGGCAGTGTGGCCGACCTGCACCAGCGCCTTCTCCTTGACTGCTAGCCGTTTGATCTCCTTCTCTTGGTCCTTGTTCTGGGCCTCGAGAAGGGTGAAGGCTTCGGCCCGGCTAGCGAGCAAGGCGTCGCGCTCCTTGATGGTGGCCGCGAGACCGTCCACCCTCGCGTGCCAATCCTTGTTCTGCAGCCGCAGAGTGGAATTGGACTTGCTCAGCCGGTCGTTTGCTTTCTTCAAGCGATCGGTCTCGCGCTGAGCGCACACAAGGATGGCTGCGGAAATTCCGGCTATCAGTAAAAAATAAAAAAATAAAAAAAAAGGCCAAGAGAAGCGAGCTTACTCTTGGAAGTCCCGTTGGCGGCAGCAAGCTTCTGCTCCAGCGCCCGGTTCCCGCCGGCTGTGGCCTCCAGCAGCCGGATCGCCTTCACCGCCAGCTCGAGCGTGGCGGCAAGGTCCGATAGCGAGGCGGCAGAGGAGGCGTTGTCGTCCACGGCGTTGATGGCCAAGGACTCCTTCGCGGCAACCACCGTCATTTGCCATTCCTTCCTGGGCTCCTCGTCGGAGTAGTCGTCGCCAACAACGACGAGCTCCTCGCCGGCAGCCCCCCGCGCGCCCGCAGAGGAGCCTTCCGGCTGGGAGGGCTCCGCTTCTGGCTGGGGACCTTCCGGTTGGGCGGAGGCGGTCGGCTCAGCTCGAGGGGGAGGCGAAGGCCACGCCTCCGAAGAAGGAGGGGCAGTCGGGGCACGGGACGGCGACCCGGCCGGCGCTCGTGTCGGGCTCGCGGCTCCGAAGGAGACCAGTGTGCTAAAAAGAAAGAGGAGAAGGCAAGAGCAAAATAAAACAAAGTCAGAAAAAGAAGTAAAAGGGCAAACAGCCAGAAGGCGCCGAAAGAGAAAGGGGGGAGAAGGAACGTACCCCGGCACAACTGGGGGCGGCCCCTTCTTCCGGCCAAGCTGGCTTGGCGGCAAGGCACCGAACCGGCTCCTCTTGGGGGCCGGCTCCTCCGTCGCGGGCCGGCGGGAGCCAGAACGGCTAGAGCCGCTCCCGCCTGCATCGCCGTCCGTCGCGGAGCGCATCGCCGGATCCGCGGTCGGCGCGGCCTCCTCCTCCTCGTGCACCTCTGCGTGGGGGTCGGCAGCCGGCTCGTTATTCCGGCTGGGGAAGGCATCGCCGTCCCCGTCCGATTCCTCGCCGGACCGCCGAGCGCGCTGCTCGGGCAAGTCAGTCGTGAATACCTCGAGGGGAGCCTCTCCCTCCTCACGAAGGATGCAGGAGAAGATCTGCCGATTACAAGAAATCAGTCAGACAGAACAAGGAAATAACACAAAAAGAGCAAATAAAGTTTCCGGCTATAAGAACTTACCCGGGGCGAGCGGTTCTCCCGGCTGTACGGCACCAAACTGAACGTCCAGTTCTTCCGGCAGCCGCTCCTTGCTGATCGTCCACAACCACTCCTTCAAGTTGTGGTAGCGGGGATCGCGGCGCGACAACCGGGTCGGGTCCAGCCGGCCGGAGTAGTAGCACATCTTGTGCGCCCGCTGCTGCATCGGCATCATCAGCCGGGACATCCAGCTAAGAGTGATGTCCTAGCTGGTTAGCCGGCAGGTGACGAGGGAGCGCATGCGCTGCAGCATCGCGTCCTTCTCCGCCTTGTCGCCGTGGAACTTCAAGTCCCAGTTCTGCCGGCTGGACTCAACATCCTGGAAGGCCGGAAGATTTATCCGGTCGACGTTGGTGACGTTCTTGACATAGAAGTACGACTGCTGCCACAGCCGTACCGTGTCATGGAGCAAGAACTTGGGGTAGCCGGATTGGGAGCGGGAGTAGATGGAGGCGCCACCGCAGTCGACTAGCGGCCCCTTCATGTACTGCACCTGCGGCCGGACTTGGAAGAGCCGGCAGAAGAGCCCGAGATCCGGCTGGATCCCGAGATAGCTCTCGCAGAATGCCATGAAGTGCGCCAGCGTCCCAATGGCGTTGGCGCCGAGGTGGTGAAGACGGAGGTCGAAGAAGGCGAGAAAGGTCAGGAGGAAGGGGTTCACCGGAAGGGCGAACCCACGCGCCAGATGTGAAAGGAAGACGACGCGCTCCCCCTCCGCCGGGTGCAGCGACACATCTCCCGTCGGAGCCAACCGCACCGCCACCTCCTCCTCTGACGGGAGAACGCGGGTGGCGCGGTACTTCGCGATCTGGTCTTTGGTGACGGAGGAGCCGCACCAAGCCCCGCAGTCGGCGGCCATTTCCAGCTGGTGGAGAGGAGCGGCGACGGAAGAGTGGCGGTGGCCCGTAGCGTCGGCAACGGCGAGCGGGCGGCACCGAAGGCAAGAGCGCAGAAGTAGGAGCACGCGAGGGAGAAGGAGACTGCAGCGGGGGAGCGAAGGAAAGGAACCACCTCCCCCGCAGCGTCCCTTTAAAGGACCGGAAGGGCAACCGTCGACGGGGCCACGTGGCGCACATCCAGGCAACCCACACCCCGACCGCCGCCTAGGATCTGGTGTGCCGAAGCAGGATGCGCAGAAGATCTCGGAGCAAGAACCAAAGCCCCGGACAGCAGTTTCCCGAGGCGACGTGTGACGGGACGTTACGCTGCCCGCCGCAGAGCAATGATGGCGCGTGCGCGCGTGGCCAGCGTCAGCAATGACGTCACGGGTAGCGCAACTGCCAAACTCAGCCGGACACAAATTCAAAAACAAGAAGGAGCGCACGCACATTTCGCCTAAGGGCGGAATCCACACGTGGTCGGGGGCTAGTGGCGGGGGGATGATCCCCAGGTACCCAAACCGGACAAGAAGCCAGGCAGTCGGATCGCGTCCGGCTGACCAGATGTAGCCGGGCAGGGGAAGACAGCTCGGCTATCCCCTGGTAGCCGGATCAGCAAGAGGTAGCCAGATACAGCGACGTAGCCGGACCCAATCAGTGGGACAGGATGACGTGTGTATCAGTGCACGGTACGCCATGTACAATGACAAGACTGGCAACCACCCGGCCATACCGAAGACTTTGCATGGGTGACGCAGGAACAGTGGCCTGTGCTGATGACGGGCTCGCACGGCGTCCACTGTGCCTACGACAGCCATACCGCTCGTACTTCGATAAGACATGCCATACCGGATATTGTAGATGACTAGCCGGCTGGGACCCGCCTGTGGGGCCTGCCAGTCGGACTAGCCTGTGAGACCTTTGCCTCTCTGCCTATATAAGGAGAGGCAAGGCCACAGTAGAAAGGGTTGGTCATACAGCATTTAAGGCAGTAGCTAGCACATACAGCTCGAGGATCGTGTATTCCACATAGTCAGATCCGGCAGGAGTAGGGGCTTTACCTCACCACGAGGGCCCCGAACCTGGGTACTTCTTGCGTCCCGCTACGCTTGCTTGTATCCAATCCCGCCTGCGGACGCCATTGATAGCTTCCCTGCTAGTCCCCACACCTCTATCTAACCTCCTCAGGTACTGCCGTTCCCAATACAACGACATTCCACGAGTCTTAGGGTTTCGAGGGGATTATATACGCCAAAGGGCGATGCTAGAGGTGGGCCAGGGTGGCCACACCACCTAGTGGCGCGGCCAGGGGTGGCCCATGCCAGGGGGTGGTGTGGGCCTCCTTCGTCTTCTAGAAAAATAGGAATTTCCGTATATTTTCTGGGATTTTTTGATCTTCACCAATTTTGCACCTGGGTAGTGCCTTTTCCATCAGAACCCGAACTTCAATGGTTCATCCTCCAAAATTCATTAACCATGCAATAGATGAAATAACATAAGTATCATCTCTTAATATGAAATATATCAATGAATAACAGTAAATTAGTGATGCAAAATGGACGTATCAAGCGGCCTTGTGCTTTGCACAAAGCTCTTTGTGGGAGTCCAAAAGCCGCTGAAACTCTATGGTCCGGTGGTTGGTGGTGATCTAAAAAGGAAAGTGTTAGTTCATGCATCATAAGGAATATTTGAAGTTACTCGAGACCCGGTCCAAGTGGAACTTAACCTGGCTCTAGGTGAGTGAATATTTGAAGTTACTCAATACTCGGGCCAAGTGGAACTTAACCTGGCTCTAGGTGAGTGAAATTTGAAGCTACTCAAGACCCAGGCCAAGTGGAACTTAACCTGGCTCTAGGTGAGTGAATATTTGAAGTTACTCAAGATCTAGGCCAAGTGGAACTTAACCCAGCTCTAGGTGAGTGAATATTTGAAGTTACTCAAGACCCGAGCCAAGTGGAAATTAATATGACTCTAGATGAGTGAATATTCGAAGTTAATCAAGACTCGGGCCAAGTGGAACTTAACTCGGCTCTAGGTGAGTGAATATTTGAAGTTACTGAAGACCCGGTCCAAGTGGAACTTAACCCTGCTCTAGGTGAGTGGATGTTTGAAGTTACTTAAGACCGTGGGCCAAGTGGAACATAACCTGGCTCTAGGTGAGTGAATATTTGAAGTTAATCAAGACCCGGGCCAAGTGGAACTTAGGGTGACTTCTTTTGGGCTTCTAACCTGGCTTCTAGGTTCCCCACCGCATAAGCAGAAAAGAAGTGTCCAGATTCTGTCCACGGAAAAACTATCCAGAAGCCCACGTACGTGCAGCAGGGAGAAACTGGTTTGGACTAGTTTCCCGAGCTTCTCCCCTCAAGCTATGAACCGTTCTTTACAAATGGACATATCCTTCTCAAAAATTACATCTGAATGCCACCGCTGTGAAAAACTGAGAAAACGAGTCGATTGTAAAAAAAAAGAAAACGGCCTCGAGATCCTGCTTGTCCTCTCGCCCTCGCCCTGCTCGAAGCGCCGCGACGCACTCCACGCGCCGCCGCTCACCCACCGCCCCTCCAGTCCAATGCCGCCACCCTCCCAACGCTTCCACGGTCCGATCCTGGCAGCCAGAGGCCCGATCCCAGCATCTAGCCGCCCGCCCGAAGCTCTACCTTCTCCGCCCGGCCACCCTCTGCTCGCCCGGCCGGCAGTCAGATCCCTCTCCTCCCAGCCACCCTCTGCTCACCCGGCCGGCGGTCAAAGCCCTCTCCGCCGGGCCACCCTCTGCTCGCCCAGCCCTACTCTGCCGCGACCTGCTCCTCCACCCCCCGTCAGTTACAAGGCCTTCAACCCCTGCAACATGTCATCCAAAGCACAGAAGGTAGATTCTTAGATTTTTTTCTTTTCAGGCACGGTTCATGTTAGATGCTAGTATGCGATTATTGCTATGTGATGCTAGTATTTGATGCTTGCTAGTAGATGATTTAAGTGTAGTGATTCTGCTGTCCTCAAATCATGTGATGTTAAAACATGATACAAGTGTACCGATGATGTTGTGTGTGTGATGGTGTGGCATAAAAATGGTGAATAATTTTATTTGTTGTGCATCTAGATTGTTAAGCCAAAATAGGTGAAAGCTTCTTGGGATGTTGTAGCTCATCGTGTATTTCTTGACGTGTGCATCGAAGAGATTAATGCAAATAATCGTCTGGTGCATGTTTTGACCAAACATGGTTACGCAAATTTGGTTATGAAGTTCAACGAGCGCACGAAGAGAAACTATGACTAGAAACAAATGAAAAATAGGTGGGAAACACTCAAGAAGGATTACACTGTTTGGAAGGGATTGCTCCACATGCATCCGGTTTGGGTGTAGATCCTGTCACTCATACCATTGATGCTAGCGATGATTGGTGGGCACATGAGATACAGGTAATGATAACTTGGTTGGAAATTGATGTTTTTCTATTCATATGTTTGGCATTGGTTGTTGTTCTAATAGCATTTTTTGATATGCAGATGTGTCCAAAGGCTGCCAAGTTTCGGATAGCTCCACTTCAGGATGAGGAGGACCTGAAGATACTATTTGACAAGAACGTTGTGACCAATGTGGCTGCTAGGGTGCCTCCAACTTCTCAGGCTCAAGTGGACATTGAAGTGGATGTTGACGGTTTAGGTTCTGAAGCTGAAGCTGACAACCCTCTTGTTACACTTGTGCGTGCACATGGCAAGAAGAAGAGAGGATGCCCCTACTCACCCACTACCACAACCACGCCAAAGATGAGTGCTACAACTAGCAGTGCCTCTAGGTTGGACCGTATGATGGAGCTCATGGAAAAGAGGGAGAAAAACAAGGAGAGGATTAGGATGATGGAGGAAGACAAGAGTAAGAATTCTGTGACATATCCAGACAAGAGTAAGGAATCTTCTAGGGATGAGATTAGGCGGTTGGTTTCCTTAGTATATGAGGATGGAGCTAATCCTGGGAGTTTGGAGTACTTCTATGCGACACAACTTTTCATTTTAGAGGAGTATCGTGAAATGTTTGCTTGTTTGGTGGAGGATGCAACGCCTGCCCAGAGGATAGAATGGCTTAAAATGACATGGGAGCATCATACCAAGAAGTAGTGTTTGCAACTTGTATCTTTATTGAACTATGTTATTTCCTATTAACTTGTATCCACACGGCGTTGTTTTATTTGGTAAGGTTTTTTACTACAACTTCAATTTGTCTTGCTCTCTTGTTATTTGGTTACTTCTTACGACTATTTTCTTTTGTACAATTACAGATGAACTCAAATGATGACTCAGATGAAGAATTTGATATGTTGTTTATGCTTGTGGCTTGTATTGCCGACAATGAGAAGGTTCCTTATGCTGCTAGAAGACCCCCGCCTTTGGTGTCAGGGATACAATGGATTGAGGAGAGGATGAATGATCCAAAGAGATTCTACAAGGCTTTTAGAATGAGGAGGTCAGTCTTTAAAATGCTACATTCCATTCTAGTTGCTGACTATGGCCTCCTATCTACCACTCAGATGTCCAGTGTGGAATCACTAGCTCTATTTCTATGGATGTTGGGTGGACCTGCGTCCAATAGTCAAGCTGCAGATCGTTTTGAACGTAGTGTTTCTACCGTGAGCAACAAGTTTCATCATGTTTTAGACTATGTAGACCGTATGGCGGGTGATTATATCAGACCCAATGATCCTACTTTTACCCAAGTTCATGATAAACTTAGAAAACCTAGATTTTGGCCCCATTTCAAAGATGCCATTGGAGCAATTGATGGAACACACATTCCTGTGATAGTTGCTGAGCAAGACAGGCAAAAATATAATAATAGGAAAGGTTATACAAGTCAGAATGTGTTGGCAATATGTGATTTTGACATGAGGTTCACATTTGCTGTTGCTGGATGGCCTGGATCTGTTCATGATACACATGTATGGACTGATGCTCGTCCCCATTTCTCCAACTATCCGCACCCTCCTACTGGTAATCTTCTTGCTTATGTGGTACATACACAAAAAAATTTCTGATAAATACTATATATTTATGTTCTGTTTTGTTTGCTACTTACAGGAAATACTATCTTGTTGACTCTGGATATCCAAACAGAATTGATTATCTCGCCCCATTCAAAGAACAATGCTACCATGTTCCGGAATTCCAAGGGGCACCTCCACAAAACATGATGGAGAGATTCAACCATCTTCATTCCTGTCTACGAAATGTTGTTGAACGAGCATTTGGCATTCTGAAGAAGAAGTGGCACATTCTGCAAGGATTGCCACATTTTCACGATCCTCTGACACAAATGAAGATCATCACCGCATGCATGTGTTTGCATAACTTCATCCGTGATAGTAAGCTATATGATCAACATTTCCACAACTTTGAGCGAGGCCCATATATACACGGGGATAGCGCATCGTATACTGGTGCAACCGCTCCCTCTTCATCTGGCAGCATCATGGGTGCACTACGACAGAGTATCGCCAAGGGAATAGTAGCTTGAGATGTTATTTTTATTTTTATTTCAAAATCGTATGACATTTTATTATTATTTTGGCATGTCTTGAATTATAGTACAACACCATATTTTTTACTTTATTTCAATCTCTGTTTCTACTTTGAACTAGTGTACGTATACTATATATTGTTTTATTAAGTGGCTAGATCAACTACAGGGGCATAACGGACATCTCACAACTCATCGTAGCGAATAAGCCAAAATATCATAAGCCCAAAAGAAGTCTCTCGAGAGTTTCTACAAGCTTCTGCCCACCATAGTTTCTCCCCATCGGAATCTATAAGCAGACTTATGCATAAGGAGAAGCCCAAAAGAAGTCACCCTTAACCCGGCTCTAGGTGAGTGAACATTTGAAGTTGCTAAAGATCCAAGCCAAGTAGAACTTAACCCGGCTCTAGGTGAGTGCATATTTGAAACTACACAAGATCCGGGCCAAGCGGAACTTAACCTAGCTCTACGTAAGTGGGTGTTTGAAACTACTAAGGAATTTTGCGCAACTAAAGTACTTTGGATTTGAGCATCCGGCCAAGTAACGTGTTACCCCACCGGAGGCTCGGGGACTAGAGGATATATCTACAACTACTTGCGCATATGTAAGGGCATGGCAGAAAAATTCACTTCCATCATTTTGCTGGCAAGGCCAATAGCTTTGGCGGATGTGTTCATCTCCGCACCAATCTCGGCAGGACCAAACTTCAACGGATTACCGGAATTGACATTGATATATCCAGCATTGTTCCAGTTATCCGCATACTCGGAGAGTGAGACGTAGCTCTCTCCACTAAGAGTCTGGGACACGACCAAATCCCTGGCATGAGAAGTTTTCCGGGCAGTTTGAGCTGCGGCCGGGATGGTGTGCAGAGTAAGCTGTTTTTCAGTGGTAGAGCTAGAGGCAGCGCTCCCCTTTTCATCATGGACGCAAGGGTATGCTAACCAGACTCGGTCGCTGTTCCTTTGGGGGGCTTGGTCTTGGCTGCCTCGGAAACTTTCTAGCCCTTGGAAGCATCGGCATCTTTCTTGGCCTTGGTGCTTGCCTTGGTTTAGTGCGACAAAGATGTGGTTTGGTCTTTAGCTGCTGAAGATGGTGCATGAGGCTTGGTCTGAGGTTTCTGCCGGAATATGTCTCCAGCCGAGGAAGCTGGTGTGGAAGATTTGGCTTGAGGCTTGGTCTTAGTATGGTCTTCTCGCAGAGTCTAGGAGACTTGGAGGAGGCAGGAGGAACTTGTGTAGAAGAACTTGAAACTGGAACTATAATTGGTTGAGGCTGAACTTGGGTCGGTGCCGAAGTCACCGGCACCTCGGAAGGAGTTTTCCCGGTGCTCATATTGCTGGCACCATCATCATATGGTTGCGCTTGAGCCAAAGAGGAGGTGGGCTAATCCGGCATGGCCACATCCATGGAGGCGCCACCACTCTTCGGGCCGACGTTGCCCTCCTCTTGCCGAGGTGGGTTGAGATTCAGCGCGGCTAGGAAACTCTCCTGGATGGGGCTCAGGGGCGAGCTCCATCATGGTGAGGAGAAGGTGGATCACCTCGGATAGGAGAGGCAATGATGGAGCCGCTCTGGCTAATTTCCTTGGGGGCCCTGCCGAGTCATACAGAGAACAAAACAACAAGTTAGAACAGAAAGAGAGAAACAAGAAATACACGTAAAGGGACAGAAGTTGTTTGAAGAACAACAAAGGGAGGAAGAGCTTACTCAGAGGAAGTAGATGATTCCTTGGGCTTCGGGGCGCTCCGGACGGTGGTCTTAGTCAGAGGTTTGCTGGCACCCTTGTCACCAGATTTCTTCTGTCTTTTCTTGGTCCGGGTGGCTCAGAAGAAGGAGCAGAAGTAGCAGCTCGTTTCTTCGCAGGGGCAGGAACCGAATCACCCACGAAAATAGGTGGATCGGTGTGGACCTGACCGCCCGGGTTAGCTAAAGTCGGACAACCGGAAAAGCGTATGAGATAGGAACAAGGTTGAAAGGATCGTATGGGCACCTAGAGGGGGGGTGAATAGGTGCTACTTCAAATTTTACTCTTTTTCAAATTAGGGTTTGACAAGAAAGGTAAATTGTCTAGATTATGAAACTAAGGTGAATTTACCTATATGACAAGCAAGCACTAACTAAACAATAACTAGATAAGTAAAGTGCGGTAAAGGATAGAAGGAACCAAAGTGGAGCACACAGAGACACAAGGATTTGTTTCCTGTAGTTCCTTCCTTTTGAGGGGAAGTACGTCTACGTTTGGAGAGGGGGTGGTTTCAAACCACCAACACCACGAGAGGCCTCCCTTGTTCTCTGATGAACCTCACCCCAACGGGTTCGATTCACATCTTCCACTATATGGCAAACTTCGAGGTGGAAGCTGACACCTTTACAACGAGTTCGGGGCACACATCCACAACTTAATTGGAGGCTCCCAAATACAAGCAAGCTGTCAAACAATCAAAGACAATCTTGTAAGAACCAAATCAAAACCTAGGGTTTCCAATGAAACACTAGAGCATGGGGGCCCTCAAGTGAATGAGGGGGAATGAAGATCTCTCTTGGTGAAGGTGTAGATCAAGGCCTCCTCCTTCGATTCGCCAAAGATCAAAGACTTTGGATGGTTGGATGAAGAGATCTTGTTGATTTGGTGGCTCAAATGGACATGGTGTTCTAGAGGTGGACGAGCAGCTAGAACAAGGGGATAAGGTCCCCTATTTATAGCCCTTCTGTCAGTGAACCGTTTTTCTGACCGTTGGAGAAGAAGCAGACTGGAGACTTCGGTCACCACACCGGAGACTCCGGTCAACCTCTAGACCAGTCTCCAGACCCCTTGATAGAAAGACCCAGCTCAGTTGGGAGCCAAGTGGACCGGAGACTCCGGTCCTTCTACACCGGAGACTCCGGCCTGAGATAGGGACCGGAGACTCCGGCCCAACCTCCGGACCACCTTACTGGCTGACCCAGGCAAGAGAACAGAGGCCACTCTGGAGACTCCTTGGGAAACTCCAGACCACACCGAAGAATCCGGTTTGTGTAAACTGGAGACTCCGGTCTGGAATCCCCAAGATACAAGAACAAATGCAGGGAATGATCCGCAGGCCAATGGTCCTTTTTCCTTTGTAGAATATCACCCTGTAGACAATAGCAAACTGTAAAAAGGCTACTAGTTTTTAACGAACACCAAAAGTGATTATGACAGTAAATGTCCTTTCAATCTCCCCCTTTTTGGTGTTCGATGACAACTAGTGAATTTGCATGAACAAAAGTTCGCAATTATGAATGACAGAGAATGGACATGCTCCCCCTGTCTATGTGCAAAAAGATAAACAAGTAAAGCAGGCAGGGTAGGTAGAACATGGATAAAACACATAGTTCTCACATGAGTTACAATAAAGTTGGAGCACCCACAGAGTCACACACACACAAATAGCAAACAGTGTCCCACAATAACATAAGGCAAATAGAGACGAGAAGGCAAGGCAAATACGAATCAAGTAGCCCAAACCCATGCAAATCCCGATGACAATGTCTTCTCCCCCTTTAGCATCGAAACACCAAAAAGGGAAAAGACCTAAGCTAGTGTCCCAACGGATCAGTAGTCCTCGTCATCATCCTCCTCGTCCTCCTCATCTAGATTCTGATCCTCATCATCATCATCATAGTCCTCATCACCATCTAGAGCTGCAGGCCCTTTGCCGTGAGGGCGAGAAGAGGATGTACCTTGATACCCAAACCCAGATGTGACATCAGAGAAGGTCTTCCAATCCACCAAGATGTCTTGATGGGCATTCCATGCCCCAAATGAAAGAGTGTGATCTGACTCGGTGGAAGGCTGAGCGCCATGCTCATCAGTGTACTCATCCTCACCTTCCTCATCATACGCTTCACCCTGAGCCTTGATCTCCTTGAGTAGTTTATCGATGCGGCGGTTACTCTTGTAGGAATCATGTTGTTGCTTGCGGATGTCCACATTCATGCAACACAGGGTCCTCTCCCAGAATGAGGCCTTCTTGACCCTCTCATGGACATAGTCTGATGTCATGGGTGGAAGAGGTGCATTGGAAGCATTCTTCCTTCGAGCCCTAGGAGGAGAGGGGGCCCGGTCAGTCTCTTAAATCTCCTCCTCCTCATGTGCATGGGAGCGTCTAGGAGGAGCCCTCTAGTCCCTTTCTGCTGCAGAGATACGAGAGTGTGCTCGGTAAGGTTGGGAGGCATAGCAAGTGGCGAACCATGTTGCTGAGTGTTGATGAGTCTCATGACCAGGGGTGCATATGGAGGGGCCTCCTTGTATAAGATGGCATGATACATCTCCTCAAATATGTAATCCATCACATCAATAGGATCAGCATCAGCATCGGGGCCATCCATGTAAGTCTTGTGGGTGTGATATAGCAAGTTGACCAAACCACATCTGACGGCATCATCATTCCCAGCACTAGGGGAAATGGTCTGGCGGAAGATCCTCAACATCAGATTGTAGAGAGGCTTGAGTCCCTTGGACCCTCCCACAACCCCCTCACTACCATATAAAGGAGCGAGTTTGTTCTTGTTCACCCCAAGAGCTACTGAGTGCATGCGAACTCCAACAAGAGTAGATACCCCCTGAAAAGTCTCGAAGATGGCCTCAGCAAAGTCATAGAAACTGGCAGAACAGCGGTGGTTGCTAGTCATCCAAGTCATAGTCCTGGCTTGGTTAGTCCCAAACACAACTGTGGCATAGAATTGCTGCACAAGGGTGATGTTGTAGTCTTCACGGATCTCCATCAAGTTGAACATCCCCAACTTCTCACTAATCCACAGAGCATCAGAGAAGTAGGGGCTCTTCCTCATTTGCTCAACACTCAAGTACTTCTGGGGGCACACAGGAGATCTCTTAAGCACACTGTAAATGTCTTTCATGAAGACAGCTTGCTCCTTCCTCCAATAACAGGGGTCATCACTAGTGCATCGCAATTCATAGAAGTTGGTCTTCCACAGCTCACGGTACTCCTGCTTAGACATGCGAGCCAAAGACTAAATGTTATCATATTTTGCCCTCTTGGCACGTTTCTTTTCCTCAGCCCTTTCCTGCTCACGCTGCATATAGGATGCATCACGGGCTAGCTGTCTGTGGTTGGATTGGGCACAATGTACTGACCCTCAGACTCATCGTAGCGAGGATCCCCTCTCTTCATCTTGGCCTTGGTGCGAGGAGGATGACGAGAGCCAGAGCCTATGAAAAGCAGCGAGGGAGATAGCATGAAGGTAAGTATATATGTCCCATGGAGGCAGCACAAGATCATTGAGACCTTGAAAAATGTGTTAGATTCAAACCACACCGGAGTCTTTGTGGTCCACACTAGAGTCTCCGACTCAGAGCGGAGTCTCTGGTCCATGGGACCAGAGTCTCCGGTCTGGACCGGAGTCTCCGGTCAGGAGACTCAGGGAAAGATCATGGAGGCTCCAATAGGGTTGAATCCAACAGATCAGGAAGGGTAACAATGATAAAGTACTCAGGTGCACGCAAATAAGGAATTCCAGTGGTCAAAACTAGTACCAATCCTCAAACACAAGGTAAGGGAAGAACCCTAGATGAAGAAGAGGAGGAGAGGTACCAGATCTGTCCATGGAAGGGATTCCACCGGTGGGAATCACCCAATGGTGGAAAGGAGATGATTGGCCGGCGGCACGGCGGATCCCGGGGGCTTCTTGACCTCCGGGGAGAATATTTGGGAGAGGAGGCGACAGGGGCAGAGAGGGGAGGATGGGGTGGATGAATGAAACTACTGTTTCAGTTCACCCCGTCCTCCTTTAAGTGGACAGAAATTGCCTAGAGCAGAGACCCCGGTCTACACCGGAGACTCCGGTCCACCTCAACCAAACACTTCCAAGGTGTGTGTATGGGGACATATATTAGATAGAGAGAGTTTTCAAGAATGAGAGAGGGCTTGGGTTAAGATGACATACTGTGAAAAATCAAGAAAACCATGGAAAACTCTTCAAATGTTCATCAAAGCGCCAAATAAATCCGATCTAAGGGCCAACTCATTGAATGAGGAGAGGGTGGTGGCCGAAGCCACCATGTATGAGTTTGTGGCATGAAACCACGAAGAATTATCCTTGGGTTCATAGCCACTACTCATGAATGATGCTCACATATCACTAAATGATACTAAGAGAATTGAATTTCTTAATGTTGGCATTATGGGGAAAGGGATAGTCCAATGAATTAGGACTGCACTCCCCCTATCTCCATGCCTACACCTACACCAAATATGGGTCAAGACATAGGTGAGTATGCAAGGTAATCAAGTCAAGCTCCTAGAATCCACAATATGTAGTTCATTCCTCAAATAACAAAACCTTGCTTCATCAAGTGGCTTCATGAAGATATCGGCAAGTTGGTCTTTGGTTGACACATATGAAAGCTCAATATCACCTCGGGCAACATGATATCTAATGAAGTGATGACGAATCTCAATATGATTTGTTCTTGTATGGTCCACTGGGTTATATGCAATCTTGATAGCACTTTCATTGTCACATAGAAGGGGCACTTTGTCACAATGGACACCGTATTCCTTTAGAGTTTGCCTCATCCATAGCAATTGTGTACAAGCACTAGCAGTTGCCACATACTCGGCTTCGGCGGTGGAAAGAGATATACAGTTTTGCTTCTTGGAAGACCAACACACCAAGGACCTCCCAAGGAATTGGCAAGCCCTAGAGGTTGATTTTCTATCATCCTTGTCACCAGCCCAATCTGAATCCGTGTACCCACAAAGAGAGAAAGTAGAGCCCCTAGGATACCAGATACCATAGTTTGGGGTATGAACCAAATATTGAAAGATTCTCTTGACTTCCATCAAATGGCTTTCTTTAGGAGCCGCTTGATATCTTGCACACACTCCTACACTCAACACAATATCGGGTCTAGATGCACAAAGGTAAAGCAAAGAGCCAATCATGGAACGGTATACCTTTTGGTCCACATCTTTACCATTTGGGTTTAGTTCAAGATGAGTCTTTGTTGCCATGGGAGTGGGAGCTCCTTTGAGATCTTTCATGTTAAATCTTTTGAGCATATCTTGAGTATACTTGGCTTGGTTGAAGAATGTACCACCTCTCACTTGCTTGATCTCAAAACCAAGAAATACTCTTAATTCTTCCATCATAGACATCCTGAACCTGTCAGTCATTAGCTTAGAGAATTCTTCATTAAAAGCTTTGTTAGAAGAGACAAAGATAATGTCATCTACATAAATTTGGCATACAAAAAGTTCCCCATTGACCCTCTTGGTAAAAAGAGGGGGGTCGATTTTCCCAACCTCAAACCCACGATCTAATAACAACTCTCTAAGGTGCTCATACCACGTGCGTGGGGCTTGCTTGAGCCCATAGAGAGCCTTATCAAGTTTGTAGACATGGTTTGGAAAGTTGGGACCCTCAAATCCCAGGGGTTGTTTCACATATACTAACTCATGCAACAGACCATTGAGAAATGCACTTTCTACATCCATTTGTTGTAATTTAAAATTATGATGTGTTGCATAAGCAAGAAGGATACGGATGGACTCAAGGCGGGCCACGGGAGCATAAGTCTCTCCATAATCAATGCCTTCAATTTGAGAGAACCCTTGTGCAACCAATCTTGCCTTGTTCCTTATCACAATTCCATGCTCATCTTGCTTGTTCTTTAAAATCCACCTGGTGCCTATAACATTGCGGCAATCCTTTGGCTTTTCCACTAACTTCCAAACTTTGTTTCTCTCAAAGTTGTTGATCTCTTTGTGCATTGCATCCAACCAATCCGAATCTTCAAGAGCTTCCCATACTTTCTTTGGTTCCACCATGGAAATGTGTGCTTGATGCTCACCAAAGTTCTTCAATTGAGCTCGAGTAGATATCCCTCTTCTTAGATCCCCAACCACATTCTCAAGAGTGTGATATCTTAATTCCAATATTCTATCCATTCTAGCTTGGCGACGAGTTTCGATCTCCTTGTTGTTTCTTGGTGGGATCACTTCATCATTTTTGTCCTCGTCTTGACCATTAACTTGACCTTGATCATCATTGGGAACATTCTCTTCTATAGGAGGAGAGGATTGACCTTGGTCTTGATCAGTCCCACAACAGGCCAGGTATTCAGCTGTACTT
Source organism: Avena eriantha (assembly GCA_910589775.1). Taxonomy (NCBI): domain Eukaryota; kingdom Viridiplantae; phylum Streptophyta; class Magnoliopsida; order Poales; family Poaceae; genus Avena; species Avena eriantha. The sequence continues at coordinate 210,685,406 of OU342742.1, forward strand.
ATGGCAGTTTGTATAGATCTTGCTTGTGTAATGGCCTTAGCACCACTGGACATCCTAGCAAACAGAGACTCAAACACCTCTTGGCTGGAGGCATCTTCTTGATCAGTAGGTTGAGGGTCCACAACTTGTCTTTGGCATGGGTCGTTGTCCACCTCGACAGTAGCTTGTTGAAGTTGTGAAGATGAGGGATCCACGTGAGTAGAGCATAGTTCTTCTTGATCCACCATAAGGGGTTCCTCGACAGGGCGGATGAAACCCGCACCCATTCTTCCTATGGCATCCTGAGGCATTTCATCATCTACATCAAAAACATCAACACAACCCGCTTGGGGACTGATACATCAATTTTGCATCACTATTCTGTGTCTTAATTAACTATTATTCATTGATATATTTCGTATTGAGAGGTGATACTTATGTTATTTCATCTATTTTTGCATGGCTGATGACTTTTGGAGCATGGACTGCTGTAGTCAGGATTCTGATGGAAAAGGTGCTGTTTGGAGGCAAAATTCGCGAAGATCAGAAAATCCGGGAAAATATACGGAAAATCCTATTTTTCTAGAAGACTAAGGATGCCGGAAGACAGAGTGGAGATGGGCCACAGGGGACCCACACCACCCCATGGCGCGGGCAGCCCTAGGCCGCGCCAGGAGGTGGTGTGGCCGCCCTGGCCCACCTCTGGCTCTCTCCTCTGGCGTATATCATCCTCCCGAAACCCTAAGACTCGGTGAGCGACCACAGAAAGATTCCGCCGCCTCTGTGGGGCGGAAAACACCAAGAGAGAAAGATCTCTCTGGCAGACAGATTTCTGCTGGGGGGAATTCCTTCCCGGAGAGGGGAGATCGTCGCCATCAACACCACCATCAAGCTGGACTTCATTGGGATCATCATCATCATCACCACCACCATTATCACCATCAGCACCCTCATCACCATCTCCAAATTGCTGTAACAATTGAGTTGAATCTTGCATTAGTTCATAGGGGAAACTTTCCCGGTGTTGATTACTCTTTCTAGTTGATGCTATTGAGTGAACCATTGAATTATTGTTTATGTTCAGATTGTTATACATCATTATTGCATCTCTGATCATGATCCATATGATGTCTTGTGAGTAGTTCGTTTTGTTCATGAGGACATGGGAGAAGTCTTGTTGTTAGTAGTGGAGTTGTGTTGAGAAAGATTCAATAGATTGTTATTTAAGTTGTGGTGTACTTCTTCTAGTGGTGTCATTGAACGTCGACTACATGACACTTCACCTATATGGGCCTAGGGGAATGCATTGTGTATTTGGCTACTAATCGTAGGGGTTGCCGGAGTGACACAAACTTGAACCTCCGTTAGGAAACCATTGCACAAGGGACGTAAGGGTCTTAGAGTTTAAAGTTGTGGTTAGAGTTTTAAGGAAGAGCTGAGGAATGGTATAAGCTACTGAAGAATGGTCAAGCTCTGGAATGGGAGGAAATAGTGCCTCTCTTTTATTCAACGTTTTATCCTCCTAGTGAGATTCATAAAGATCGGAATCAAATATACAACTTTTGGCCCCTTGATGGAGAGAGTACAGCTCAAGCTTGGGGGAGATTGAAGTTACTAATGCTCAAATGTCCCATTCATGAGCTCCCCAACAATATTATTATCAATAACTTTTATGCAAGGCTCCCTCTACATGATAAAGATTTATTAGATGCTTCTTGTGCTGGATCATTCACCCGTATGGAAGAAGCTAAATGGGATCTTCTGGACCGTATTCAAGACAATGCTGAAGCTTGGGAGAATGACAAAGGTAGAAAGTCAGGTATAAATTATGATTATGAATGCATTGAATCTTTTATGGAAACTGATGACTTTCAAAATATTAAAAATGCTTATGGTCTAGACTCTCAAGCTATTGCTTCTTATTTTAAGGCTTTTGCTTCCTACATTGAAGTGCCTAAAAAGAAGTGGAATAAGTATCATGAACTTTATAAAGATATTGCTAAGAGTGTTCCTGCAAGAAATACTGAAGTTTATACTTCTAATCATGTTTTACCTAAACCTTATATTAAGAAAATGCCTTTTCCAGTTAAGGTAAAGGAACATTCTATGATAGCTAGTATGGTTAATGAAAGTATAGTCAAAGTTGTTGAACCTGATAAACAAATGGTTGATGAACCTATAATAACAAATGTGAAAGACTTTGTCACTAAATATGAGAAAGAGGGACACCCTATCCTTTGTAAGGATACCCCTAATATTGTTTCACATAGTAGTGTTATGAGGGCTACTATTCCTGTGTTTTCTGTTAGAATAAGTGATCATTGCTATGATGGTACTTGTGATAGCTATATTGTTAAGTTTATGCATGATACTGAAAGTTACTATTAGAGAGAGAAAAGTGTTCTTATGTATCTCAATAATATCAAGTTTCCTTGTTTTATGCTGAAAGCTTTTATGTTGCACTTCTTTTGCCTTCCTATGCTTGTAGCCTCTGGTTTCAACAACTTGTTTGTTTACAAAATCTCCTTGCATAGGAAGTGGGTTAGACTTAAGTGTGTGTGTTTTTCTTCTTAATGCTCTCTTTCGCTTCAATTCATATTCCTATGTGAGCATCTTCAAACTTATCATGCCCATCTTAATGGCTATAAAGAAAAGAGCTTTTCGGGAGACAACCCAGTTTATTTTGCTTTCAGTTTGTTTTTGTTTCTTTGAGTCTTGGAAGTTATTACTTCGGTAATAACCGCTCCTTATCCGTTTTGTTTGGCTTTTCTGTCAAGATCAACCTCTAATGAGAGAGAAGTAAGATTTGGGGAAGTTGCTGTCCCGAAACAGATTTTTGTGCTTCACCGTAAAAATTCGTGAGAGATCTTTGTATGTCGGTTTGAGCTGTAATTGTTTGTGCTTCTGCCCCAGGTTGTTATTTAACTTTCGTTAGTTTTGCACTTTTTGATTTGAGCAACAGAAGATTTTCGAAAAAATTGATCTTTACCTACTGGTCTGTTTTGACAGATTTTGCCATTGTTGTATTTGCTTCTTTATTCCATTTCTTTTTTGAATTCTTTTTTGGTTTTCGGAAGGAGTTGTTATAGTAGTTTATGTTTTGATGGTTTTCGGTTGAAGTTGGACTCAAAAGGTTTTATCACTACATATATACTAATGTTGCTAATGAGAATTGTGTGAAAGAAATTTCCAGGAAGTGGAGATAATGGTGTAATAAGGAAGAGAAGGGTTTTATGACTCAAGTAATAAGTGTATGAAGATGAAGATATTGATGTTATTCAAGTGATGACTCCGAAAGAATCTACTAGATACCAAATCCAAAGACCTATAGAGTCCGTGTTCAAATACGTAACGGTTCTGGTAAGAAAAGTTCCGCGAAAATACTATCCAACTATATTTTTGCAGTTTTTAGTCAATAAGGGAAACTACGAAGCGAAAAAGGGACGGAAATGGAGCCAGGGTGGCTCACACCACCCTGTGGCGCGGGCCCACCCCTCGCCACGCCACCAGGTGGTGAGTCCACCCCAGACTCCGACTCTGAGTCGTTTTCTCCCAGTACCTTCCTTTTGATTTGAAACTTCGTAATATATAACCCCCCGGATCCCCCGAGGTTCTTATATCGTGTTTCCACCGTGTTTTCGTTTCGATCTGTTTCTGCCAGGACATGCTCTTTGAAGGTTTAGAAGCACAATGGTGTCCACCAAGGATAAAGGGAAGGAACATATGGAGGAAGACCTCCAAGACCCCGGGAAGGAGAAGGAGATCAAGAGTGAAGGCGAAGAGGAGCAAGGCCAACACCCGCACACCGGCACTACCATTGCAAGCATTGGAGTGGTGGCAAACCCTGCCAGGACTATGTCAATTGGAGGGAAGCCTGCTCATCACCGTTCAGATCCCTGGTCACTTCCTCCACGCACAAAGAATCCTTTCCATACCCTTATCCATGAGCATCAATACCAGAATATGCCCAAGGGGAAATTACCCTCCAATTGGGATTTGCCTCGTTCTAGCCATGTAGGAAAAGAAGACTTCAAGGAGGAAGAGTGGGGAAAGAATAGCAAGAGCTGGAATTCTCAACCCGACATGATCATGAGCCGCATTGAGCAAAACTCACAACTGATTCGTAGTCTCACCTTCGAGATTGAGGACTTGGGGAAACTTATCAGAGAGCTCATCGAGAGGATACCACCACCACCAAAGGAGTAATTCGTCATCAAGTTTGGCATCCCCTTGGTTTGTTCCAAGCTTGGGGGAGTGCCGTGGTATCACATCACTATCTTCTATCTTTTTACCTTATTAGTAGAGTCATATCATGAATAGAGGAGTTATTATGTAGTATGGTTTGCATTATGGAAGTGTCCCTCTCTCGTTAGATCTGTATCCCTTGGTGTGAGTTTCCGTTAAGGAATATGTAGCATCCCATCTATCTAACATATGTAATGCTACATGGTCTAGTAATATAATGGCTACTTCCTACATATAATTGTTGCATCATAATTATATCATGCTCATGTCATCATGCCACCTTGCATTTGAGCATCATATAAAACCCTTTCCATTTGGTTCTTATCCCATATGCATTATTAATTGTATTTGCCTCTTGATATATTGTATTTGGATCTTGATATATTGTTTAATGCCCAAGTTGAGTTGGGGGCATATCTTTGTCTAACTCCACCACCTTTCTTGTCACCACCCCATCATTCCACCATTCCACCATATGTGAGCATTGCACTTTATTTGGTTTTACCTCTAGCTCATGTGGGTTGGGATGGATCCATTTCTATTTCTACATGCTCTCACACTAGCATCTTGTTGTTTTCACATTATTGATATGTGGAGCCATCTTGGCATGCCTTGTGAGTAATAACCCTTATGCTAGCTTCCATATGGATTGTTTTGGAATATATGTTCATGTTGGGATATTTTTGGGCTTACTAAATACCTAGTGGCACATACACACTAGCATGTCCCATTTTTATTCAAATATGAGCACCTCCATCTACTCCACATGGAACCTTCTTTTAATTCTTTTATCTTGGCCTTACTCCATCATTTTTGAATGCACATGTATAAATGCCATGATTATTTATTTTGTTTTCACAAGATTAAAACATGGTATTTAATGCTTTGCATGGGCCATGCATCAATCACCACCATTTGATCTCCCTTGGTTTTGCTTGGAATTTTTGAGTGGATCCTTCTTGTGAGCTCTCCTTTTCTCTCTCAATTCTTTTCACCTTGATCTTGTTTTCCTTACCATCCCTCATCCATGCATGCCATGTGTTGATCATATCAAACCCTTCCCAAAAACCCTACACCACTTTTTCTCCTCACTTTCCTCTCCACCTCACCATCCCCTTTCCCTTGGGCTTGATCTTGGTGGATCATTCCCCAAACCCTAAACCTCTCTCCCTACCCCATCTCTCCATCACCACGCTTGCTACCTCATGCTTGTCCTTAGGGGTTAAACCCTAATCCCCTTCCCCTTAAACCCTAAGCCTACCCCAAGTCATCACCCCTCTCTAATCCTCTCTCCAAACCCTAATATCTAACTAAACCCTAATCCCATGCAAAACCCCCATGCTAGCTACCCTCTCTACCCCTAACGAAAACCCTAAACCGAGCCACCCCTCTCTAATCTACCCTAGCTACCCGAGCCTCTACCTCTAATTCTCTCTCTCTCTGCCATGTTGGCCCCACCCGAGCTACCCCCTCTCTCTGGCCCACCTGGCAGCCCCTACCCCTGCCCTGCCCTGCCCTAGCCGCTCACGTCGAGCACGTGAGGGTGGAGAAGGAAAGGTGGCCGAAGCCACCTTTTTCCACCCCAAGCCCCCACGGCATCCCCCTCTCTCTCCCGTCCTTATCTCCAAGCCCCTACCGTCTCTGCCGTGCCCTAGATCCCCCTGGCCTCGCACCGTGCCCTACCTCCTCTTCCTCCCCTTCTACCCCATAGCCACTCTGACCACCACCTTGTCTTCCACCTCCCCTCTACGACACACGGCGGCGGGTGGGGTGTTGGGCGTCGAGGAAGAACCAGCCTTCCCTCTGCGTCGTCCCTGAACATAGCAACCAGGACTACCAGAACCACCGCCGCACGCCGACGGAAAGCCTAGCTCCGGTCCGCCAGCTCTGTCGACGATCTGCAATGCCCTCTCCCGATCCAACCCCACCGACGACCCCGCGGTGAGCCCCAGATCCTCTCTGACACCCTCTCTCTCCGACACGGCCTGGCCTCGCCAGACCACGGGACGAACGCCCTCTGTGCGCGTTCGCATCTGCACGTCCCCGCGCTGCCCCGCGTTAACTAGCCGCCTATCCCTCTCCTGACAACAACACCCAGCCACCGCAGTGGCTACCGCCTCCGCGCGCGTGCCCCAGGTACCCGGTTCGAGCCCCCCGCCGTGCCCAGTGCCGCGCCGTCAGTTTCGTCACTGCCGCGTCAGAGAAGAAAAATAGTGGCCGCGGCCACTTTGCACAAACCCCCCTCTTTTATTTTTTTCCTCAAGCCGCAATCCTCACGAGCCCACCTACCAGCCGTTGGGTGCGTTTTACAAAAAGAGACCCTAGTTTTCGTAAACCTCAACCCACGCTCCAGCCCGTACCCACCTGTCAGCCTCTGCGGGCTCAGCCACTGGCACGTGGGTCCATAACCCGCTAGCCCAGCTGGCAGTCACAGAGGCTAGGTAAACCAGCGGTGTAAAAAGTTTTCTGCGCGCTGCGTCGCCTAGTCAGGCCGGTCCCACCCGTTAGCGACTGGGGCTGCGTCTAGCTGAGTAGAAAAAGCTTTTCTGTTTAACTGTTTTATTTAAATTTTTCTTAAATGTTTAAAAACAAATTCAAATCTGTTTTTAAATAACTTTTAAATTATAAATCCAAATAATACAAATGATATATGTTTTTGAATCAGAAAAATGTGAGGAATTCAAATATGATATTCAAAATACGGTTTCAGCACTTTAAATTTTCGAGATGATTAAAATTACAATAAAATACCCTTTTCTTAATAAATTAATAACTTTAATTCTACAACTCCAAATTCAACAAATAATATGTCTAAATCGAACAGCGCGATGAGCCCGTTCTATCTATGTATTCCTTGTTCAGAATTGGAGCATGCATCATGTCATTATTAAGAATCAGAACTGTTTATGGCAATAAAACTTGACTAAATCATTAATAAAATGCTTTATTCTTGTACCCCACACCTCACCATGCCATGCTACTTTAATGCCATGTAAATTGTGCATCATTCATCATGGCATGCTTGTTTGCTTGTCGCAGTTTAATTCATATGCGTGTGCCCATTATTTATGTTGGCCCTTGTTTGTTTGGTTCTTCTTCGAATAGACGCCCAGCAGGAGAACTATCAGGAATCACAGGATTTCTACCTAGATCCATCTCTCGCTTCAACTGAGCTGCCAGGCAAGCACTACCACATGCTTGCATACATATAGTACCTATTGCCTCTATCTTATTCTTGCATCATTGAGTCGCGATTGCATTAAATTGAATCCCAAGTACTGCATAGCCTTTACTTTTAAACCCCACCGAAGCTTGTTCCTCCATCCCATGAGCCATTACTACAGGAGTTGTTTGAGCCATGCGAGTCATAGCAAAGCATGTGTAGGGTATGTGAGTGTCTGATGGATAACGAGGTACCTAAACAACTTAACCTGAGTAGTAATGGGATAACTAAAGAAAGAGGCACCGGTGAGCAATATCTGCTATTTGTTTTTTCATGCTCACTTGTGTCTCATAGGACCCCGAGTACTTGATTCCTGTTCCTTGACTATTCGCACTATCCACATCCGGGAGGCCTTATGGACCCCCCTGAGCCAGAGCTTGATTCATTTCTATTTCTTGGGGCCACAAGTAGTTTGGGGCTTTGTTACTATTCTGTACTTATGCCATGCTTACTGTTTTATTTAAGATTGTGCGTGGAGCACCTGTACTGTTTTGGATCGTGCCACGTTTTCGCGGTATCGACAAGCCCAGTCATATTTTCGGGTTCCCAGTCGTTTATAGCCGTCGTCGCAAACCCTGGGTCCGTTCCGGAGCCGGCCAACTTCGTTGCGGGTAGCTTAGTGGGGTGGCCCCTGAAATATTTCTAAATCCTGTGATCACTTTATCATGAATGCCTCGTTGGGTTTTGAGTTGATTTTTCCGAGGTTGATCGAGTGTGTGTTGCTATTTGTGCACCCCTGCAGGGTAAACCTTTCTGAAAGCCGTGTCCACGGTTATGGACGACTTGGAGCACAGTTTCTCGATCGTAGACAAGTCTAACTAAAGTACCGCTTATAAATTGACTAAGTACCTGACTAGCAAATAGTGCAATACTCATGGAATGGTTAATGAAACTGCCAACGGATGGGGGGTTGTTCGTCCGCTTCCTCGTTGGTAAGCGAGGAGGATGGATCTGTTAATTATACGGTTATAACTGTTGTTCTTAATTCACGGACATCCGTCTATCATGGGTTAGGCGGATGGCTAGCGAGTATCTATAGACTTGTTAGTTATTATCTTTTGCTGCAATTGCGTCATCCCAGGTTGTGTCCCCTTTAGAGGCATAAAGACTTGTTGAGTACCCCTAGGGTCTCACACGATAAATTGTTTGATTCAGATGAACAGGTGTACCCTCAAGATGGATACTGGGTGGAGGAGACAGATGATGTTGGCAACGATCACTCGGTGTAGAGATTCCTTGAACGGGGATCCGTGAGATCTGTGGGCGGGATGTGTTTATTTATGTGGCATCTTATGCCGATTTGCTTCTTATCCGTACTCGGATCTTGTTTTCCGCTTCCGCCTGATACTCTGATGTTTGGTGTATGAGGAGCTATCCTAAAATATTATCTGTATCTAGGATATTTGAATCTTGCCGTATGGCGTTGCAATATTTCTATTTATTTTAGATGGAATGGCTCTGAGGACTGTTGTATGTGGCTTGCATACATACTCATTTGTGTATGTAGTTGATCCCTTCGCCTACCGATTACGCTGCTCATTCTTGTCCCGATGATCTGAAAGTGGTTAGGACGGCCGAAAGGTCTACCGTGAGTGGCCCCGGGCCCCACCGTACTATTTTAACCACTTTCGCTCATCCAGGCATGTAACTAAGAGCGTAATTCACCGAGGTAGTTAGAATTAGTATCAGAGCCATCCCGACCTTCAGGATCTCAGCCAAATGGTCGTTGTCAGTCTAGCAAATATTTTTGGTAGCTATGTATATTAGGGAAAAACAAAACGTGAGAGTAGGACTGCTTACATTTTTCTTCTTACCCACCCACCCACCCTTTTTCTAGTAAGGAAGTGTAACGTTTTCAATCCTCTTCTAAAATTCAAACTAGGATTCACGTGTTCTGGGTTCCGTAGTACCATAGGTTGTGTGTGTGTGTGTGTGTGAATTCCTTGTCCATCTGTTGCATCCAACTTGTTATCACTATCTGCCTTTTGGTTATCAACTATTGGTACATTCCATACCGACAGGCCTTTGTAAACCGACATGATCTATCCGATTCATTGTATACCGATGCGATCTGTCTTACTCTTTGTTATCCGACGTTATCTTGTTTGGGGTGTTCGTTTCCGTAGTTACTAATCTTTAGGTTCATCTTAAGAGAAGGTGTTGGGATATGTGTTTTACTGATTCATGTGCGGAGTAATGATTTGAGTGCGGGATGGAGTCGCGACCATACCATGACTTTTATCATTCGCTCTTGTATATTGAATCAGTAGAGTTACTAATCTTGATTCGTTAAGTGGTTTCGCGCATATAGTGGTATTTTAATGCCGAAATTTGCGGAAAATTTTTCTTTGTTAGTTTGTGTACCACACTCCTTGTTCAGTCGTGTGTGATATGCTTAATATCTTCTAGGTGCCTTGAACTTTGTGATATTTTAATATCATCTCAGTGAATTGTATCCTTTAATCTTGGTTAATTCCATTTTGGTACTATTTTGGATTATTATTATTCTCCATTATAGTACTGACTTGTGTTTTATATCAATCACAGGATGGCACCACCACGCCGTTCTGAGGAGGACATACCACCTGAACTGGGGGCTGCTTTGGCAAGTATTGCAAATGCCTTGGGCACTATGCAGCAGAACCAGCAGCGCTTCGAAGAAAGCGTGAGGAGGAATGAGTTTGTTCCGCTACCTCCACCTCCCAAGCGAGGAGACATCAAGAGTTTTCTGAAGTTCAACCCACACCAATTTGAGGTGTCTGATGAGCCACTTGATGCTGATGATTGGTTGCGTGAAGTATCAAGGTTGCTGATGACTGCGGATGTTCCCGAGCAAGAATGGGTCAAATGTGCCACTCACCTTCTGAAGGGAGATGCAGCTCTGTGGTGGGAAAATTACCTCAAGGCAGACCTCTCTGGTTTTCAGCCTACTTGGGATCAATTCACTGCGGCTTTCAAAGAGCAATATATGTTAGAAATTGTCATGGAAAGGATGAAGGAACTGTTCCTCAACCTCAAGCAGGGCAATGACAATGTCAATACCAACATCAGAAACTTCATGAACCTTTCTCGGTATGGTGGCGATGAGATCTCTGATGACAAGAAGAAGCAAAAGAGGTTTAGGCAAGGGCTCAATGCTTCAATTAAATATGCAATCACTCATGCAAGGCTGGCGTCTTTTCTAGAACTCCAACACACGGCTTTGAAGGAAGAAGCAAGTAGGCAAGTGTTTGAGGAATCAAAGAAACACAGCCGCGATGCAGCAAGCTCTTCAGCTATGACAGCTCCTTCTAAGCGTCGTGTTTGGGTTCCTAACACCTCACCGTCGCTCCCGGCTCCACCAAGACCGTCAAGCTACATGGCAAGGCCACCAAACTCCTTCACTGCGGCTCCTAGGGCTACAACCACAACTACCCTAGAGCGCTTGGCGGAGTCCCTGGCTACGTTGCTCCACGTGCACCTGGTGCTTGCTACACTTGTGGAAACACTGGGCATCAGCACTGGAATTGTCCAATGAACAACAAAGCTCTTCGACCACCACCTCTGAGACCTGCGGCAAGTTCTTCTATGGTTCGTGCACCTCCACCTCGGGCTCTCAACATCAACACCAAGCCTGGGTCTACGGTTGCTCGTGCCAACTGTGTCAACGTCGCTCAAGCTGAGCATGCACCTGGAGTTGTGATGGGTATGCTTCCTGTTAACTCAGTTCCTGCACGAGTTTTGTTTGATTCTGGTGCATCACATTCATTCGTGTCATACAAGTTCACGGAGAGTAATGGGTTACCTTCTGATGCTTTACCAACTCGCCTCATGGTGCAATCTCCTGGTTCAAACATGAGGGCTTCTAAAATCAGCCATGACAATCAAATTGAGATTGGTGGCTCTTCGTTTCCGGCTTCCTTAATTATTCTAGGCAACTCTGACATTGATGTTATCTTGGGCATGGATTGGTTAACATCAAATGCAGCTATGATTGATTGTGCTGAACGTTTGGTTTCTCTGAAAATTCCTGAAGGCCATATAGTCTATTCTCCAAGTCTGACTCCTGCAATTCAGCTTTTCTCTTTGGCGGCTCTGAATGATGATGCTATGGAAGGTATTCAAAGTGTTCCGGTAGTCTGTGAGTTCCCAGATGTTTTGCCTGAAGAGTTGCCAGGTATGCCTCTGGATCGTGAGGTTGAGTTTGTGATTTCATTCAGCCTTATAAAATGGGTCGTGCTGAACCTGGTACCGCTCCTATCTCCAAGCGGCCTTATAAAATGGGTCCTGCTGAGTTGGCTGAACTCAAACGTCAGCTTGATGAACAAGAGAAGTTGGGTTTCATTCAGCACAGTACTTCTTCTTGGGGTAGCCCAACCATCTTTGTGAAGAAGCGAGACAAGACTGATAGACTTTGTGTTGACTATTGGGCTCTCAATGCTAAAACCATCAAGAATAAATATCCCCTTCCGCGGATTAATGATCTCTTCGATCAGCTAACTGGAGCTGTGGTATTCTATAAGCTTGATTTGAGAAGTGGATATCATCCAAGATTCGCAAGGAAGATGTTCCTAAAACAGCTTTCACCACCCGCTATGGCCTGTATGAGTACACGGTCATGTCCTTCGGTCTCACCAATGCACCTGCCACCTTCTCGAGGCTTATGAACTCGATTTTCATGGAGTATCTTGATAAGTTCGTTGTGGTCTATCTGGATGACATTCTAGTCTATTCTAAGTCAAAGGAAGAACATGAAGAACACCTTCGGTGTGTCCTAAATAAGCTTCGTGAGAACCGCCTATATGCAAAGTTCTCCAAGTGTGAGTTTTGGCTGCCTCAAGTCACCTACCTTGGTCACGTCATCTCTGCCAATGGCATTGCCGTCAACCCAGAAACTATTAAGACAATTGTTGATTGGCTTCCACCTATAAATGTCAAAGAAGTCCGGAGTTTCCTTGGTTTGGCTAGTTACTGCCGTCGCTTCGTTCAAAACTTCTCAAAGATTGCGAAGCCTCTTACCGATCTCCTCAAGAAAGGCAAGAAATACCTTTGGACTCCTGCATGTCAAGCAAGCTTTGAAACACTCAAAGAGAAGCTCACTTCCACACCAGTCTTGGTTCCTCCAGATACGCAAAGCCTTTGCAGATATTCTGTGACGCCTCATTGCAAGGATTGGGTGCGGTCCTTATGCAAGAAAAACAAGTTGTTGCTTATGCCTCTCGACAGTTGAAGACGCATGAGATCAACTATCCTACACATGATCTCGAACTCGCAGCAGTTGTCTTTGCTTTGAAAGTATGGAGGCATTACTTGCTTGGCAACCTTTGTGAGATCTTTTCTGATCACAAGAGTCTGAAGTATATATTCACACAGCCTGATCTCAACCTTCGTCAGAGGAGGTGGGTTGAAGCAATTAATGATTTCGATTTGACCATCAACTACACTCCGGGCAAAGCTAATGTCATGGCCGATGCTCTCAGCCGAAAAGCTTATGTCAACAACCTCATGGTGGAAGAACAACAACCTCTCTTGTGCGAGGAATTCTGCAAGCTCAACCTTGAAATTGTGGATCAAGGGTATCTGTTGAACCTTCTGGCAACACCTCTCTTGGAAGAAAAAGTTCGCTCCATTCAACTTGGTGATCCTTACACTAAAAAGATCATCTCCAATATTCAGCTTCCGAAGTATGAGTCTTTCCATGTCGACGACCAAGGCACTCTTTTCTTTGAACACCGGATGTTTGTTCCGAACTACCCGGGTTTAAGAGAGCAAGTTCTCAAGGAGGCGCATGATTCTGTTCTTTCTATCCACCCTGGCAGCACTAAGATGTACATGGACTTGAAAACACAATATTGGTGGCCTGGGTTGAAACGATATTGTGCCAAGTATGTCTCGGAGTGTGATGTCTGCCGCAGAGTTAAAGATGTCCATCAGAAACCTTCTGGTCTTCTACAGCCATTGAAGCCTCCAGAATGGAAATGGGAGAAAGTAGAGATGGACTTCATCACGGGTTTTCCAAGGTCGCAGAAGGGCAACAATGCAATCTTTGTTGTCATAGACAGGCTGTCTAAAGTAGCTCACTTCTTTCCCGTCAAGGAAACAATTTCTGCAATTCAGTTGGCTGAGCTCTATATCAACAGAATTGTCTCTCTATATGGGGTTCCTCTTGAGATCAGCTCAGACCGTGGAAGTATCTTCACTTCCAAGTTCTGGGGAAGTTTCCAAAATGCTTTGGGAACAAAATTAAACTTCAGCACAGCTTACCACCCTCAGTCGCAAGGACAAGTTGAAAGGATCAACCAGATTTTGGAAGATATGCTCCGTGCTTGCGTTATCTCTTTCGGCATGAAGTGGGAAGAATGTCTTCCTTATGCTGAATTCTCTTACAACAACAGCTTCTAGAAAAGTCTAAAGATGGCACCATTTGAGGCTCTCTATGGTCGCAAATGCAGAACTCTGATTGGTTGGTCGGGCGCATGTGAAAGAATATTGTTTGGCCCCGATATTGTAACTCAAGCGGAGGAGAAGGTTCACATCATTCTTGAAAATCTGAAGATTGCTCAAAGTCGCCAGAAGAGCAATTATGACAGAAAGCACACGGACATGGAGTATGTTCCTGGTGATCTCGTTTACCTTCGTGTCACTCCCATGAGAGGCACGCACCGGTTTGGTATCAAAGGAAAGCTGGCTCCTAGATACATCGGTCCTTTCAAAATTCGTGGAAGAAGAGGATAAGTTGCTTATGCTATTGAGCTCCCTGAAAAACTCAAGGTCCATGATGTTTTCCATATCTCTCCACTCAAGAAGTGCTTCAAGGATCCCGGCAGGACCGTGGACCATGAACTCATCAATCTCCAAGAAGATCTGTCTTATCAAGAACACCCCATAAAAATTCTGGAAGTCGCAGAAAGAAGGACTCGCAACAAGTCCATCAAGTTCTGCAAGGTGCAGTGGTCGCACCATTCCGTTGATGAAGCCACTTGGGAACGCGAGGATGAGCTCCGTGCTAAGTATCCTACCCTCTTCGAGTCTTCTTCTTCTTCCTAGAATCTCGGGGCGACATTCCTGTTTAGTGGGGGAGAGTTGTAGCATCCCATCTGTCTAACATATGTAATGCTACATGGTCTAGTAATATAATGGCTACTTCCTACATATAATTGTTGCATCATAATTATATCATGCTCATGTCATCATGCCACCTTGCATTTGAGCATCATATAAAACCCTTTTTATTTGGTTCTTATCCCATATGCATTATTAATTGTATTTGCCTCTTGATATATTGTATTTGGATCTTGATATATTGTTTAATGCCCAAGTTGAGTTGGGGGCATATCTTTGTCTAACTCCACCACCTTTCTTGTCACCACCCCATCATTCCACCATTCCACCATATGTGAGCATTGCACTTTATTTGGTTTTACCTCTAGCTCATGTGGGTTGGGATGGATCCATTTCTATTTCTACATGCTCTCACACTAGCATCTTGTTGTTTTCACATTATTGATATGTGGAGCCATCTTGGCATGCCTTGTGAGTAATACCCCTTATGCTAGCTTCCATATGGATTGTTTTGGAATATATGTTCATGTTGGGATATTTTTGGGCTTACTAAATACCTAGTGGCACATACACACTAGCATGTCCCATTTTTATTCAAATATGAGCACCTCCATCTACTCCACATGGAACCTTCTTTTAATTCTTTTAGCTTGGCCTTACTCCATCATTTTTGAATGCAAATGTATAAATGCCATGATTATTTATTTTGTTTTCACAAGATTAAAACATGGTATTTAATGCTTTGCATGGGCCATGCATCAATCACCACCATTTGATCTCCCTTGGTTTTGCTTGGAATTTTTGAGTGGATCCTTCTTGTGAGCTCTCCTTTTCTCTCTCAATTCTTTTCACCTTGATCTTGTTTTCCTTACCATCCCTCATCCATGCATGCCATGTGTTGATCATATCAAACCCTTCCCAAAAACTCTACACCACTTTTTCTCCTCACTTTCCTCTCCACCTCACCATCCCCTTTCCCTTGGGCTTGATCTTGGTGGATCATTCCCCAAACCCTAAACCTCTCTCCCTACCACATCTCTCCATCACCACCCTTGCTACCTCATGCTTGTCCTTAGGGGTTAAACCCTAATCCCCTTCCCCTTAAACCCTACGCCTAACCCAAGTCATCACCCCTCTCTCTCTAATCCTCTCTCCAAACCCTAATATCTAACTAAACCCTAATCCCATGCAAAACCCCCATGCTAGCTACCCTCTCTACCCCTAACGAAAACCCTAAACCGAGCCACCCCTCTCTAATCTACCCTAGCTACCCGAGCCTCTACCTCTAATTCTCTCTCTCTCTGCCATGCTGGCCCCACCCGAGCTACCCCCTCTCTCTGGCCCACCTGGCAGCCCCTACCCCTGCCCTGCCCGAGCCGCTCACATCGAGCACGTGAGGGTGGAGATGGAAAGGTGGCCGAAGCCACGTTTTTTCACCCCAAGCCCCCACGGCATCCCCCTCTCTCTCCCGTCCTTATCTCCAAGCCCCTACCGTCTCTGCCGTGCCCTAGATCCCCCTAGCCATGCGCTGTGCACTACCTCCTCTTCCTCCCCTTCTACCCCATAGCCACTCCGACCACCACCTCGGCTTCCACCTCCCCTCTACGACACACGGCGGCGGGTGTGGTGTTGGGTGTCGGGGAGGAGACCTAGGACTACCAGAACCACCGCCGCATGCCGACGGAAACCCTAGCTCCGGTCCGCCAGCTCCGTCGACGATCTGCAGCGCCCCCTCCCGATCCAACCCCACCGACGACCCCGCGGTGAGCCCCAGATCCTCTCTGACACCCTCTCTCTCTCCGACACGGCCTGGCCTCGCCGGACGACGGGACGAATTCCCTCTGTGCACGTTCGCATCTGCACATCCCCGCGCCGCCCCGCGTTAACAAGCCGCCTATCCCTCTCTTGACAACAACACCCAGCCACCGTAGTGGCTACCGCCTCCGCGCGCGTGCCCCAGGTCCCCGGTTCGAGCCCCCGCTGCGCCCAGTGCCGCGCCGTCAGTTTCGTCAGTGCCGCGTCAGAGAAGAAAAACAGTGAACGTGGCCACTTTGCACAAACCCCCCTCTTTTATTTTCTCCTCAAGCCGCAATCCTCACGAGCCCACCTGCCAGCTGCTGGGTGCGTTTTACAAAAAGAGACCCTGGTTTTCGTAAACCTCAACCCGCGCTCCAGCCCGTACCCACCTGTCAGCCTCTACGGGCTTAGCCATTGGCACGTGGGCCCATAACCCGCTGGCCCACCTGGCAGTCACAGAGGCTAGGTAAACCCGCGGTGTAAAAAGTTTTATGCGCGTTGCGTCGCCCAGTTAGGCTGGTCCCACCCGTCAGCGACTGGGGCTGGGTCTAGCTCAGTAGAAAAAGTTTTTCTGTTTAACTGTTTTATTTAAATTTTTCTTAAATGTTTAAAAACAAATTCAAATCTGTTTTTAAATAACTTTTAAATTATAAATCCAAATAATACAAATGATATATGTTTTTGAATCAGAAAAATGTGAGGAATTGAAATATGCTATTCAAAATAATGTTTAAGCAATTTAAATTTTCGAGATGATTAAAATTACAATAAATGCCCTTTTCTTAATAAATTAATAACTTTAATTCTACAACTCCAAATTCAACAAATAATATGTCTAAATCGATCAGCGCGACGAGCCCGTTCTATCTATGCATTCCTTGTTCTGAATTGGAGCATACATCATGTCATTATTAAGAATCAGAACTGTTTATGGCAATAAAACTTGACTAAATCATTAATAAAATGCTTTATTCTTGTACCCCACACCTCACCATGCCATGCTACTTTAATGCCATGTAAATTGTGCATCATTCATCATGGCATGCTTGTTTGCTTGTCGCATTTTAATTCATATGCTTGTGCCCTTTATTTATGTTGGCCCTTGTTTGTTTGGTTCTTCTTCGAATAGACGCCCAGCAGGAGAATTATCAGGAATCACAGGAGTTCTACCCAGATCCATCTCTCGCTTCAACTGAGCTGCCAGGCAAGCACTACCACATGCTTGCATACATATAGTACCTATTGCCTCTATCTTATTCTTGCATCATTGAGTCGCGATTGCATTAAATTGAATCCCAAGTACTGCATAGCCTTTACTTTTAAACCCCACCGAAGCTTGTTCCTCCATCCCATGAGCCATTACTACAAGAGTTGTTTGAGCCATGCGAGTCGTAGCAAAGCATGTGTAGGGTATGTGAGTGTCTGATGGATAACGAGGTACCTAAACAACTTAACCTGAGTAGTAATGGGATAACTAAAGAAAGAGGCACCGGTGAGCAATATCTGCTATTTGGTTTTTCATGCTCACTTGTGTCTCGTAGGACCCCGAGTACTTGATTCCTGTTCCTTGACTATTCGCACTATCCACATCCGGGAGGCCTTATGGACCCCCCTGAGCCAGAGCTTGATTCATTTCTATTTCTTGGGGCCACAAGTAGTTCGGGGCTTTGTTACTATTCTGTACTTATGCCATGCTTACTGTTTTATTTAAGATTGTGTGTGCAGCACCTGTACTGTTTTGGATCGCGCCACGTTTTTGCGGTATCGACAAGCCCAGTCATATTTTCGGGTTCCCAGTCGTTTACAGCCATCGTCGCAAACCCTGGGTCCGTTCCGGAGCCGGCCAACTTCGTTGCGGGTAGCTTAGTGGGGTGGCCCCTGAAATATTTCTAAATCCTGTGATCACTTTGTCATGAATGCCTCGTTGGGTTTTGAGTTGATTTTTCCGAGGTTGATCGAGTGTGTGTTGCTATTTGTGCACCCCTGCAGGGTAAATCTTTCTGAAAGCCGTGTCCGCGGTTATGGACGACTTGGAGTACAGTTTCTCGATCGTAGACAAGTCTAACTAAAGTACCGCTTATAAATTGACTAAGTACCTGACTAGCAAATAGTGCAATACTCATGGAATGGTTAATGAAACTGCCAACGGATGGGGGGTTGTTCGTCCGCTTCCTCGTTGGTAAGCGAGGAGGAGGATGGATCTGTTAATTATACGGTTATAACTGTTGTTCTTAATTCACGGACATCCGTCTATCATGGGTTAGGCGGATGGCTAGCGAGTATCTATAGACTTGTTAGTTATTATCTTTTGCTGCAATTGCGACATCCCAGGTTGTGTCCCCTTTAGAGGCATAAAGACTTGCTGAGTACCCCTAGGGTCTCACACGATAAATTGTTTGATTCAGATGAACAGGTGTACCCTCAAGATGGATACTGGGTGGAGGAGACAGATGATGTTGGCAATGATCACTCGGTGTAGAGATTCCGGGAACGGGGATCCGTGAGATCTGTGGGTGGCATGTGTTTATTTATGTGGCATCTTATGCCGATTTGCTTCTTATCCGTACTCGGATCTTGTTTTCCGTTTCCGCCTGATACTCTGATGTTTGGTGTATGAGGAGCTATCCTAAAATATTATCTGTATCTAGGATATTTGAATCCTGCCGTATGGCGTTGCAATATTTCTATTTCTTTTAGATGGAATGGCTCTGAGGACTGTTGTATGTGGCTTGCATACATACTCATTTGTGTATGTAGTTGATCCCTTCGCCTGGCGATTACGCCGCTCGTTCTTGTCCCGATGATCTGAAAGTGGTTAGGACGGCCAAAAGGTCTACCGTGAGTGGCCCCGGGCCCCACCGTACTATTTTAACCACTTTCGCTCATCTAGGCAATTTAGTTGGTTTTGGCAAACCTGGCTCAGTAAGTAGCACACTATTTTTGAGAGTTGAAAGAAAAGATAAAAGTACTCTAGAGAAAAATAATTTCATCATCTTTCTTTCTTGATTTGCTTATAAGTTTAGTATTCTCTTGTTAAGATCTTTTGTGCTTCCAAGGAAGATTGCATGTTTTTATTTATCATTTGTATGCTTGTTTGTTTCCTTCAACTCTTATACTTGCTACCTAGCCTTGCTAGCCAAAAACCTGTACTGAGAGGGAATTCTTCTCGTGCATCCACTCCTTTAAACCAAAACCTTTGCCATTTATGTCCACCATACCTACCTAGTAGCATTATTGCTATTCCAAGTAAATTCTTGTTTTATCTACCTCCCAAATTAAACTTGTTATGTGAAAATTAGTGATTAAAGCTCTAACGAACTTGATGGCACACTTTACTTTCTTGCATTTAATAAAATTGAACCATTGGGTCCTTCTTTGTTGCGTATATGCTTGCGCTTTATGAGTTGAAGTCAGCAGAACCATGTATCTTGGGGACCGCTTTCAACACTTCATTGGTACTTGTACCTAGTTGATATCATGTTCTTTTGCTTATGGATCCCGGCGGTGTGAAATAAAAGTGGAACTTGTAAGATCATGGAGTTTATATGTGTGTTAGAGAAACGCCTGGGCCGCTATCCTAAGCCATGCCTAATCATGGTGGAAACTTGCAGCATAACTATAGTGAGCATTCTATGAAGCATCCTCAATAAAAACCTATGCAAATACCAAATAAAAAGATCGCTGAGATGCTCACTGTCTGCTTACCTTGTCACTTTGATTATGGGATAGCTCCTGTGTCATGTGCAAGGGTACCCCATTGGCGGTTCTCAATGATATGCATGTATTTACAATGACAAGAGCTTGATCGTGACTAAAGTTGAGTAGCATGAGGATCGGTACTCATAAGTAAGGGGCATGAGACTCCAATTTATAACTTGTCAAGCATATCCTCTTAGTTGTGTCACTTTTACCTTAATCACCAAAAGATGCCTATGATAGGGGCAATGAGAGCTGAAAGCTAGTAAGTATCATAATTTTTGGGAGCTCTTTATGAGACTTGCAATCCCTGCTTCCCTCTTTGAAGGGCCTTTCTTTTACTTTGTAGTTGAGTCAGTAAACCTACTCCATTCTACCTCAGCAAGTATTTTGAGTTGATGTGTTTCATTCATTCATATGATGATTTATTCAATCATGTTTCTTATGTTCCTTGTTTTTCTCATTGCTCTTATCTGGATGCCTACTACTTTGAATGCTTTCATTGAAAACCAGCTTTTTGTGAACTCCAGCAAATTATCAACTATTCTTCGACCAAGAGCTAAGTTTGCCATTACCAATTATGATTCACTTTATGTAGCTTTATTGTGTTTCCTTTACTCATTACAAGCTGAGTTTTATAATAGTGAGTTGTCTTCTATTATGATCTATGCTTTTGATGAATGTGATGCTTCTTGTCCGTATTCTTTTATCAACTGTTCACTCCATAAACCTGAGGCCATGTTTATTGAGCTCAGTTTCGCTTGGGGACAAGCGAAGTCTAAGCTTGGCGGAGTTGATATGTCCATTTTGCATCACTATTCTATGTCTTAATTCACTATTATTCATTGATATATTTCGTATTGAGAGGTGATACTTATGTTATTTCATCTATTTTTGCATGGTTGATGAATTTTGGAGCATGGACCGCTGCAGTCAGGATTCTAATGGAAAAGGTGTTGTTTGGAGGCAAAATTCACGAAGATCAGATGTAGTGACCTGGGATCTGATAAAGATCCTAAGCCCATGTGATTAACATGCTAGTCCCTAGATCATTAGCTAGCACTCACAGTCGATGAAATATCATGTAAAACACAAGTCTTTATTACATTAATCGAATAATCCAGAGTTTACATTATTACAACAGAAGCGAAACAAATACAACTTGGAGTCCCATCAATGCCACATGCTAGTTGAGTGAAGACCCGCGATCCTAGCGCACCTTTCAACGATCTCCAATTTCTGCACATAAAACGTGTAGCCAAACGAGTTGGTAAATGCTTTGAATGTATTGGCAAATTACACCAAGGAAAGAATAAAACTAACTCTACATGCAAGGCTAGAGTAGGCTTTGTGGTTTATTTGCATAAAGCCAATTTTCACAAAGTAAGAAGAAAAGAGGGAGAATTTTACCCTACTTTGTAAACATTGTTTAAGTAATATAGGGTCGAATGGAACACGAGGATATTACTCACCAAGTGCCCAAACAACCTAACACTTGGATATTAGTCACCAAGTTCCCAAGGTCCCACCCATTAGCGATATTACTCAAACCATGGGGTTTCAGAATAACTTTGGAAAGAGAGAGGAAGATCCTTCAGAGGCTCCATCCTTCAGATGCTCAAAATGTTCTTTTCCGTGAACTTCTGATCGATCTGATTGCAATACTCTCGAGAGGTTGTGCACTTTCCCCACAATCCACGATCAAGTCCTTTTACAGACAAGACCATGGCGAGGCCTTCCCTTAGTAGCCCCTCTACCAGCTGGATCCAACCGTGCTAAGAACCTTCAAATGTTGGTACCCCGGTGAGGTTTCCCACTAAGTACTAAGCCAAGACAGAGCCCATATGTATTGTGGTTACACTGGAAGCTTCTGAATTCTGAAACATGGCAGACTTCTTTGATTCCTGGGCGGCCGTCCTCCACCAAAATCCCACTCGTTGTCCCGATAACCATTCCGCCTAGAAGAAAACTTAGTTTTATTTTGAAGGGGGTTTTGGAGAAGAAAAGTTCGCTCGAGAGAGCTCTCATACTTAGAAAATTTGGAGTCTTTCGCCCCCCCAATGGTACTTAGTATATATATAGCATAGCAAGCAACACTTAGCAAAAAAAAGGGGAACCTATTAGGACGGAAATTCCTAAGTATAAATCTACTCATGGCATACTACAAAACCACACTTGCAAAAATAGTAATAAGAAAATCTACTAAAGACCTACGCATGCATACTACAAGATTTGAAGAATAAAACATGCATAGTTAAGAACTGGGACATAATATGTACAAGTGGTGTAACTTGCCTTATGTTTGTGTTATGAGTGATGATTGGATTCTTATGCAGGAATCGCACTCTCCGAACAATCTAACGCGAGGAAAAAACAATTCCAATCAAAAAAATTACAAACATAACAACCACAACAATGATGATTATGCATGATGGTTTAATGTCACAATTGATTTACTTAGTTTTCTAGACACTATTATAACACATGATGCATACATGGGATCATTTAATGAAATAGGGTACTTATTATTAAATCTTGATGACCATATAAGGGGTTCTAATATTTTTGTTGAAACATCTGTCCTATTTGTCGAATTAAATTTGGTTCTGGAGTTTACTAGATAGAGGACATTAATACGAACCAGTAGGAATTGGATTCATCTTAAACGGAGTTGTAAATCTTTTTCTACGATTTAATTACTATTTAATAGAGTTTAAATCATTTAAAATATTTACTACATCATAAATTATATCTAAGACCAGATCTATATTCTACATGAAATTGTGAATCCATAGACATATTATTTATATTTTTCCGATCTATAACTAATTTATTACAAATTTTATAATCTAAATAGCCATTAAAACTAATTAAATCACCACAGTAATTAAACACTACAAAAAAATAGATATAACAGCATATTAATGTCATATATTAAATTATGAATCCATAGATACCTTATTTGTATTTTTTTGATCTATAGATAATTTATTTAGTGTAAAATATCCATTAAACTATTTAAATTATTACAGTAAATATATACCGCACAAGTCAGATATAATAACTTAATAATATTCTACACAATTTTGTGAAACCAACGATATATTATTTGTATTTTTTGGAGTTGTAATTATTATTTCCACAATTTAAATACCATTAAAAGGCCTTTTAACCAATTAAAATAAATACAGAAAAACTATATGATGAAAAATAGATCTGATCACGGAGTAATGTTCTACACTAAATTATCTTTCAAAAGGTATATTACATATAATTTTTGTACTTATATTCGAATTACTATGAATTTTACAAGATCTACCTATTTTCTGCTATTTGAAAACAATTTCAGTTTAAACAGGGAATATGCCTGGGAATATGCTATGCTGACTGGACAAGATTGCTGCCGCGGCGCTAACCTAGCTGGGTGACGAGGAGGGACAAGTGGCGTGCGCTGATTTGTCGATACCCCTTCACGGGATGGATCTAATCTGACACGTCTAGAGGCGATCCGATGGTCGGGAACCGTTGTTTCCTCCACTCCGACGACGGGCGGCGGCCGCCGGCGGTGTGGCTCCAGGTGGCGATAGTGGGGTGGACTATGGTGGTCATCAGCGATGGGAAAGTGGTGGACTAGGGTCGACGCGGCGCGGTGAGGACGAATACATGGTCGATGTCGTCGCTCGCTTCCCCTAGCAACGGTGATCGACGGACGGAGGTGGCGGCGAACACGGAGCTCCGGCGATGAATTCCCTCGGCCTTGGTTCTCTGCAGAGGAAAATAGGTGGTCAAAATGAGGCAAGGAAACAGGGGGAGAAGGATAGGCGACAAAGTAGGGTCCATGGCTGATGGAATCGAGCTTCTTGCTCGAGCTTCCGAGCTTGGTAATGGCGGTGGCGGCACAGATCGGAAACGGGGGCTCAATCCGACGGCCTGGGGGTTGAATCAACTAAGAAAAGTAGGGTTTTCAGAGAGGGCGTCGTGGGGTATTTATCTACGAGGAATCTTGCGGAGGGGGCCAGGATTCGTGCCGAATCGGCCAATTTTCTTGGCAGTTCATTCGGCACCGAAGACTCGTGGTCACCACGTCGGGAGGAGGAAGGAGACTGCAGTGGGGCCGACGCGTCAGTCACAGCGGAAAAAAATGAAGGGGAGAGAGGCTCTGCGGGTTGTGGCCGCCTGTTGCTAGGCCAGGAGTGGGCTGGCACAGCGCTGCTGCAGCGCGCGCGGGGCGATAGGCAGGCACGAGCTGCTGGGCCGTTTCGGTCCGGCTGGGTTAGTTTAGGTTTTTCTTTTCTTTTTTTCCATTATCTGTTTAGTATTTATTTTCTAGTATTAGTTTGGCAACTCCAAATGGAGTGAAATTTATTTCTAATTTTTTGTAAATTCAAAGCACACACCATGAGCATCATAAGAACTGTTTTTGGTCATAGAAAATTTATCCCTATTCCATTATGCATATAAGTCATTAGATGGTTATTCAGGGAAAATCAACAGGGTCCTTTGATTAAAGATTTGCATGATGCAATGCAACTAAAATATTTTGATCTTTACAAACTTCCCAACCAATTGGATGGTCATATAACCCATTCTTTTAATGTGGTTTGGTGAAATTTCAAAAAAACAACAAAAGTTTCTTTTTATTCAGAAATTTCAACAAGATCAACAATTCAATCAATTTTCTTCATTATTTTAACATTACAAAATAAGAAAATTTTGGGATGTTACATCAGAAAATCTGGGAAAATATACGGAAAATCCTACTTTTGCAGAAGACTAAGGATGCCAAAAGACGGAGTGGAGATGGGCCACAGGGGGCCCACACCACCCCATGGCGCGGGTAGCCCTAGGCCACACCAGGAGGTGGTGTGGCCGCCCTGCCCACCTCTGGCTCTCCCCTCTGGCGTATATCATCCTCGCGAAACCCTAAGACTCGGGGAGCGACCACAAAAAGATTATGCCGCCTCTGCGGGGTGGAAAACACCAAGAGAGAAAGATCTCTCTGGCAGACAGATTTCTGCCGGGGGAATTCCTTCCCGGAGAGGGGAGATTGTCGCCATCAACACCACCATCAAGCTCGACTTCATCGGGATCATCATCACCACCATCATCACCATTAGCACCCTCATCACCATCTCCATATTGCTGTAACAATTGAGTTGAATCTTGCATTAGTTCATAGGGGAAACTTTCCCGGTGTTGATTACTCTTTGTAGTTGATGCTATTGAGTGAACCATTGAATTATTTTTATGTTCAGATTGTTATACATCATTATTCCATCTCTGATCATGATCCATATTATGTCTTGTGAGTAGTTCGTTTTGTTCTTGAGGACATGGGAGAAGTCTTGTTGTTAGTAGTGGAGTTGTGTTGAGAAAGATTCAATAGATTGTTATTTAAGTTGTGGTGTACTTCTTCTAGTGGTGTCATGTGAACGTTGAATACATGACACTTCACCTATATGGGCCTAGGGGAATGCATTGTGTATTTGGCTACTAATCGTAGGGGTTGCCGGAGTGACTGAAACCTGAACCCCTGTTAGGAAACCATTGCACAAGGGACGTGAGGGTCTTAGAGTTTAAAGTTGTGGTTAGGTTTCTACCTTAATTACTTTCTTGTACTTACGGATGTTTGCAAGGGGCATAATCACAAGTATGTATTAGTCTTGGATGGGGCGGTACATTAGCACAGGTTCACCCACACAACATGTAGCAAGCTAGAGAAGATTAATCAGCTATATGAAGCGAAAGCACTTGACAGTCTTCCCATGTGTCCTCGAGAACGTTTGGTCATCTTAAGTAATACAACCGGCTTGTTCTTTGCTGCATAAAGGATTGGGCCACTTGCTGCATTTATTCCTAATGTCTTTTATTTACTCGTACTTTGTTTACTTGCTTTCTCGAAAACCCCTAAAAATCCGTTTTCTAAGTATTTGCAGAGAATTCCTGATCCATACCACTAGCCAGCACCTTCTGCTCCTCGTTGGGTTCGACACTCTTACTTATCGAAAATACTGTGATAGACCCCCTATACTTGTGGGTCACCAGGGACCATCATATTCTTCAAACACCACACTACAAGATTCTATGACAATTCCTGAGAGCTTGTCGTAGATTCTATAAGTGTGGGATTTGAGACCATAACCAACAAAAATACCCTCTAATGCTTTGGAATCAAACTTGGATAAACAAATGCCCTTAATGCGATAGAATCACTTACAACCGAATACTCGTAAGTAAGAGACATTAGGCTTGTTACCGGTAAGGATCTCATATGGAGTCTTGATCAATTCTTTGCGGAGGTAGAGACGGTTTGATGCATGGCATGCGGTGGAGATAGCTTCATCCCAAAAATTGTATGGAGATTTGAACTCCGCCAACATACTCCTAGCCATATCAAGAGAGTCTGGTTCTTCCTCTCAGCTACACCATTTTGTTGAGGGGTATATGCAGCAGAATATTGATGATTTATTCCCTCATCACTAAGAAATCCATTTAATGTGTAGTTCTTGAACTCGGTACCATTGTCACTTATTATTGTTAATACTGGGACATTGTGTTGACGTTGAGCCATGTTGATGAAGTCAATGAAGTTCTCTTGGGTCTCACTTTTAACTTGTAGAAATATACCCAAGTGTATCTTGAGTAATCATCAACAATCACCAAACAATATTTCTTCCCACCAAGACTTGCATGAGACGGAGGACCAAAGAGATCCACATGAAGAAGCTCCAAGATCCTCTTGGACTTGATGTAGTTCTTTGGCTTGTGGGGAGAATCATGCATCTTTTCTTCAACACAGGCCCTGGAAACACGACCTTTGGCAAAGCAAACATTTTCTTTTAGTCCAACAATATGACCATCATTGTGGAGGCTTTGCAAAGTTCTCATGTTGACATGGGCTAGACGGCGGTGCCATAGCCAACCCACATCGGCCTTTCCGAATAGGCACATCGGACTTGTAGTGGTTTTCCCGGAGAAGTCCACCACATACAAGTCATCTTCGACGTACCCAACGAAAGCAACCTTTAGAGTCTTGCTCCACAAGAGGATCACAATATCAACATCAATGAAGACAGCAAAACCCATCTTTCCTAGAGCACGGACTGAAAGTAAATTATAGCCAAGGGTCTCAACAAGCATGACGTCCACGAGAGTGATATCGTGTGCCACCACAACTTTGACAAAACCCATTACCTTAGACTTTGATTTGTCAGCATATGCACAGATATTTGATCAACATTTGGCCTTAATTCCTTGACACTAGAAGTGCTTCCGGTCATATGACTTGTGCATCCACTATCGAGCACCCATTTTGACCCTCCGGAAGCATAGGTCTACAAAAGATCAAACTAGTTTTTAGGTACCCATTTCTCAATGGGTCCTCTTTTGTTATCAACAAGGGTCTTGGGAACCCAAATCGACCATGCAATATAACCATCAAATGGGCCAACATAATGTGCATACACATCACCATAGTAATCACGCATTAAGACATAGTGAGGGTTAGCACTACCCGCAAAGTCATCATGAGACATAGTTTTGCCACTTGTGGTCTTACTTCCCACAATGACCTTGTTCTTTTCTTAAGCGGGCTTGGCCTTCTTCTTCTTGTTATTCTTTTTCTTCTTGGCTTTAGAGACAAAGCCTAAGCCCCTTTTTTCACCATTTGACCTTTGCTTGTTTAAGAGGTCATCAATAGACTTGTTTCCTTTGGGAAAGGAAGTCTTAGCAAGCTCCCCCTTCAACCTAGCATGTTCTTCAAGAGTATTTATACAACTAGAAGGAATGAATGTACTAGGTGAGGGAGTATTGATCAATTGAGTTTGAAGCTTTTCACAAGACTTTGTGAGGGACAATAGTTAACTTTCCAAGGCCTTGTGAGCCTTGTCAAGTGTCCTAAAGTCCTCAGCAAGTTTTTTATGAACAACATCAAACTCAATCTTATCCTTTTTAGCCTTTTTGAATTTAGCAATATCATGATCACGTTCCTTGATGAGTTTATTAATAATGAGGTCATTAGCTTCATCAACGCCCTCTAGTTTAGTTTCAAGAGATAAGTCTAGTTTCTTGTTCTTCCTCTAGAGCATTACTAAGAGCTTCTACCTCAATCATGTGCTCTCTTCCTAATTGGCATCTCTCATCTAGAAGTTCTTGTGTGTGTGAAAGTTGATTTAGGAGGTCCACAACATGTTTCTTATGTTCCCCTTGCAAGTTATTCATAAACACATCAAAATCAACTAGTTCCTTTTTGACCTCAAGAGATAACTCATCATCAAAATCATCATTGATTAAGGAAGTGGAGTGTGATGATGATAATACCTCCGTTCCTCTTGCCATAAGGCAAGTGACGTCCTTGTTGGATATATTCTCATTTGGAGAGTGGAAGAGTGAGAATGAGGGAGTAGAGGTAGTGGCAAGAGCCGCCACACTACTTGGTGTATCCTCTTCTTCCTCATCATCATCATCATCGGAGGAGTACTCTTCATGTGTGATCAATACAATTTCTCCCGACTTCTTGTTGGTTGGGTTTCTTTTGATGAAGGGTTTCTTGTGTGGAACTTTGGAGGTCTTCTTCAACACAAGTTTACCCCCATTATCTTCTCTTTTCTCATAGGGACAAGCTGCAATGAAGTGATAGCGGTCACCACAATTGAAACAAGTTCTCAACTTGGACCCATTGTCTCTTCTCCCATTGGGGTTGCTTCTTCGTTGCATTCCCATCTTGGCCTTGGCGGGGTCTTTCCAAAAGTTTCTTGCATAGAAGGCCATGTATTCACCATGAGCAGTATTGACATCGTCAGGGTGGCTTATTGAAAGTCGCTCATCACTTCCTTCATCTTCATCATACTCCACAACCTTGGCCTTCAAGGCAAGATTGACACCACTACTCATTCCAATGGCACGAGCACGGGCGTCTTTGGCATTCTTGGCAGCAACCTTGAAGGCTGCCATCTCTTGCATCACTTCATTGGAGGTTGATACGTCCATTTTGCATCACTATTCTATGTCTTAATTCACTATTATTCACTGATATATTTCGTATTGAGATGTGATACTTATGTTATTTCATCTATTTTTGCATGGTTGATGACTTTTGGAGCATGGACCGTTGCAGTCAGGATTCTGATGGAAAAGTGCTGTTTGGAGGCAAAATTCGTGAAGATCAGAAAATCCGGGAAAATATACGGAAAATCCTATTTTTCCAGAAGACTAAGGATGCTAGAAGACGGAGTGGAGATGGGCCACAGGGGCCCACACCACCCCATGGCGTGGGCAGCCCTAGGCCGTGCCAGGAGGTGGTGTGGCCGCCCTGGCCCACCTCTGGATCTCCCCTCTAGCGTATATCATCCTCCCGAAACCCTAAAAATCGGGGAGCGACCACAGAAAGATTCCGCCGCCTCTGCGGGGCGGAAAACACTGAGAGAGAAAGATCGCTCTGGCAGACAGATTTCTGCTGGGGGAATTCCTTCCCAGAGAGGGGAGATCGTCGCCATCAACACCACCATCAAGCTAGACTTCATCGGGATCATCATCATCATCACCACCACCATCACCATCAGCACCCTCATCACCATCTCCATATTGTTGTAACAATTGAGTTGAATCTTGCATTAGTTCATAGGGGAAACTTTCCCGGTGTTGATTACTCTTTGTAGTTGATGCTATTGAGTGAACCATTGAATTATTGTTTATGTTCAGATTGTTATACATCATTATTTCATCTCTGATCATGATCCATATGATGTCTTGTGAGTAGTTCGTTTTGTTCTTGAGGACATGGGAGAAGTCTTGTTGTTAGTAGTGGAGTTGTGTTGAGAAAGATTCAATAGATTGTTATTTAAGTTGTGGTGTACTTCTTCTAGTGGTGTCATGTGAACGTCGACTACATGACACTTCACCTATATGGGCCTAGGAGAATGCATTGTGTATTTGGCTACTAATCGTAGGGGTTGCTGGAGTGATAGAAACTTGAACCTTCGTTAGGAAACCATTGCAC
Organism: Avena eriantha; assembly: GCA_910589775.1. Classification (NCBI taxonomy): domain Eukaryota; kingdom Viridiplantae; phylum Streptophyta; class Magnoliopsida; order Poales; family Poaceae; genus Avena; species Avena eriantha. The sequence goes on from OU342742.1 coordinate 210,715,384, forward strand.
AAGGGATGTAAGGGTCTTAGAGTTTAAAGCTGTGGTTAGGTTTCTACCTTAATTACTTTCTTGTACTTACGGATGTTTGCAAGGGGTATAATCACAAGTATGTATTAGTCTTGGATGGGGCGGTACATTAGCACAGGTTCACCCACACAACACTTAGCAAGCTAGAGAAGATTAATCAGCTATATGAAGCGAAAACACTTGACAGTCTTCCCATGTGTCCTCGAGAACGTTTGGTCATCTTAAGTAATACAACCGGCTTGTCCTTTGCTGCATAAAGGATTGGGCTACTTGCTACATTTATTCCTACTGTCTTTTATTTACTCGTACTTTGTTTACTTGCTTTATTGAAAACCCCTTAAAATCCGTTTGCTAAGTATTTGCAGAGAATTCCTGATCCATACCACTAGCCAACACCTTCTGCTCCTCGTTGGGTTCGACACTCTTACTTATCGAAAATACTGCGATACACCCCCTATACTTGTGGGTCATCAAGAATATTTTCTGGCGCCGTTGCCGCGGAGTGAAGCGCTATTGGAGAGTGGAACTGGTAAAGGAAACTTCTACTGTGAGTATTGTTTACTTCTGCTAGTTGCTTTATTTTCGTTATGGATAATTCGCTGAGTTTCTTATTTGGTAATGCTACTACCACTGCTAAGGTAGTAGATAATCCTCCACCTGCTGAGAATGATGTTTTCAAAATACCTACAAGAATTATTGATCGTGTTATGGATAACTATTATGTTGGGGATGGAACTGTCCATCCCAATGATCATTTACTCTTTATACACGAATTATGCGGGTTGTTCAAGTGTGCAGGTATTACTACAGATCAAGTTAAGAAGAAGTTATTCTCATTATCACTGAAAGGAAGAGCTGAGGAATGGTATAAGCTACTGAAGAATGGTCAAGCTCTGGCATGGGAGGAAATAGTTCCTCTCTTTTATTCAAAGTTTTATCCTCCTAGTGAGATTCATAAAGATCGGAATCAAATATACAACTTTTGGCCTCTTGATGTAGAGATTACAGCTCAAGCTTGGGGGAGATTGAAGTTACTAATGCTCAAATGTCCCATTCATGAGCTCCCCAACAATATTATTATCAATAACTTTTATGCAAGGCTCCCTCTACATGATAAAGATTTATTAGATGCTTCTTGTGCTGGATCATTCACCCGTATGGAAGAAGAAGCTAAATGGGATCTTCTGGGTCGTATTCAAGACAATGCTGAAGCTTGGGAGAATGACAAAGGTAGAAAGTCAGGTATAAATTATGATTATGAATGCATTGAATCTTTTATGGGAACTGATGACTTTCAAAATATTAAAAATGCTTATGGTCTAGACTCTTAAGCTATTGCTTCTTATTTTAAGGCTTTTGCTTCCTACATTGAAGTGGCTAAAAAGAAGTGGAATAAGTATCATGAAACTTATAAAGATATTGCTAAGAGTGTTCCTGCAAGAAATACTGAAGTTTATACAGCTAATCATGTTTTACCTAAACCTTATATTGAGAAAATGCCTTTTCCAGTTAAGGTAAGGGAACATTCTATGATAACTAGTAAGGTTAATGAAAGTATAGTCAGAGTTGTTGAACCTGATAAACAAATGGTTGATGAACCTATAATAGAAAATGTGAAAGACTTTGTCACTAAATATGAGAAAGAGGGACACCCTATCCTTTTTAAGGATACCCCTAATATTGTTTCACATAGTAGTGTTATGAGGGCTACTATTCCTGTGTTTTCTGTTAGAATAAGTGATCATTGCTATGATGGTACTTGTGATAGCTATATTGTTAAGTTTATGCATGATACTGAAGTTACTATGAGAGAGGGAAAAGTGTTCTTATGTATCTCAATAATATCAAGTTTCCTTGTTTTATGCTGAAAGCGTTTATGTTGCACTTCTTTTGCCTTCCTATGCTTGTAGCCTCTGGTTTCAACAACTTGTTTGTTTACAAAATCCCCTTGCATAGGAAGTGGGTTACACTTAAGTGTGTGTGTGTTTTTGCTTCTTAATGCTCTCTTTCGCTTCAATTCATATTCCTATGTGAGCATCTTCAAACTTATCATGCCCATCTTAATGGCTATAAAGAAAAGATCTTTTTGGGAGACAACCCAGTTTATTTTTGCTTTCAGTTTGTTTTTGTTTCTTTGAGTCTTGGAAGTTATTACTTCGGTAATAACCGCTCCTTATCCGTTTTGTTTGGTTTTTGTGTCAAGATCAACCTCTAATGAGAGAGAAGTAAGATTTGGGGAAGTTGCTGTCCCGAAACAGAATTTTGTGCTTCACCGTAAAAATTCGTGAGAGATCTCTGTATGTCGGTTTAATCTTTAATTTTTTGTGCTTCTGCCCCAGGTTGTTACTTAACTTTCGTTAGTTTTGCACTTTTTGATTTGAGCAACAGAAGATTTCTAAAAAATATATCTTTACCTGCTAGTCTGTTTTGATAGATTTTGCCACTCTTGCATTTGCTTCTTTATTTGATTTCCTTTTTGAATTCTTTTTGGGTTTTCGGAAGGAGTTGCTATAGTAGTTTATGTTTTGATGGTTTTCGGTTGAAGTTGGACTCAAAAGGTTTTATCACTTCACTTATACTAATGTTGCTAATGAGAACTGTGTGAAGTTTTGTGTGAAAGAAATTTTCAGGAAGTGGAGATAATGGTGTAATAAGGAAGATAAGGGTTTTATGACTCAAGTAATAAGTGTATGAAGATGAAGATATTGATGTTATTCAAGTGATGACTCCGAAAGAATCTACTAGATACCAAATCCAGAGACCTGCAGAGTCCGTGTTCAAATAGGTAACGGTTATGGTAAGAAAAGTTCTACAAAAATACTATCCAACTATATTTTTTTGAAGTTTTTAGTCAATAAGGGAAACTACGAAGCGAAAAAGGGACGGAAATGGAGCCAGGGTGGCTCACACCAGCCTGTGACACGGGCCCACCCCTGGCCGCGCCACCAGGTGGTGAGTCCACCCCGGACTCCGCCTCCGACTCGTTTACTCCTAGTACCTTCCTTTTGATATGAAACTTCATAATATATACCCCCCCGGATCCCCCGAGGTTCGTATATCGTGTTTTTGCCGTGTTTTCCTTTCAATCTGTTTCTGCCAGGACATACTCTTTGAAAGATTAGAAGCACCATGGTGTCCGCCAAGGATAAAGGGAAGGAGCCTATGGAGGAAGAGCTCCAAGACCCCGGGAAGGAGAAGGAGATCAAAAGTGAAGGTGAAGAGGAGCAAGGCCAACATACGCACACTGGCACTATCATTGCAAGCATTGGAGTGGTGACGAAACCTGCTAGGGCTAGAAGGGCTGCACGGATGCAGATTGGAGGGAAGCCTCCTCATCACCGTTCAGATCCCTGGTCACTTCGTCCATGCACCAAGAATCCTTTCCATACCCTTATCCATTAGCATCAATACCAGAATATGCCCAAGGGGAAATTACCCTACAATTGGGATTTGCCTCGTTCTAGCCATGCAAGAAAAGAAGACTTCAAGGAGGAAGAGTGGGGAAAGAATAGCAAGAGCTGGAATTCTCAACCCGGCATGATCATGAGCCGCATTGAGCAAAACTCACATTTGATTCGTAATTTCACCTTCGAGATTGAGGACTAGGGGAAACTTATCAGAGACCTCATCGAGAGGATACCACCACCACCAAAGGAGTAATTCGTCATCAGGTTTGGCATCCCCTTGGTTTGTTCCAAGATTAGTGGAGTGCCGCGGTATCACATCACTATCTTCTATCTTTTTACCTTACTAGTAAAGTCATATCATGAATAGAGGAGTTATTATGTAGTATGGTTTGCATTATGGAAGCGTCCCCTCTCTCTCGTTAGATCTGTATCCCTTGGTGTGAGTTTCCGTTATGGAATAATAATGAGAAATTCTATCATTTACACTTTTGCATAGCTTATACTAGTTTTCAATTCGTGGTTATATAATTGATCTTGTTGTTAGTATTGGTATCACTTTGGGATCATCGAATTAATTTAGTTGGTTTTGGCAAACCTGGCTCGGTCAGTAGCACACTATTTTTGAGAGTTGAAAGAAAAGATAAAAGTACTCTAGAGAAAAATAATTTCATCATCTTTCTTTCTTGATTTTCTCATAAGTTTAGTATTCTCTAGTTAAGATCTTTTGTGCTTCCAAGGAAGATTGCATGTTTGTCTTTATCATTTGTATGCTTGTTTGTTTCATTCAACTCTTATACTTGCTACCCAGCCTTGCTAGCCAAAAACCTATACTGAGAGGGAATTCTTCTCGTGCATCCAGTCCTTTAAACCAAAACCTTTGTCATTTGTGTCCACCATACCTACCTAGTAGCATTATTGCTATTCCAAGTAAATTCTTGTTTTATATGCCTCCCAAATTAAACTTGTTATGTGAAAATTAGTGATTAAAGCTCTCACGAACTTGATGGCACACTTTACTTTCTTGCATTTAATAAACTTGAACCATTGGGTCCTTCTTTGTTGCGTATATGCTTGCACTTTATGAGTTGAAGTTAGCAGAACCATGTATCATGGGGGCCGCTTTCAACACTTCATTGGTACTTGTACCTAGTTGATATCATGTTCTTTTGCTTATGGATCCCGCCGGTGTGAAATAAAAGTGGAACTTGTAAGATCATGGAGTTTTATATGTGTGTTAGAGAAACGCCTAGGCCGCTAGCCTAAGCCATGCCTAATCATGGTGGAAACTTGCAGCATAACTATAGTGAGCATTCTATGAAGCATCCTCAATAACAACCTATGCAAATGCCAAATAAAAAGATCGCTGAGATGCTCACTGTCTGCTTACCTTGTCATTTTGATTATGGGATAGCTCCAGTGTCATGTGCAAGGGGTACCCCGTTGGCGGTTCTCAATGATATGCATGTATTTACAATGACAAGAGCTTGCTCATGACTAAAGTTGAGTAGCATGAGGATCGGTACTCATAAGTAAGGGGCATGAGACTCCAGTTTATAACTTGTCAAGCATATCCTCTTCGTTGTGTCACTTTTACCTTAATCACCAAAAGATGCCTATGATAGGGGCAATGAGAGCTGAAAGCTAGTAAGTATCATAATTTTTGGGAGCTCTTTATGAGACTTGCAATCCCTGCTTCCCTCTTTGAAGGGCCTTTCTTTTACTTTGTAGTTGAGTCAGTAAACCTACTCCCTTCAACCTCAGCAAGTATTTTAAGTTGATGTGTTTCATTCATTCATATGATGATTTATTCAATCATGTTTCTTATGTTCCTTGTTTTGCACTACTCTTATCTTGATGCCTACTACTTTGAAAGCTTTCATTGAAAACCAGCTTTTTGTGAACTCCAGCAAATTATCAACTATTCTTCGACCAAGAACTAAGTTTGCCATTACCAATTATGATTTACTTTATGTATCTTTATTGAGTTTGCTTTACTCATTACAAGATGAGTTTTATAATAGTGAGTTGTCTTCTATTATGATCTATGCTTTTGATGAATGTGATGCTTCTTCTCCGTATTCTTTTATCGACTCTTCACTCCATAAACCTGAGGCCATGTTTATTGAGCTCAGTTTCGCTTGGGGACAAGCAAAGTCTAAGCTTGGGGGAGTTGATACGTCCATTTTGCATCACTATTCTATGTCTTAATTCACTATTATTCATTGATATATTCTGTATTGAGAGGTGATACTTATGTTATTTCATCTATTTTTGCATGGTTGATGACTTTTGGAGCATGGACCGCTGCAGTCAGGATTCTGATGGAAAAGGTGCTGTTTGGAGGCAAAATTCGCGAAGATCAAAAAATCCGGGAAAATATACGAAAAATCCTATTTTTCTAGAAGACTAAGGATGCTAGAAGACGGAGTGGAGATGGGCCACAGGGGGCACACCACCCCATGGCGCAGGCAGCCCTAGGCCGTGCCAGGAGGTGGTGTGGCCGCCCTGGCCCACCTCTGGCTGTCCCCTCTGGCGTATATCATCCTCCCGAAACCCTAAGACTCGGGGAGCGACCACAGAAAGATTCCGCTGCCTCTGCGGGGCGGAAAACACCGAGAGAGCAAGATCTCTCCGGCAGACAGATTTCTACCGGGGGAATTCCGTCCCGGAGAGGGGAGATCGTCTCCATCAACAGCACCATCAAGCTGGACTTCATCAGGATCATCATCATCGCCACCATCATCACCATCAGCACCCTCATCACCATCTCCCTATTGTTGTAACAATTGAGTTGAATCTTGCATTAGTTCATAGGGGAAACTTTCCCGGTGTTGATTACTCTTTGTAGTTGATGCTATTGAGTGAACCATTGAATTATTGTTTATGTTCAGATTGTTATACATCATGTCGTGGTGGTGTCACGGCAGATGCCATGGATAGGCTAAAGGTGGGGACTAAATGCACTAGGGGAATCCAGGGAGGGATAGTGTGGTGATTCCACACACAGTAGCTTTGTATTTGATTTACTTCCACAGATTACAAGTGCTCCTTGAGCTGTATTGGGGAGAGGAGGAAGAAGAACTCTCTTAATCTCACCGCCAGTAAAATACAACCCTCAAGGATCAACTAGAAAAACCCACCCTCTCTACAGAGGCTCTAGCCCTCCTTATATAGGGGTGGCTAGGTCACCAATTAGGGCATACGTGGAGGCATATTCCAAGGAATATGCCTCTTCCCAAAAAAGTAAGCCGACCGGGTCACTTTAGCCCAGCGTCATCCATGCAGAGGCTACGTGAGCCTCTGCGGCGCCCGTGTCATCCGACATAGGCATCGTCACCTTTGTCGGCCACGCCTCGGTCGTCCTGGCCTCTATCCGCTTTGCTCACGCTCTGCGTACAGTGGTCACCTTTGACCAGCGAGATACCTTCCTTCTTCTACAAGCTTGATATAACCCGGATCGTACCTAGTTGATCCGGCCACACCTGTTCCTACATATAAGTTAGACTCATCTGTCTGACATACGGCTTAAGTCGGTTGAGATCTAGTTAGGTGGACATCCCCTGGTCCAGGTTACTCCGTGATTCCGCCTGCCTTGAGGTGACTTGGCCAACACTTGCTTTGACCTAGCCGTACCTCGGCTAACTTGCGGTGTGACCCTACCCGGGGGTATCCCCCCAACATTAGTCCCCGAAGCTGGTGCGGTCTTAGCCGCTAAGGCCACAATAGGTTCAATTTCACCGAGCTTTTTGCTCCTTTTCCGAGTTAGCTCCTATCTCGGATTCCATAGGTTTACTTTCCCTTGGCACATTCCAAGTTTTTCCCACATGGAGGCTAATCATTACTTTGCCTCATTTTAAGGGCCTGCAACAGTAACCGCAGTTATTGTCAGAATTTACTGTAGCACACGTCACATCATGCCTGCCTCCTTGTTAACTATATCATAACGTCTCGTTGTGGGATCCGCTGCGCCCCGTGGCCCTTCCTGTGGCTCGTTGCTGATTGGTTGATCCGGGTCATACACGGCCACACCGTGTGGCCCGCCCGCACAACGCGATCCCATTACCCCTCAAGGGAGTGGTTAAATAGGGGAGGGGCGAGCCCCTTGGGTCTTTTCCCCAGTTCCGTGTCCCTCTGCCTCTGCTTCTTCCTCTTCCTCTCCAACGACAGCGCCGCCGCCACAACACCTGAGTAGATGCGCCGCCGCCGCACTGCTTCCATGCGCACCAGCGTCGCCGCCACCTCCACGCATCTCCTCTGCCACGGGTCCTCGCCAGTCCATGCCACTGCCTCCCACCGCTGCTAGCGCTAGTGAGGATAGTGATCTTGAGATGATAGAGGAGGAGCTCGCCGTCGCAGAGTAGGAAATAGAGGAAGACGCGGCGAACGCCGACCGCGGCATGTGGGCTAGATCCTAGGTTTGCCAGGATGATTTGGACTGGCTGTATTGCACCAGGCGTATCCTGGAGGGCGTCACCGCACGCCTCGCTGCCGCCGAGCTTGCCCCCTCACCCAATCCGGGTGAGTATGTGGTGTTTTTATCCCACTTCCAACACGGGTTCGGTCTCCCAGTTAGTGATTTTTTCAACGACTGGCTCAATACATATGAGCTTCAGCCGCACCATCTTCCGGCTAATGCCATCACGTCTCTCTCTGCCTTCGCTTCCACCATCGAGGGCTACGCCGGACTATGGCCCACAAAGGAGCTCTGGATCCGGTTCTTTGGCCTCCATCGGAACGTGATTCTGAACATAGAACTTAACCCGGAGGACAAGCAGCTCACGCAGTTCGGCGCTGCGTCTATCTCTCCCCGGAAGCAGTCTATCTTCCCCCGAGTCACGGGGCTTGACTCTTGCAAGGTATGGGCCTGGACCTTCTTCTATGTCTGGAACAGCACATCTGAAGATTTGATCCGGCTGCGCCCCTACGCTCCGGGTCCTCCTAATCCGGATCTATGGGACAAGATCCCCAAGAATCCCACTGTTCTGGCAAACTAGGTCAAAAAGAGGTTCCAGGAGCTGAAGGATCTTGGATTGCCCAATGAGGACGCCATGATCACATTTGTTCGCAACCGGATCTCCCCCCTTCAGAAACTTACGCACAAACTCTGTCACATGAGCTGGGGCCGCGATCCCAACCGGACCTCCTCTTTTGAGTTGAGCAACACCGGGATCTACCGCTGGGTCAAGGCCCTGTTCACCACCCAAAAAGACTTCTCTTCTGAGTGGACGTGGGGGATCAAACACTTCTGCCGAGATAGACTTCCTCCTGCGGTAAGTCTCGTACCCCAAACCTTTTCCGAATTAAATCATATGTCGGTTTTTGTTGTATGTTTAATCCTGTTGCCTTTTCTTTCCCTCAGATGTTTCTTCAGCAAACCATCGAGGATGGTACCGAGCCTTCTGTCAAATGGGCGCCCAATCGTGATACCTCGGACGAAGGAGGAACCGGATTAGGAGATATTCCTGCTGATGGCTGATGCGACCAAGCGACCCACCGGTAAACTCTCTTCCATTAGAGATTGGCCCGACGATGAAGATGATTCGGATGTTGAGGTGATGGAGGCATTTGACGCTGTCCCCCTTTCTTATGCTTTTCTGGCATCAGCTAACCCCGGTGGGCAGATCCATGAAAACCCTCCCCTTGTCGTGGGTGAGCCTGTCCCGGTCGCGCCGAAGAAGAAGAGGGGAGTTGCATCTGCTTCTTCCTCCAGACCTTCTCAGCTAGCTAAAAGGCGAAAGAAGTCCGAGGACAAAACTGCCACCAAGCCTGCAACCAAGGCCACAGCTCGGAGGGCTCGGAAGCCCAAAGAGCCTTTGACCTCGGATGAGTAAGCCACTTCCCCCTTTGCTATTTATTTGTTCTTCCTTTTTTATAATTTCTCATCATTTATGATTTGATTCGGCAGGGCCGCGGTGGAGGTCCCCCAGAGTGGATCCGACATTGCTTCACCCCTACGACATAGCCCTTCTCCCCCTCGTGGCGACGATTCACGCCCCTTGAGCCCCATTCAGGAGGGCTCAGTGGCTGCTCCGGATTCTAGCCCACCTCATCAAGAGGAGGGCAACCTCAGAACAGGGGGAAGCGGTTCTGCGGAGGCTGCAGCTGCTCCTTCTTCGGCACAGCCACAACCAGCCACCACCGAGGTTCCTTCAGCACCCCCGCCGAAACGGAAATCTGTGCCAGCATCAGCTCCAGCACCAGCAGTAACAGCACAAGCACCAACAGCAGCACCAAGCCCCTCCGCCTCGTCCGAGTCTTCCAAGCCTCGGCGAAAAGGCACCAGCAGCAAGGGAAGCAGTAAGGCAGCTCCCAAGGGCAAATCCGTTGCTGCAACTTCAACTTCTCAGCAACAGCCTAAGGGCAAAAAGGCTCTTGATGCCACCAGGGCAGCGTCAATCGAGGCTGGGCAGCGCACACTCGTGTCCATGCTCTCGAAAAAGACTCCACCACCGAAGGACGCCCCGGCCGAGCTAGCTGATGCGCAACTTGTTTTGCACACCAGCCCCGCCATTGCCCAGATTGAGAGGAGGGAAGCTCACACTAAGGGTCTAGTTGCCCCCCACATGCCAGCGGCGAACGATATCCTCCGACCTTGATCGAGTTTGTGAACAACTGGAACAAGGCGGAGTTCGTCCACAATGACGATCTCCCGGAGAAGTTAGGTCCCACCGAATTTGCTGCCCAGATGAATACCGCTGCCAAGGCAATTAACCTGGCAGATCGGATGATGGAGGTGCGTTACTTCGCCTTTTCCTTAGCATGTAGAAGATATTAATGATATAACCATTAGTCCCCGAGCCTCCGGGGGAGTAACTCGTTACTCGGTCGGATGCTCCTTAGAGAATTAACGTAGCTCCTTAATAACTTTGAATATGCACACACCTAGAGCCGGGTTAAGTTCCACTTGGCCTGGATCTTGTACACTTCGAATATGCACACACCTAGAGCCGGGTTAAGTTCCACTTGGCCCGGATTTTGTACACTTTGAATATGCACACACCTAGAGCCGGGTTAAGTTCCACTTGGCCCGGATTTTGTACACTTTGAATATGCACACACCTAGAGCCGGGTTAAGTTCCACTTGGCCCGGATTTTGTACACTTTGAATATGCACACACCTAGAGCTGGGTTAAGTTCCACTTGGCCCGGATTTTGTACACTTCGAATATGCACACACCTAGAACCGGGTTAAATTCCACTTGGCCCGTATTTTGTACACTTCAAATATGCACACACCTAGAGCCGGGTTAAGTTCCACTTGGCCCGGATTTTGTACACTTCGAATATGCACACACCTAGAGCCGGGTTAAGTTCCACTTGGCCCACACCTAGAGCCGGGTTAAGTTCCACTTGGCCCGGATTCTGTACACTTCGAATATGCACACACCTAGAGCCGGGTTAAGTTCTGCTTGGCCTGGATTTTGTACACTTCAAATATGCACAGGACTAAGCTATCTTTTTGTACTTTTTTCAGGTGAGCACCAATTGCCGGAGCGCTGAGTTTCAGCGTCTCTTGGATACCCACAAGATGCTGCGTGCAAAACATACTGCACTTCTCGCCGAACATGATAAAAGGGGTAAGTTTTCTTCTTTGCAATTTTCCATTTCTCTTCATCTTTCTCCGCCGAACTAATCCCTCATTCGGATTTCGCAGCTGGGGTGGAGGCTGAGAATGTCCTCATGAGGAGAAGCTTGGACCAGATAAAGGGTAAGTTATTCTTGCTCAACCTTGCTATGCTCTCTATCTCCTTTTCTCCCTGGCTCGCCAGATATTCATACCTCGGCTTTGCCGGGTCAACAAACTATTTCAGCCTCTCTTGAAGATAGTGTGCCCGTGCCTGGTATGATGCTGCATTTTCTCAAACAAGCAGGGCAGCACCAAGCTGAACTCAAGAAGAAGGACGACGAGCTTGCCCTCCTCTAGACCAAAGATGAAGAGATTGCCTAGCTTAAGGCAGATATGAAGAAGCTCAAGGCATAGCACAAATCCAAACTAGAGAAGGCAGGCCAAGACTTTACTGAAGAAAGAGAGCGCCTCCACCTCTAGATCTCCAAGGACCAAGAACTTCTCAAGGAGGCCGACGTCAAGCTTGAGTCGGCGAACAATGAACTTGTGCAACTTTGGAAAAGGCGTGATGACTGTACCAAGGAGTTGACCCGGATCCACAGCCACATTTCTCGTAAGTTCTTTTCCTTCATCCGGCATTAACTTCTCCAGGTTGCTTCACATGTGTTTTCCTTACTTGCTTCACTTGTCTTGTTTTCAGGCAAATTTCCTAAGGGCAATGCCATTGCAACCACTCTGTTGCCAAATTCCGCCAGGAGAGGGGTACCCCCATTGCTCCTGACGCCATTGAAATTCCTTATGACATGGAGGACCTGCTGGTCAGTCTGTCTTCTCGTGTGGAAATTGTGAAGAATTATGGCAAGGATATCCTTGATGTGGCAATCCAGATTTTCAACGCCTTTTGGCCTGATGAAGATACTCCGGAGGGGATGGCAGCTCTTGTCGATAAGTTAATGGACTACGAGACCCATCTCGACCTTTGGAGGGAATCTGCTGGACGCGCCAGAGCTGAGATCGTTCTCCACTACGTGCTTACGTGGTATGAGAATATTGACCTCAATCTCTTTGAGCGCATGTGCACCGGATCAAGGTGGTCCACTGACCCGGATTGGGTAGCTCGGCACAAGGCTTGCGCTCATAGCTTCATCTAGTACACCCCCATTCATCAATGGAACGAGGGACCAAGCTTCCTAGATGCTGCCGACAATGAAAATGCCGAAGATGATTCGGGTGAGGATGAAGAGGACGAAGCCTCGGACGTCGAGGAAGAAGAAGATGACGTTGAAGCCGAAGCTGGGGCTACACCCGCTGGTGCCGAATTACCTCCTCCTGCTGCTCCTTGAGCGAAAACTCTTTAAAGTTTATCAGATCCCCGATATGCCGGGTGCAGTTGTATTAAGCACACAAGTGATATTTTGCTACTAAGCTTTTGTGCCGGATTAACTTGGGTGTAGTCCCCGAGTTTCATTTTCTTGTTCCTCCAATTTCTTGGCTCGGCTCATGTCTACCTTGGTTCGGTTTAATGACTTACGAGTCCGAGCTTCAAAAATTGACTTAACAATACTTGGAAACTTTAGGATTAGCTCAGAATAATTCGGCAAATTAAATATAAGGTAAACACAAGGTTAGTCCGAATAACAAATGTCGGCTCGATTAAGTTTCTTTCCTTAGTCATTTTTCATGTGCTACGCAATTCAAACCTTGTTCTCTTGCTTGCCATGAAGCAAAATCTTGTTGGACAGCAGCATGTCGAAGAGTCGGGTTTTTGGTGCTCACACGCTACTAATCCGGCTTAGGTAGAAGCAACTTATGCCAGCCGACATATAAATAACAAATGCAGAAGACAACAACCATTATTGAGGCAGTCCCCGAGTTACTGCTCGAGGTACCAACATTTCATTGATAAGCTCATTGCCGGCATACATACCGCTATATGAGAGACTCAAATACATACACTTCTTTGCTAAGTGTAGAAAGGACGAAGTAGAGCTACATTCCATGGACGCTTAGATTCCTCACCGAACCTGTCCGCCTTGTACTTCTCCTGTGGTTTTGCATCTATGAGATAGTATGAGTCATTGTGCAATGCTTTGCTCACAATGAATGGCCCTTCCCATGGGAGGGTTAATTTATGCATGCCAATAGTACATTGTACCAACAGGAGTACCAGATCGCCTTCCTGGAAAACTCGGGGACTTACTTTCTGGCTATGATAGCGTTGGAGATTTTGCTGATATATGGCAGATCTAGACAATGCCAAATCTCTCGCTTCTTCCAGCAGATCAACATCATTTTGCCGGGCTTCTTGCACTTCGGCTTCTATGTATTGGGTGACCCTAGGCAAGTCATGCTCTATGTCGGCTGGTAATACAGCTTCTGCCCCATATACCAGAAAGAATGGCGTATAGCCCATTGATCGATTTGAAGTTGTTCTTAAACTCCACAGTACCGCTAGTAGTTCTTCTATCCAGCACCCCGCTGATCTTTGCAGCGGCTGAATGAGCCTGGGTTTTATCCCGGATAGCACTAATCCATTGGATCTCTCCACTTGCCCATTCGATGCGGGGTGGGCTACCGAGGCAATGTCCAGCCGGATCTTCTTATCTCGGCAAAAAGGCGCAAATGATCCTTCAACGAAATTTGTGCCATTATCTGTTATGATACTGTGAGGATATCCGTATCTCAATATGATGTCTCTGAGGAATGTTACGGCAGTAGCTCCATCACATTTTCTTATTGGCTTCACTTCAATCCATTTCATAAATTTGTCAACCATGACCGAGATGTGGGTCATGTTCCCTCTTGCTGGTTTAAACGGGCCAACCATATCCAAGCACCATACGGCAAATGGCCATGTAATTGGTATAGTCTTGAGCTTAGACATTGGCATATGTGTCTTGGTAGCATATCTTTGACAGTCGTTGCATTTTCTTACCAGATCTTCTGCTTGTTCCAAGGCACTTGGCCAGTAACCCATGATGGAAAGCTTTTGCTACCAAGGCTATGGACGAGGCATGATGCCCACATTCCCCTTGATGTATATCTCGGAGGATGTCAAGTCCTTCCTCTGGGTCAACACATCGCTGGAGGACATTAGTCACACTCCTTTTGTATATCTCAGAATTGATGATCGTGTATGCCTTTGCTCTCCTCTGAGTTTGCCTGGAAAGCACCTCCTCAACGGGTAAAGTTCCATCTTTTAGGAATTGAAATATGGGCAGTGCCCAAGCTGGTACAGCTCGCACTGGGAACACATCCTCATCAATTTCCATCTGATCCACTGGCATAACTTCAACCGGATCACGCTGTGCAGTCCCCGGGTTTGCCAAGGCAGACCCCGGGTTTGCCGAGGCAGTCCCCAGGTTACGCGTTCCACCTCCCATGTCAATGTCCACCGGTACAGCTCCGGACTCCGGATCTTCCGGGACGTAGATTGAGTCGGTTTCTTGGGACGGTCTGATAGATGGTTTTCTGAGGTGTTCTAATGCTACACCCGGTGGAATTGCTTGTCGGGTTGATCCGAGCTTCGATAATACGACGGCAGCCTCATTTTCCACCCGGGGTACATTGTGAAATCCGCATCCCTCAAAGTAACCTGATATCTTCTGCACATGAAATCTGTACAGTGCCATGTTTGGATCAAGAGCGTCCCAGAGCCCTGAAACTTGCTGAACTACCAAATCCGAGTCACCAAAGCATTGGATCTAACGTATCCCAATTTCTTTTGCCACTTTGAGCCCATGCACAAGTGCCTCATATTCAGCGACATTGTTCGACGCTGCGAAGTGGATCTGCAACACGTATTTCAGCTGGTCCTTCTTGGGCGATGTAAGCACAACTCCGGCGCCTAACCCGGTTTTTGTTTTTGATCCGTCAAAGTGCATTCTCTAATAATTCGGATCTGGCAATGGTGGCTCATATTGCACCTCAGCCCAATCCACAAAAAAGTTAGCTACAGCCTGAGACTTGATCGCTTCTCTTCTTTCATATTGTGGTGCATAAGGATCTAGCTCAATTGCCCATTTTGCAATCCTGCCACTTGCATCCTTGTTACTCATTATCTCGGATATGGGAGCCTCACATATTACTTTGATGGGGTGCTCCTCAAAATAGTGTTTTAGCTTCTTTGCCGACATGTACACACCATACGCCACTTTCTGATAGTGCGGATAATTTTTTTTGAGGCTGATAATACCTCGCTCAGATAATACACTGGCCTTTGCACTGACTTACCCTCTTCGTCGCGCTCTACCACAATTACTGCACTGACAACTCGGTTGGTTGCGGCTATATATAGCAACATTGGCTCCTTTTGATAGTGGAGAGGCTAAGACTGGTGCCGTGGCTAACATTTTCTTTAATTGGATAAAGGCTTCATTGGCCTGTGGCGTCCAAATGAAGTTGTCCGACTTTTTCATGAGTTGATAGAGAGGCAGTGCCTTTTCTCCCAACCGACATACAAACCGACTTAAGGACGCCAGGCAACCAGTGAACTTCTGGACATCGTTAAGACACTTTGGCAGTTCCATTCGCTCTATGGCCCGGATTTTAGTTGGATTGACTTCGATACCTCGGCTGGAGACGAGAAATCCGAGTAATTTTCCAGCCGGGACACCGAAGGTGCACTTCTCCGGGTTAAGCTTCATTCGGAACCTCCTTAGGTTCACGAATGTCTGCCTGATATCGTCAAGGAGCGTTTTGCTTTCCTTGGTCTTGATAACAACATCATCTACGTACACCTACACATTTTGACCAATTTGGTCCTGTAAACATTTTTGCATACATCTCTGGTACATTGCCCCTGCATTACGTAAACCAAATGGCATGGTGCGATAGCAATAAGCCCCATACGGGGTGATAAACGCAGTCTTTATTTGATCACTTGGGTTCAGGGGTATCTGGTGGAAACCAGAATACGCATCAATGAACGACAACAACTCACACCCAGCAGTAGAATCTATGACTTGGTCTATCCTTGGCAGTGGGAATGGATATTTTGGACACACCTTATTCAGGTTCGTGTAATCGATACACATACGCCAAACCACTGCCATGTTCGGATCGTCCTTCTTCTTCTCCACCAGCACCGGATTAGACAGCCAATCCGGGTAAAGCACCTCCATGATAAATCCAGTAGCCAACAACCGAGCTATCTCATCTCCTATGACCTTTCTCCTGTCTTCGGGGAAGCGGCGGAGAGGTTGCTTCACCGGCTTAGCTCCGGGTCTCACATTCAAAGAGTGCTCGGCCAACTCCCTCGGAACACCTTGCAAGTCCTATGTGGACCAAGCAAAAATATGCCGATTCTTACGGAGGAAGTTGACGAGCTCGCTTTCCTATTTGTAATTTAACCCGGCACCAATTGTTACGGTGCGCTCTGGGAACATATCATCAACAGGCACTTTCTTGGTATCCTTCGTCGCTTGGAATGAGACACTACCATGCGGGTTACTCAGCGCCGGCATATACTGTTGCGCGGACTGGGCCAATGCCGCCACCTCTTGGATATTTCTCTTTTCTTGCGCAATCACGAGTGACTCGGCTAGGTTAGACCCAGCAGACGCGCACTCAATGGAACATCGGAAATCACCAGTGATGGTAATCACGCCATTTGGCCCAGGCAGCTTCATCTTCAAGTAACTGATTTGACAATTTGCCATGAATTTGTTCAGAGCTGGCCTGCCGAGCAACGCGTGATATGCGCTCTCCAAATTTACAACCTCGAAATCCAAATTCTCAGTCCGGCAGTTATCTCTTGTGCCGAACAATATGTCAACCCGGACCTTGCCTATGGGCTCACAAGAAATGCTTGGCATAATGCCATGGAAAGTTGTCCTTGTAGCTTGGAGCATGTTCTCCGAGATACCCAACTTGCGCATCGTGTCGACATACATGATGTTAATGCTACTACCATTGTCAATTAGCACCTTTGAGAACCTCACATTGATGTTAGGCCCAATGAATGTCGGATCCAACACTAGCGCATACGAACCAGGACTTGGCATAAGCTTGGGATGATCTTTGATGCTCCAGGTAATTTCCTGGTCTGACCAAGGCATATACCTCGTCACTGTTGGCATTACCGCATTCACTTCCATATGTTGGCGCTGCGAGCTCTTCCTGTCTGTCTCTTCTGTGGTGAACACACAGTAACTCTAATGATGCTCTCTCTACTCATTCCTCCCCTCGTTTCCGGGGTACCTCTGATCCGGTTGATTTTGGTTCTCCACCTGATGCACTGCATCCCTTCTCTCATGGTTGTCATACCTCGGCGGAGGGGGAGGCAACATTAACTGTTGCGTGTTCGCTCCGGAAAGCAATTGCTGCTGGGGTACTCCTGCCGAGGTTGATCATTCCGAGGTGCCTTAGCATTCCCCGAACCACTTTGTTCTATCTTCCGCATCCATTCATGTTGCCTGGTTATCGGATTTGGCGTGTGAAATTTACACGGCTGATCCAGCATTGCCTCATAGGTATACCTCGGACGGTCCTTCTTTTCTTTCCACTGTTTCTTCTGCTCTAGCGTCCAAGTTTTCTTTCCATCATTCCTTGGTGTCCATTGTTGTCCTCTAGTTTTCTGACATTGGTTGCTTCCTGCTCCAGGCTGATCTTGATTCACAGCCGCAACTTGTTGCGAACTGTACCGGTAATCCGGTCTATCATCTCTTCTTTTACCCCGGTAATCATTTCTTCGGGATGATCCGGCTCCATCTCGCTGGTAGTACACTTCGCTTGACTCGTTTGACACGAGCCTAGGCTGAGTCGGATCACCCAAGGCATATGAATCAGCGATTCAGATCGTTTCTACCAAGGTAGTTGGCATATCCCTCTACAACCTTTGCCATAGCATGCTCGCATATCTGCATCCCCGAGGAAATCAAGCTATGGCATGTAACTCAATCACGCCCTCACAGGAGTTTCGCACAGTGCACCAACGGGTTAAGAACACCCGGTCAGTCTCATTCGGTCTCTGCTTGCACATTGCTAGGGTCTGTGGCCAGTTGGGCCTCTGATACGTACTTGAGAAATTGCTAACAAACATTTCCTCAAAATCGATCCAATAGTTAATACTTCCGGGCGGCAAATTGTTTAGCCACACCTTCACTGGCCCCTCCAACATTTGGGGTACATATCTCACAACCCATCTCAAGTTGCCTGTGGCAATTTTTACAGCAATTGCATAGTTGATCAACCAATCCTCCGGCTTTGTGCTGCCGTCATATGTCTTTATGCCTCTATGTAACTGGAAGTTAGGTACCGGAGGTTCCTTCATGATCCGAGGCCCAAAACAAGCTGGACCCGGAGGGCCTTGACACTCAATTTGCTCCGACCTATACAACCGATCTAGTTTCAGCCTGGCATTGTCAGGCATCAAGTTCCTGCTTCCCAATCTTGACCCTATCACGTGATAGTCTGGTCTGGGATAGCCAACGTTCACCATTTCCGAATCATCATCATTGTATCTATCTTGCTCCGGCGGAGCTGCTCTCTGTTCAATACCTTGGCTGGCATTGCGCTCTTGCCGTGGTATATTCCGCTCCTGCGGATGAGCTGCGCCTACCGAATTACGCTATCCGGCATTGCCGTTTACAGCATTCCCTTGACCGGAATTGCCTTGGTCGCAGTTACCTCGGCCAGCTTCACCTCGTCTCACACTTCGTCGATCCTCATTCCTTTGCACCTCTTTTCCTTTTCCTTCCCTTGCCGGGTCATATGGGACTATCTGCTTATTCCTCCTGGCTGAGGTTACTACCTCTTCTCTCCTAGGACCACCATGAGGTGACGATGCAGCTCTAGCGGATTTCTCCGGGTTACCCACCGCCGAATGAACGATCTTGGAGGCCCCAGCTCTCTCTGGGTTAGCCCTGAGCAATTCCTCATTTTGCCCGTTGGCGATCCGAACCAGCTCATTGACCCTATCTTGCTGTCTTTGGCGGGCTTCACCTGTCAGACCTTCTAACTCGGGTGCAGCTGCATCTGCTGCCCTGAGGTTCTTTGCTGGGGTACTATACTTCGGCAGCCCCACGGACAAAAAGTTTTCTGATTCCTCAATCCTAGTATCACCCTCTCTGTTCATTTCACTTATGAGATTTCTCCCCTTCACTTTTACAACATCTACCTTATTTTCTTTGGCGTACTCACGCAGTGTCATGTTCTACGAATGCTGAGCCACAGCTATCTTTTCTGCACCCTCTACTATCTTTTGCCTAGTCTCCTCTAGCTCGGCCTGTGCCTGAGCCGGATCTACTGCTGCTACTACTGGGTTTACAGGCTATCCATCGCCTGCTGCAGCACATTCTCTAGCCTCTCTAGAGGAGGACCTCTACTTTTCCTTGGTGCCTTAGGTGTTACCTCCAGATCTGGTGTCGGATCCTTGCTTGCGCCAGCGCCAGGCGCGGTCATGATCACCTCAGCATGGTCCGGGGAGCGAGTGATACGTGCCCCGCGAGCCGTGCTAAGGGGTGGCTTGCCTCCTTCGATGACGTCCCGTGGATGAATGCATGACACATCGACAGCAACGTAGATCTTGTGCACGCCGATCTTGACGAAGAGGCCGTTGCGCGGAAGAGGACGCTTGCCGAAGTAGCCAGCGTTGTCGCTGACGAAATCCAACGCTCCAAAGTGCTGAACGAGCCCGGAGACGATGCGTTCGCCGGTGCCGATGAAGTTTCCCGTCCAGATCTTCACCCCTACTAGCGCCGCTAGCCCCACGGTGGGCGCCAACTGTTGTGGTGGTGTCACGGCAGATGTCATGGATAGGCTAAAGGTGGGGACTAAATGCACTAGGGGAATCCAGGAAGGGATAGTGTGGTGATTCCACACACAGTAGCTTTGTATTTGATTTACTTCCACAGATTACAAGTGCTGCTTGAGCTGTATTGGGGAGAGGAGGAAGAAGAACTCTCTTACTCTCACCGCCAGTAAAATACAACCCTCAAGGGATCAACTAGAAAAACCCACCCTCTCTACAGAGGCCCTAGCCCTCCTTATATAGGGGTGGCTAGGTCTCCAATTAGGGCATACGTGGAGGCATATTCCAAGGAATATGCCTCTTTCCAAAATAGTAAGCCGACCGGGTCACTTTAGCCCAGCATCATCCATGCAGACACTTGTAGAAAATGGGCCTTTGGTTCGGGCCACTAGTCCCGGCCATGGCTGGGGCCAGGACTAATAGTCCGAACCAGACGGCCCGAGGAGGCCGAGGTACTTTGTCCCGGTCCGTAAGGAACCATTAGTCCCGGTTTGAGATACAAATCGGGACAAATGGGTCTGGGCACGCACGCGTGCTCCTGGCAGAACCTTTAGTCCCGGTTTGTATCTCAAACCGGGACTAATGGCCGAGCCCTAGATATATGCACCCAGCCCTCCACTCTCTCCTTTTTTTTCCTATGTGAGAGGTGGGTATAACTTTGTGCTAACTTTTTTTCTTCATATGCACTAGAGGTGTTCGGTGAAATGCCCGTTAGAGCGATGCCACTTGAGTTCACACAAGACAAAATATGATATGAGGTGCCAGAGCGACACTTAAGGTTTCTCCTCTTTGTTTTGAAGTGTCCTAAAAGGTTAGCAACTATTTTCTCGTTTTGACCGCGCGGTACTAATTTAAGCATCATGATTGCGTTTGATATATATGCATGGTTGTATGATGCAGATGAGCCCATGGATGTATGGTGACCGGCGCTCTAACGCTTACACAGAAGGCGTGCGTTCTTTTCGCCTTGTGGCCGAGGCGAACAAGCGGCGAGATGGTTTTATGTGTTATCCATGTGTTGAATGTCGGAATGAGTAGGCTCACACTTCCTCAAGAGTCATTCAGAGCCACCTGCTTCGGTCCGGTTTCATGTCCGGCTATAATGTTTGGACCAAGCACGGAGAAAGAGGGGTTATGATGGAAGACGGCGACGAAGAAGAGAACGATGATGACAACTACCGATCTATGTTCCCTGAATACGATGATACCGCAGCTGAAGATAATGATGAAGAAGGGGGTGAAGAACAGGAACCAGATGAGCCCGTTGATGATTTTGGTCGGGTCATTAGTGATGCAATGCGAGACTGCGACACAGAAAAGGAGAGGTTGCAGTTCGAGCAGATGTTATAGGACCACAACACATTGATGTATCCAACTTGTGAAGATGGCCAGAAGAAGCTGGTAGCACACTGGAATTGTTGAAGTGGAAGGCAGAGACCCGTATAACTGACTCGGGATTTGAAAAGTTGCTGGTAATAATGAAGAAGCTGCTTCCAAGAAATAACCAATTGCCCTCCAGTACGTACGAAGCAAAGAAACTTGTCTGCCCTCTAGGATTAGACGTGCAGAAGATACATGCATACCCTAATGACTGCATCCTCTACCGCGGTGAGAAGTACGAGAATATGGATAAATGCCCGGTATGCACTGCATTGCAGTATAAGATCAGAAAAGATGACCCTGGTGATGTTGAGGGCGAGCCACCCAGGAAGAGGGTTCCTGCCAAGGTGATGTGCTATGGTCCTATAATACCACGGTTGAAACGTTTGTTCAGAAATAAAGAGCATGCCAAGTTTTTGTGATGGCACATGGAAGACCGTAAGAAAGACGGGATGTTGAGGCACCTTGCTGATGGTTGGCAGTGGAGAAAAATCGAGAGAGACTTCCCGGACTTTGCTGGTGACGCAAGGAACTTATGGTTTGGTCTAAGTACCGATGGCATGAATCCTTTTGGGGAGCAGAACTGCAGTCACAGCACCTGACCCATGACTCTATGTATCTACAACCTTCATCCTTGTTGTGCATGAAGCGGAAGTTCATTATGATGCCAGTGCTCATCCAAGGCCTGAAGCAACTCGGCAACGACATTGATGTGTGTAGCTAAGGCCACTAGTTGATGAACTTCTACAGTTGTGGGCCAAACCAGGTGTACGTGTGTGGGATGAGCACAAACAGCAGGAATTTGACCTACAAGCGTTGCTATTCGTAACCATCAATGATTGACCTGCTCTTAGTAACATTTCAGGACAGACGAACAAAGGATACAATGCATGCACGCACTGTTTAGATGAGACTGAAAGTATATATCTGGATAAATGTAGAAAGAATGTGTACCCGTACAATCGTCGTTTTCTTCCGCCTAGTCATCCCGTAAAGAAGAAAGGCAAGCATTTCAATGGCAAGGCAGAAACCCGGACGAAGCCTGTCCCCCGTAGTGGTGCTGATGTATTTGGTATGGTCAAGGATTTGGATGTAATCTTTGGAAAGGGTCCTGGAGGACAACCTGTTCTGAAAGACCCCATTATCGGACATGCACCCATGTGGAAGAAGAAATCTATATTTTGGGAGCTACCATATTGGAAAGTGCATGAGGTCCGCTCTGCAATCGACGTGATGCACCTGACGATGAATCTTTGCTTGAATATTCTAGGCTTCCTGGGCTTGTATGGGAAGTCAAAAGATACCCCGGCAGCACGGGAGGACCAGCAACATCATGAAGGACGAGACGGCAAGCATCGAGGGCAGTTTCAAGGGCTTGCCAGCTACACTCTTCCCAAAGAAGAGAAGGAAATCTTTTTTGAAGTCCTTTTCAGTATCAAGGTCCCGTCTGGCTTCTCGTCGAATATAAAGGGAATAGTAAATATGAAAGAGAAAAAATTTCAAAACCTAAAGTCTCATGACTGCCATGTGCTTATGACGCAATTGCTTCCGGTTGCATTGAGGGGAATTCTACCAGAAAATGTTCGACTAGCCATTGTGAAGGTATGTGCATTCCTCAATGCAATTTCTCAGAAGGTAATCAATCGAGAAAGTCTATCAGGGTTACAGATTGATGTGGTCCAATGTCTGGTCAGCTTCGAGTTGTTGTTCCCGCCATCCTTCTTCAATATTATGACGCACCTCCTAGTTCACCTAGTCGAAGAGATTAGAATTCTCGGTCCTGTGTTTCTACACAATATGTTCCCCTTCGAGAGGTTCATGGGAGTCTTAAAGAAATATGTTCATAACCGTGCTAGGCCAGAAGGAAGCATCTCCAAAGGCTATGGAACAAAGGAGGTCATTGAGTTTTGTGTTGACTTTCTTCCTGACCTTAAGCCGATTGGTGTTCCTGAATCTCGGTATGAGGGGAGGATGACTGGAAAAGGCACACTAGGAAGGAAACCAATGGTATGTAGGGACGGGCATTCTTTCACTCAAGCACACTACACAGTTCTACACAATTCCACCGTGGTGGCTCCGTATATCGAGAAACACAAGAATATTCTACGCTCCGAAAACCCGGGGAAGCCTGAAACCTTGATTAAAGGGGAAGACGAGAAGAATTTTGGCAATTGGTTGCAGACACATCTCATGAATAACACCACTGTTGGAGATGAGTTGTACTCGTTGGCCAGGTTACCATCTTCGACTATATGTACTTTCCAAGGGTACGAGATAAATGGGAATACAATTTACATGATCGTCCAAGATAAAAAGAGCACCAACCAAAACAGTGGTGTCCGCTTTGATGCAACAGATGACAATGGGCAGAAGGACGCATATTATGGGTACATAGAGGAGATATGGGAACTTGACTATGGACCTACTTTTAAGGTCCCTTTGTTTCGGTGCAAATGGGTCAAGCTGACAGGAGGCGGGGTACATGTAGACCAAAAGTACGGCATGACAAGAGTGGATCTCAACAATCTTGTGCACATGGATGAACCATTCGTCCTAGCCAACGATGTGGCTCAGGTTTTCTATGTGAAGGACATGTCTACCAAACCGAGAAAAAGGAAAGATAAGCAAAAGAGTACAGAATACGATGAGCCAAAGCGCCACATAGTTCTTTCAGGGAAATAAACATCGTGGGAGTGGATGACAAGATAGACATGTTAGAATATTACAATAAGTTTCATGAAATTCCGCCCTTCAAAGTGAAAACTGACCCAAGCATCCTGTTAAATGATGAAGATTCTCCATGGCTATGGTGCAGAAGAAAACCACAACACTAGATGTTGGTGATGTGTAATAATGTATTAAACCTTTTATTTGAGACATAAATCTATGTAATGTATTAAACCTTTTATTTGAGGCATAAAGGTCCCCTTTCATGTAATACATCTTGCTCAATCAAACTAGACGTTGACGACCGGATTCTGAGCCGCGGGAGGTGATCACCCAAAGAGAAGGTACCATCACAAGAGAAGGAACCCACAAACACTAAGGATACATAGCACAACTGAAAATTAAGATACATAGCACAACTAAAAATTAAGAAACATGCCTAATGTTGGAGTGATTCAGTCATGCTCCTGCCTAGCCCTGTAATACGCACCACTGTAGTCGTCGTAGTCGCTGGCGCCGTCGTCGCTGTCATCGTCGGGGTCGCCGTAGTCGAACCTTGAAGGTTGGGCACGCGTGGGCTGGATTTCAGGGTACCGCAGGCGGGGGTTATTGTCGTTCGTGTTGTAGGCCATGACACTCTAGAGAGTCCGGCCGCACCACCACAGCCGACAGCCCGCCTCGTTCAAGTTCGAAGGAGGTGGGTCGTCGTCCTCGTGCCTGGCGAGCGCCCTCTCATGCCGATTGATGAAGAAGGCTTCCCAAGTCGGGAAATAGTTGGGATGTCAGTTGGGATTCCTCCACTGCTCTAGTGTGAGCTCGAGGTAGTAGTGGTTCGTGATGGCCATCCGGCGCTCCACACCTAGAGGGACAGGAGGAACCGGCACACCTCCGGCGCTCAGCATCCAGCCGGTGGGGACGCGGTAGCCCGGTGGGCAGGGGTAGTTCGAGGCGCAAAGCGCCTCCGCCTCCCGGGTGGTTAGAGATACGATGGAAGCCATGGGAAGAGAATGATGAGTCTAGATGTGATATGTAAATGGAGGCTAAGCGTACATATATATACTGAAAAAATGGCGGGAAGACAGAGGTGGGAACTGGTGGAAAGCGCGGGAACGCAGTGGCGCGGGAAACTTTCATCCCGGGTGGGGGCTCAAACCGGGACAAAAGATGGGTGGGCCTTATCTGGGGGAGGCTTATCTGGGAGGGCCTTATCTGGCGGGTGGCTAACCTTTAGTACCAGCTGGTGGGTGCAACCGGGACTAAAGGTGGTTTTTGTGTCATCTAACAAAATTGTCGGTGGGATAAGGACGCGTGGGTAACCTTTAGTACCGGCTGGTGGGTGCAACCGGGACTAAAGCTGTCGGCAGGATAAGGACGCGTGGGTGGACGCACTGCTCGATGAGATAAAGCATGTAGCGCACGACGCCCTGTCGGAGGGAGAAAACAAAGTAGAAGCGGCGACGTGCCTATAAAAGGAGCATCGATACGCCATGGCAAGCAACTCAACAAGCCAACATGGATGGAGAGTTTCATCCCCATGGATGGAGGAAAGGGTTGGGAAATCTCCCGTGGCGGAACTTCTCGAAGATGCCCTTGGTGCACACGCCCTATGGCATCTTCGGACGTTCCGCCTCGGAAAATATTTTCCTGCTAGCCTGTGAAAGACTCCCCATGGATGGAGAGTTTCATCCCCTTGGATGGAGGAAAGGGTTGGGAAATCTCCCGTGGCGGAACTTCTCGAAGATGCCCTTGGTGCACACGCCCTATGGCATCTTCGGAAGTTCCGCCTCGGAAAATATTTTCCTGCTAGCCCTACATATATAGTGAGAAATGGCGGGAAGTCAGAGGAGGGAAGCGGTGGAAAAGGCGGGAAGAAAACGGGCAGGAAAAAATAAGGCGGGAAGAAATAAGGCAGGAAGAAACAGACCTTTAGTACCGGTTTCGTGCGAATTTTTTATCAACCAAGACTAAAAGGGCTACCCTCGTACGGAAAAAGCTATAGGGGTAGATGATCCGGGGCCCCCCGGTCTAGGGTTTCACCGGAGGAAGACCACCGGAGCGTCGGAATCACATGAAAATGGCAAAATGGTTAATAGTTTGACTAGTTAGAATAATTATTTTATAAAATAGAAAATTGATTTGAATCACTAATTCAAATTCAAACACTTTTTATGTTAAAAATCTAGTGAGATTCAATAATATGCAAAATATAATAGTTAATGCATTTTTAAATTGAAAATGGCAAAATGGTTATTAGTTTCACTAGTTAGAATAATTATTTTATAAAACAGAAAATAGATTTGGATTACTTATTAAATTCAAGAACTTTTCATGTTGAAATTTTTCTCAAATTCATAAGTATGCAAAAACTGTAAAATTCAAATGTTTAAAAAATATGCTAATTGAATTTTTTTTAAATAGGCGTGCCTCTAGGGTGAAAATTTTGAAAAAAGGACCTTTAGTCCCGGTGCGTGGTACACACCGGGACTAAAGGTGTGGCGTTGGCGCGCGCGCGTTGGGCGGTGCCGAAAACCCTTTAGTCCCGGTGGGTGGCACGCACCGGGACTAAAGGGGGGACCTTTAGTCCCGGTCCATGTAACTCACCGGGACTAAAGGGTCTTCCCCTTATATCACGCGGCCCTTCACTCCCCCACCATCTCCACTCACTGCAGGGGAAATCGCGCGCGACGACGACGAAACAACACCGGCAGGCTGCCCGTCCACGCCGCCGCCTTCTCACCGACGAACGCCGCCACACCACAGCCTCTCCAGCTGCCGTGCGCCTGCATCCCCGTCGGCCAGGTAATTCCACGTGGCAGGTGCGCAGTAGATGGGGACCGCACGCGCAGAGATTGGCGGCCGCGCGCGCAGTAGGGGAGGCCGGCGGGTGGCTGACGACCGTGCGCACAACGGGTGGAGGTCAGCGGCCGCACGCGTAGCAGGGGAGGTCGGCGGCTGGCTAGCGACCGCGCGCGCAATAAGGGGAGGCTGGCGGCTCCGGGCGAGCTCCGGCCAGCGAGCGGCGCAATCGAGCCAGCCAGGGGGAGGCGAGCCGGTCAGCGGCTCCTCTTTATTTTTTTTATTTTGTAGTGTATATAGTGAATTGTAATATTATTTTTGTAGTGTAATAGCTAGTATATATAGTGTAATATTATTATAGTATATAGTAGTGTAATATTAGTAGTGTAATATTATTTAGTAGTATATATAGTAGTGTAATATTATTTAGTAGTATATATAGTAGTGTAATATTATTTAGTAGTATATATAGTAGTATATTGCATTATAGTAGTATATTGTAATATTATAGTATTATATATAGTAGTATATTGCATATATTGATGAATATTATATATATAGTAGTATATTGCATATATAGTAGTGCTCGCGGGCCGCCTGGAGATAGGGTTAGGGTGGTGTGCTCGCGGGCCCCCGGACTTAGGGTTAGGGTGGTGGTGCTCGTGGGTCGCCCGGACTTAGGGTTAGGGTTAGGGCATCACTAGAATTTTGCTATTGTTTAGTATTATTGTAGCAAATTGCCTGTTCATATTATTTTTTAGTATTATTTTATGCAGCAATATTGAATGAAAAATATTATTGTGTGCATTTTGTAGAAAACTATGGATCCAATCCAGAGAGACCTAGCACAGGAAGAAATTCTCGAGGATATGATCAACGACACCCCCATGTTAATCCACCCGAATCTCCGTCGATTTATCTAAACCCCTCCGGTGAGGGAGAGGAGGTCGACCGAAATGATGAAGGAGAAGCCAACGGCTCCGGTGGTGGAGAAGCCGACGGCTTCGATGGACCCTTAACAAAGTCCGGCGAGGTATATATATGAAGTCTGGTGATCAGTAGATGCATTAACTGAGTTGTATATATATAAATTGACGAATGTTTCTTCTCTTAGGCCTCCACATCGAGCAAAAAATATTCCAAACGAGGGCCTGCCAAAAATTTGGACGCATCTACGCGTTATACAATTACGGTGTTATCTCCACGGGGTGAACCGTTGGAACCCAAAAAGGCTAAAACTGTATTTAAACAACAATGCGGAGTTATGGTTAAGGATCGCATCCCGATCACCGTTCGAGAGTGGAATAAGACCAAAGGGGCGAAAGAGGGTGAGTATGTCGCCGTCAGGTGTAAAGAGGGTCTTTGGAATGACCTCATGACACATTTCACCCTGCCAGAAGGTGAGGATGATGCCGACACAGCTGCATTGAGGAAGAAAGTCAAGCAGTGGACTCTTACGAAGATGGCCGAACTATTCAAGAACTGGAAGAAAGCATTAGGGCAAAAGTATC
This sequence comes from Avena eriantha, assembly GCA_910589775.1. Classification (NCBI taxonomy): domain Eukaryota; kingdom Viridiplantae; phylum Streptophyta; class Magnoliopsida; order Poales; family Poaceae; genus Avena; species Avena eriantha. The sequence continues at coordinate 210,743,482 of OU342742.1, forward strand.
AGAAGACGAAGACTCCTCCTATATTTGAATGCTATCTAATGAAGCAGCAGGCTAACTGGGATGCATTTGTGAAGTACAAGGAGTTAGAACTTGCTATGGAAAAGTCGAAAAAAACAAGAAAAATGCAGCGATGAAGAAATCTCACAATCACCTGGGGCCAGGGGGCTACGCGGCTGCCATGCCAAAGTGGGATGCTAAAGAGAATGAGCTGCTTGCTAAAGGGATCACTCCAGAACCAATGCGCGAAGAATGAGATCTGAGGGCAAGGAATTGGTTCCTTGGGCATGGGAGTGAGTATGACGAAAGTACAGGGGACCTTATTTGCAGTAACGGGATTAGGATACCCCGGGATACATGGAAGAAAGTGGTGAAGGAGATTAAAGCGGGGACAACAAAGTTCCATCCCGATAGAGAGAAAGACTTGCTGACAAAGGTCCTCGAGAATGACGAACGCGGAGGACGTGTACGAGGCCTTGGCCCTAGTTATACGTGGGAGATGGGGTTAACCAAAGACAGAGATACTTATAGGATCCGAGAGAGAGGAAAGAGGCAACGACAGGAGGAGGAGGAAGACAGGTTCACCGAGTTGCTAGGAACACTTCAAATGCATCAGCAACAGATTGACGAACTTCGAGGAGCAGCGCGCCTGCAAGATCCTGTACTCGATATTACCGTCGTCCCATCTCAGCGGAGAAGCAGCGTGGCTAAATCGGAGGTCCCTTCTGACGATGCACGTATGGTAGATGGCGGTCCCGGCTACCTCGTGGATGGAATCAAGGAGCAGGCATCTTGTGAGATCCATCAGAAGGTGAAGAACCTATCCATCAAGGTGGTGGTCAGATGTGCTTTACCTTGTCCACCTGGCGCACGCTGGCATGGCCGTGAGATTCCAGCTGGCTATGCTAAAGTTGTTGTGGATGGAATCGCAATGGGGTGGGACTCAATGTATCTTGACATCCCTGGACCTGAAGGTGAGAGGACACTCGGAGAAGTACTGGGTGGTATCATTCTATGGGACAAGAACAACATCAAGCTTCCAGGCTGGACGCCAAAGCCAACACCGCCTCCGAGTCGTCGCATGTCACCTTCACCTCCATCACCACCAAGAAGCCCACCCCATGACTACGACCACGACAGCCCGAGTCCATCTCGATCTCCGCCGTAGCCTTCGATTAGTACTAAATGACGGAGCAGCCCAAAACGACAAATGTCGCCCCTCCCAAGAGTACCTCATAAGAATCTTCCCATTAGACCTTACGATCGTACTGACGAGGAAACCGACATGATCATAAAGGCCGAATGTGTTGCGCGACTTCAAAAGAAGAAACCCGAGCCCGCCCTGATATACACCGAGAAGCAAAAAGTGTATGCACTTTCATTTCTGAACACAAAATCGCAATATGAATTGCACCATAAGCCAGATGACTATCGACGAACACGTCAGAAGGAAGTGAAGAAGAGCAAATCAAGTAGAAGTGCAAGCGGGAGCAAATCATTAGGTCAAAGTGCAACCGAGAAAAGAATGGACGTCCCCCAGCTCGGGAAATAGGCCAAAACATCGATCCCACCCCTCCAGGTGTTATCCTATGACACTCCCCAGCAGGATATGGAAGAAGCTAAGAATCTTGCGGCCGCTATGAATGTGACAGTTGAGGAATTGCTAGGTGCCCAGGACAACAAGTTACCCAAGGCTCAGGTAGTCCCTACATATGTCCCAGGGAAGCCTCTGGTCAGCTTTGAGCGGTTTCAACAACTGCCAACGCAAATGCGTAGTTTACATAACTGGTACTTGAAAGCCGTAAAGCAGGAGAGAATACTGATCGTGGCGAAAGTCCCACATGACTACTACTTCCGAGAAGAAGAGGTCCATGTTGAGTTTCCAGAACTCTTCCAGTTATACAGTTTCGACGCCCTCGACAAAAGTCTCATGAGTTGCTATTGTCTGTAAGTTGTTGAATTCATTGTCTATATATAAGTTGTTCATTTTTTCAGTTGTTCAGTTCATTGCATATAATTATTCTCATTATATCCTTTTGTACTCTGTTATTATGCAGAATGAAAATCATGGAATGTAAAAGAAGGTCACTCTTTAGTGTTGGGTTCATTGACCCAGATAAAATACATTGTAATATGCTAAAGGATAAACCCGAGGAGACGCAGGAAAACCTTCTAAGGTTTCTAACAGAGCAACATTTCTGTGACCACATACTGTTTCCTTACAATTTTCGGCGAGGGTCTTACTATGTTTTACACATTCACTTTTTCTTACTCGATGTTAAATGTAATTGATGAGTTACTGATGTATATATAAACGTGTGCAGTTTCCACTGGATTCTCATGGACATTCAACTTGATAGGGAAGAGTTGAAGTCATGGACCCATCGAAGAGACCACTGGAACAGTTTAGGGACATGCAGGACATGCTCCAGAGGTAATTTCCGTGCTACATCGGTCTCTTTATTTGATTTCCTGAGATATCACGTAATAAATAACTCATTCATTCATTTTCTTTGCCAGACAGGGATTGGAGCATGTTCAAGAGTAGGGTCAAGGGTTCCTTTAGTAAGGAGCTGACGTTTACTCCGGTCTCGGTAATTAATACGTGATATGTTCGTGAATCTCTTTACTTCTAGTTTCAAGACAATTATGATGCTAGATTACAATTTTGATTGAATTCTATTCTCGTAAAGTGCGCGAGGCAGCCACAGGGGACGAATCTATGTGGATTCTATGTTTGCGAGTTCATTCGCATGTTTTCCACTGAGCACAAAGATTATAGAGTCGATGTAAGCAATACATTCACAACATTATTTTATTACCGTCACTTTTTGTTATCATGATTGATATTCATATTGATCTCCTTTTCTTATATAGTTCGAGAGAATGCGGGATCAGCTCCTACCAGAGCAACGCGTACGAGCAATTGCTTAAGAACTGGCAGGATTCTTGATGAACGAGATGATAGATGATGCCGGGGAATTTAGCGTGTATAGGCGCTACCGATGATCCCCGACCGTGTAATTAAATCGTCGAATTGTGATCTCCATGTAACTATCATGATCATGTATATATTTGTATGCTCGATCTTAAGAGAAGTTATCTTATGTATGCACGAACGTGTACGATATGTGGTAGCGTAGAAAACTATTTTTGAAATGAAAAAGAGAAAAAAAAGATACAAATTGAATTCTCTGCCACGACAGAGAAAGTGCCTAAACTTCTGCCGCGGTAGAGAACCATTTGTCCCGGTTCGTAATATGAACCGGGACTAATGTGGGGCACCCAGCGCCCGCAGAGACGGCCACGTGGATACCCATTGGTCCCGGATGGTAAGCGGTCCGGGACTAGTGGGGGGCCTTTAGTCCCACCCCTCCAGTCCCAGTTACCAGGACCGGGACTAAAGCCCCTTACGGGCCAGGACTGGAGGCCCTTTTTCCACTAGTGAGAGGCTACGTGAGCCTCTATGGCGCCTGCGTCATCTGACATAGGCATCGTCACCTTTGTCGGCCACGCCTCGGTGGTCCTGGCCTCTGTCCGCTTCGCTTACTCTCGACGTACAGTGGTCACCTTTGAGCAGCGAGATACCTTCCTTCTTCTACAAGCTTGATATAACCCGGATCGTACCTAGTTGATCCGGCCACACCTGTTCCTGCATATAAGTTAGACTCTTCTGTCCGACATACGGCTTAATTCAGTTGAGATCCAGTTAGGTGGACATCTCTTGGTCCGGGTTACTCCATGATTCGGCCTGCCATGAGGTGACTCGGCCAGCACTTGCTTTGACCTAGCCGTACCTCGGTTAACTTGGCCTTTATACCCCGACGTGACCCTACCTGGGGGTATCCCCCCAACACATCATTATTCCATCTCTGATCATGATCCATATGATGTCTTGTGAATAGTTCATTTTGTTCTTGAGGAGATGGGAGAAGTATTGTTGTTAGTAGTGGAGTTGTGTTGAGAAAGATTCAATAGATTGTTATTTAAGTTGTGGTGTACTTATTCTAGTGGTGTCATGTGAACATCGACTACATGACACTTCACCTATATGGGCCTAGGGGAATGCATTGTGTATTTGGCTACTAATCGTAGGGGTTGCTAGAGTGACAGAAACATGAACCTCCGTTAGGAAACCATTGCACAAGGGACGTAAGGGTCTTAGAGTTTAAAGTTGTGGTTAGGTTTTTACCTTAATTACTTTCTTGTACTTACGGATGTTTGCAAGGGTATAACCACAAGTATGTATTAGTCTTGGATGGGGCGGTACATTAGCACAGGTTCACCCACACAACACTTAGCAAGCTAGAGAAGATTAATCAGCTATATGAAGCGAAAGCACTTGACAGTCTTCCCATGTGTCCTCGAGAACGTTTGGTCATCTTAAGTAATACAATCGGCTTGTCCTTTGCTGCATAAAGGATTGGGCCACTTGCTGCATTTATTCCTACTGTCTTTTACTTACTCGTACTTTGTTTACTTGCTTTATCAAAAACCCCTAAAAATCCGTTTGCTAAGTATTTGCAGAGAATTCCTGATCCATACCACTAGCTAGCACCTTCTGCTCCTCGTTGGGTTCGACACTCTTACTTATCAAAAATACTGCGATACACCCCCTATACTTGTGGGTTATCAGAGGTCATTGGATGGTAGTTGTGTCTTCCTTGGAGACTCTTCAAGTCAGTAGGCTCGAAGGGCATGAGAGCACTCACATACTTCCTTTTGATCCAAGCGTCATCAATGTGAGAGGCGCCAACATTCCTGAAAGCGGTGGCTGTGGATTTGAGTCTTCGATACATGTCTTCATGATCCTCACCATCCTTCATGAAGAAACCTTCGGCCTCATTGCTTAAGGAATCATATCTATTTCTCCTCATACTCTCATTGCCAACAAACAAGTCCATGAGAGCATCCCAAGCTTCCTTGGCGGTGTTGTAGTGCTCAATGTGGGGAAAATCCTTTGGCCCCACCCCAAGTTGGATCATGTGCAAGGCAGTCGCATTGAGTTAGCTATTGACCACTTCTCTTCTCATCAAGTTGGTTGGATCCTCAATTTTGAGTCCTTCTTCAATAATATTCCACAAATCAATGCAAGAGTTGCGCACATGAGATTTCATTAACACTTGCCATTGAGAAAAAGTATGTGCAGCTAACTTAGGTGGGTCTCCTCTATTGTTTATATGTGGATGAGGGATAGGAGGGTCAGGAGAGTACCATCCGGGAACCGTATGGAACTCTTCCTTCCCATCAACCTTTTTGGTGGCGGAGTTAGTGGAATTATGTTCATCCCCTACCACTTCCTCCAAGGGCTTTGCCGGAGCATTAGCCTTTGGGTTTGGTGGTGTTTCCACTGGAGAGGGAGGATGTGAGGTTTGCTTATCCTTAACAAGTTGCTCAACGAGTTGACGCAACTATAGGATTTCGTTGCCCAAGGTAGAGCTCAAGCTTGTTTCCAAATTCTTGAGATCTACCATGGTCACCGAATGGCTAGCCTCACTTTCTCCCTCCTCTAGGTTGCCCATAATCTCTTAGGCGGTTAAGCCCGAATAAAGAGCCGAGGCTCTGATACCAATTGAAAGGATCGTATGGGCACCTTGAGGGGGGTGAATAGGTGTTACTTCAAATTTTACTCTTTTTCAAATTAGGGTTTGACAAGAAAGGTAAATTCTCTAGATTACGCAACTAAGGTGAATTTACCTATATGACAAGCAAGCACTAACTAAACAACAACTAGATAAGTAAAGTGCGGTAAAGGATAGAAGGAACCAAAGTGGAGCACACGAAGACACAAGGATTTGTTTCCCGTAGTTCCTTCCTTTTGAGGGGAAGTACTTCTACGTTTGGAGAGGGGGTGGTTTCAAACCACCAACGCCACGAGAGGCCTCCCTTATTCTCCGATGAACCTCACCCCGACGGGTTTGATTCACCTCTTCCACTATACGGCACCTTCGAGGTGGAAGCCGGCACCTTTACAACGAGTTCGGGGCACACATCCACAACTTAATTGGAGGCTCCCCAATACAATCAATCTGTCAAACAATCGAAGACAAGCTTGTAAGAACCCAATCAAAACCTAGGGTTTCCAATGAAACACTAGAGCATGGGGCCCTCAAGTGAATGACGGGGAAATGAAGATCTCTCTTGGTGAAGCTGTAGATCAAGGCCTCCTCCTTCGATTCTCTAAATATCAAAGACTTTGGATGGTTGGATAAAGAGATCTTGTTGATTTGGTGGCTCAAATGGACATGGTGTTCTTGAGGTGGACGAGTAGCTAGAACAAGGGGACAAGGTCCCCTATTTATAGCCCTTCTGTCAGCGAACCGTTTTTCTGACCGTTGGAGAAGAAGCAGACCGGAGACTCCGGTCACCACACCGGAGACTCCGGTCTACACCGGAGACTCCGGTCAACCTCCGGACCAGTCTCCGGACCCCTTCACAGAAAGACCCAGCTCAGTTGGGAGCCAAGTGGACCGGAGACGCCAATCCTTCTACACCGGAGACTCCGGCCTGAGATAGGGACCGGAGACTCCGGACCAACCTCCGGACCACCTTATTGGCTAACCCAGGCAAGAGAACAGAGGCCACTCCAGAGACTCCTGGGGAAACTCTAGACCACACCGGAGACTCTGGTCTGTGTAGACCGGAGACTCCGGTCTGGAATCCCCAAGATACAAGAACAAATGCAGGGAATGATCCGCAGGCCAATGGTCCTTTTCCTTTGTAGAATATCACCCTGTAGACAATAGCAAACTGTAAAAGGTCTACTAGTTCTTAACGAACACCAAAAGTGATTATGACAGTAAATGTCCTTTCAAGGGTCATATACCTCCAAGATTTCAATATCAGGGTCTTCATCATCATCCGACCAATCCCTTAAGACAGAGGTCTTACTGGAAGGTCGTTTTGGGCCAGAATCTGGAGTAGGCAAGAAGGCCTCGGAATACAGATCCTTCGTGTCCAAGGTATCTCGGTCCTTCCCCCACTTAAGTTGCGGCTCCGCACCATCCTCGATCATCTACTAAAGAAATGTCAAAAGGGAATATTGCAAAAGTATCAAGTAAATGGTACGGTCCGACATAAAACATAACTCGGAAAAGGGGTCGAATAAGAAATTTACTGTGGGAGGTAGCCTACCTCGACTGAAGTGCGCATACCCCCATTCCCAGTCTGTATTCATCTCCGTGTTTATCTTGAAAATATCCTTAATCCAGTAGAAGATCTGAATGTTATTGAGCTCAAAGGAAGAAGTTCGGTTGGGTTCGAGATGCCCGCTCATATGGCAAAGCTTGTGCATGTGCTTCTGCAGTGTGGAGATTCAGCTATGGATGAAGGTGATCATTATATCCTCACTGCACAACCCTAGCAGAATCAGCTCCTTGATGCGTTTCTCCACCAAATTCACCAAGGTGCCAGATCTCATTAGGATCTGGCCCCATAAGGCCCTGTCAGGGATGCCAAGATAAAAAGGAGGCAGCCGAATCTTGTCCTCTGGAGTATCATTCTTCACATGGAAGAATGTCTTGGCCCATCCTTTGCAAGACTCCAGGCCGGTGACTCGGGGAAAGACAGAATTCTTTCGAGGTAAGATGGAAGCCGCCCCGCACTGGGTCAGAGATTTTTCGGCGGGGGCAAGTTCCTTATTCGGAACGACGTTGGCCCTAAAGAAGAAGAATTTGTACCAAATGGGTATGGTGGGCCAGAGCCCGAGGTACCCCTCAACCCCAGAAGAAAAATAAGAAAGAGAAGTGATGGCGTTAGCCGAAAGATGGTGGGGTTGGAGAAAAAAATTGGTGCGAAAATCATGGAAAAAGTCACTAACAGCCAATCCGAACCCGCGCTGAAAGTGAGAAAGGAAGACGACGAACTCACCTGGATTGGGAGAGGGAGTAATCTCCTCACAAGGGAGGCGACAACTTACCCCAACGGGGTTGCAGCGGGTCTGGATTAGCCAATCAAGATCATCCTAGTAGACCCAGGAACCGGCCCAAGTGCCGCTCTCATGGGCCTCGCCGCCCTCTTCGTGTTCATCAACGACGACAACTTACTCAGACTCATCCATTTATAGATCTTTGCCCTCGCAAATCCAATCTAAAGCGGGGGGAGAAGTTTAGATTGGTGTGACCCCATGGCGCCTATGAGTGGCAGAGAAGTGGCGTGGCTACGGTGGAGCAGGCAAAAAGGAGGTGTAGCAGCATTGGCGCAGTGCTTAAGCAGAAGTAGCGGCGTCGGCGGTGCTATTGCGTAGAGGAAGAAGAAGGAGAAGATTTAGAGAAAGGGGCGAGCGGGGAAATGGCTAAGGGGCCACCCCCGCTCCCCTATTTAACCACTCCCCTAGTGGGGTAGTGGGATCATGCGGCGCGGCGGTCCACACGGTGTGGCCGTGTATTCCATCGGGTCTGCCAATCAGCGAGAAGCCACAAGAAGGGTCACACAACACAGGGGATCGTGCGACAAGATGTGGTGTTGCGATTATCGACCAACAACAAAAAAATATATATATAACGCCCCCAACGTGACGCAAAAGAGAGGCATGCAAAACAAGGACTTCCCATAAGGTCACCCATCCTCGGCCAAGCAATCTTAACTTCGGAGTTCTGATGGGATCCATTGCTTTAATGCTCGTATGATCGCATCCGACATGTTGTGCACCCCCATGTCCCTTATGCTTGCCACTCCAGTTCATTCTCATGCCTACACTATGGTATTACATACCTTGATGTTACCCATTTTACCACCACCAAAAGGCGACCAATAGCGAATGCAAAAATATATATAACGCCCCCAACATGACGCAAAAAAGAGGGATGCAACACGAGGACTTCCCCGGAGGTCACTCAACCTAGTACTACTCTCGCCCAAGCACGCTTATCTTCAGAGTTCTAATGGGATCTGGTGCTTTAGTGCAACTATGATCGCATCAGACATATTGTGCACCCTGTTCTCCCTTATGCTTGCCACTCCAGCTCATTCTCATGCCTACACTATGGTATTACATACCTTGCCTTTACCAATTTTACCGCCGCCAAAAGGCGACCAACAGTGAACGCAAAAATATATATAACGCCCCCGGAGTGACTCAAAAAAAAGATGCAACACGAAGACTTCCCAAGAGGTCACCCATCCTAGTCCTACTATCGGGCAAGCACTCTTAACTTCGGAGTTCAGGTGGGATCGGGTGCTTTAGTGCTGGTATGATCGAATCCGACATGTTGTGCACCCCGTTCTCCCTTATGCTTGCCACTCCATCTCATTCTCATTCCTACACCATGGTATTATATACCTTGCCTTTACCCATTTTACCACCGCCAAAAGGCGACCAACAGCGGATGCAAAAATATATATAACGCCCCCGACGTGATGCAAAAAAAGGGATCCGGTGCTTTAGTGTTGGTATGATGGCATCCGACATGTTGTGCACCCCGTTCTCCCTTATGCTTGCCGCTCTAGCTCATTCTCATGTCTACACTATGGTATTACGTACCTTGCCTTTACACATTTTACCGCCACCAAAAGGCGACCAACAACGAACACAAAAATATACATAACGCCCCCGGCGTGACGCAAAAAAGGGATGAAACACAAGGACTTCCCAGGAGGTCACCCATCCTAGTACTACTCTCTCCCAAGCAAGCTTAACTTTGAAGTTTTGATGGGATCCGGTGCTTTAGTGCTAGTATGATCACATCCAACATGTTGGGCACCCCGTTTTCCCTTATGGTAGCCGCTCCAGCTCATTCTCATGCCTACACTATGGTATTACATACCTTGCCTTTACCCATTTTACCGCGGCCAAAAGGCGACCAACAGTGAATGCAAAAATATATATAACGCCCCCGAAGTGACGCAAAATAGGGATGCAACATGAGGACTTCCTAGGAGGTCACCCATCCTAGTACTACTCTCGCCTGAGCATGCTTAACTTCGGAGTTCTGATGGGATCCGGTGCTTTAGTGCTTGTATGATAGCATCAACCATGTTGTGCACCCCGTTCTTACTTATGCTTGCAGCTCCAGCTCATTCTCATGCCTACACTATGGTATTACATACCCTCCCTTTAACCAATTTACCGCCGCCAAAAAGCGACCAAGAACGAATGCAAAAATATATATAACGCCCCTGACATGATGCAAAAAAGGATGCAACATGAGGACTTCCCAGGAGGTCACCCATCCTAGTACTACTCTCGCCCAAGCATGCTTAACTTCGGAGTTCTGATGAGGTCTGGTGCTTTAGTGCTGGTATAATCGCATTCGAAATGTTCTCCACCACTTTCTCCTTTATGCTTACCGCACCAGCTCATTCGCATGCCTACACTATTGTATTATATACCTTACCTTTAGCCATTTTACCGCCACCAAAAGGCGACCAACAACGAACGCAAAAATATATATAACGCCCCCGACATGATGCAAAAAATGATGCAACACGAGGACTTCCCAGGAGATCACCCATCCTAGTACTACTCTCGCCCAAGCACACTTAACTTCGGAATTCTGATGGGATCCGGTTCTTTAGTGCTGGCATGATCACATCCGACATGTTGTGCACCACTTTCTCCCATATGCTTGCTGCTCCAGCTCATTCTCATGCCTACACTACGGTATTACATACCTTGCCTTTACCCATTTTACTGCCGCCAAAACGTGACCAACAGCGAACGCAAAAAAATATATAACACCCCCGACATGACGCAAAAAAAAGTGAGGCAACACGAGGACTTCCCAGGAGGTCACCCATCCTAGTACTACTCTCACCAAGCACACTTAACTTCGGAGTTCTGATGGGATCCGGTGCTTTAGTGCTGGTATGATCGCATCTGACATGTTGTGCACCACTTTCTCCCTTATGTTTGCCGCTCCAGCTCATTCTGATGCCTACACTATGGTTTTACATACCTTGCCTTTACCCATTTTACCGCCGCCAAAAGACGACCAACAACGAACGCAAATATATATAATGCCCCCGATGTGACGCAAAAAAAGGGATGCAACACGAGGACTTCCCAGGAGGTCACCTATCCTAGTACTACTCTCGCCCAAGCACGCTTAACTTCGAAGTTTTGATGGGATCTGGTGCTTTATTGCTAGTATGATCACATCTGTCATGTTGTGCACCACTTTCTCCCTTATGCTTGCCTATCTAGCTCATTCTCATGCCTACACTATTGTTTTACATACCTTGCCTTTACCCATTTTACCGGCGCCAAAAGACGACAGACAGCGAACGCAAAAATATATATAATGTTGGAAATATGCCCTAGAGACAAATAGTAGTAAGGACTATTATCATATTTCATATAGTTTTTGATTAAGTTTTATATCATGCTATAACTGTATTGAGTGGAAACATCAATACACGTGTGATATACAAACAACCAGGGGTTCCTAGTGAAACTCTAGTCGCTGGTTCATTGGTCAATAGATGATCAAGTTTCCTGATCATGTGGCATTTATGCTAGTTGGAAATGAGGTCATATCATTCAGAGAATGAGATGATGAACCAATACCCAACCTAAACATCGTGACCCGATCATGTCACGAAGTTCAAGTTATGATAATTAGAAATGGATCCTCGTAGACTATTCCTTAGACCGTGAGGCTATATCAATCACTGTCTCCCGATCGTGCTTTGATAGCATCAAATGCCATCTGGTAATACGGTGGTTATAAAGGTGTGTTCAGGTGTTCAGAGGAAACCGTTGAGGCAATATATGTCAAGAGCGGGGTTTGTCCGTCCATGTGACGGTAAGATACTCAAGGGCCCACTTGGAGAAGTTATATCCAATAGTTGCGCAGCATGTGATTGGATCACGGGGATATCACTTGTCGGAACGAGTTAAGTAGCATTGTGTAGTAACGAGATGGAACACGACATGGTGATGTCATTGATCAGATTTCGGACAATGCAAGTATTGAGTGACAAAGGGAATAAGACACGACTGTCCCAGTTCAAACAACGAAAGATCTTCGTGGAACGCACAGGGGTCACATGGCCATCCAGGTCCCTGTGTCGATCATTGGTGTGGGAGTGTCCCGACCATGTCTAGAGTGTTCCCTAACCATGGGGTATCACGCTTAAGGGCTTGATGATGCTTAGAGAGTGTTTATGAGATCGGTAGAATCACCGAAGAAGAGAAGGGAGAAAACCGGAAGGGTTTCGGTAAGTCCGGAGGATGTCCGGAGTGGAGGTGGAAGGTGTTCCATGGCCATGGAGGTTGGATAATATGTGAATGAATGTTAAATATTGATATAATCATTTATTCGTAATTATTTAATAAAGAGAAAATCAATTAAAGGTCAAAAAGGCTTAATAGGCCAATTTCCGGAGGGAGAGGGCCCATTACGGAAAGGAGAGAGGGAGAGGGGCCAAGGGGGTTGGCCGGCCGGGCCTAGACCCTCGCGCGGGGCCCACTAGGTGGCCGGCGGCCACCCCCTCCCCCTCCTCTCCTTTGGTCCCACCCCGGGACTTTGAGGGAGGTAGTACCTCTCCCCCTATATATAGTGGGGTATTTGGCCTAGAAAAATACACCAATAATCAATAAAGGTCTCCCCACTTTTGGGAGGACCTCTAATTGATATTTTCTCTCTCCCCTCTCTCTCTCGCGTGACCGTGGTCCCAAGTCTGGACTACGCGAGCGAGAGACATCTTCACCGCGGAGCGCCGTTGCGTCGTGGGATTCGGACCCGGGAGCTCTACTTCCGCAACTGCTGCTGGATCGGGGAAGCGGGAGTCATCGTCAGACACCGGACGTGTGTAACTCCCTGCGAGGTGTCGCACTTGAGGGACTGAAGATGTTGGAGCCAGAAGGAGCGCAAGGACTTCATCACGACCTTGAGGTCGGCTTCGGCTCGTCTACATCAACCACGCTCTCTTGAGCCTTGACAACGCTTTTCGGTCTTCAAGGGTAACTTCGCGAAACGCCCCTCCCGTTATTGTATTACTAATAGATATGTCCTGGCAGCTTCAGGGGTTCAGGGGCGTAGAGTAAAATTTATTTTTTTTTATACGCGGAACTCCTACAATGGTATCAGAGCTAGATCTATGCGTAGTAATGCTAGTACGGATAGTGTTGGAGATATGCCCAAGAGGCAATAATAAAGTGGTTATTATTATATCTTTATGTTTATGATAAATGTTTACATCCCATGCTATAATTGTATTATTAGGAAACACTAATACATGTGTGTTTTGTAAACATAAGAGAGTCCCTAGTAAGCCTCTTGTTGAACTAGCTTGTTGATTAATTGATGATCATGGTTTCCTGATCATGGGCATTGGATGTGATTAATAACAAGGTTATATCATTAGGAGAATGATGTAATGGACACACACCCATAGTAAGCGTAGCATAAAGATCAAGTCATTAAGTTCGTATTGCTATAAGCTTTCAAATGCATAGTAACCTAATCCTTCGACCATGAGGTTATGTTAATCACCATCACCGGATGGATACTTTGATGACATCAAACACTGCTTCGTAACTGGGTGGTCATAAAGGTGTCATTAGGTATTCTGAAAGTATGTGTTGAAGCGCATGAACCAAGATTGGGATTTGTCCATCCATATGACGGATAGATATGCTCTGGGCCCTCTCGGTGGAATGTCGTCTAGTTAGCTTGCAAGCATGTGACTAGGTCACAAGGGATGACATATCACGGAACGAGTAAAGAGTTGTTATTAGTAACGAGGTAGAACTAGGTATGGAGATGCCGACGATCAAACCTCGGATAAGTATAGTATCGCGAGACAAAGGGAATTAGTTTCGTATGTAAGTGGTTCAATCGATCGCGAAGTCATCGTTGAGTATGTGGGAGCCATTATGGATCTCCAGGTCCCGCTGATGGTTATTGATAGGAGATGTGTCTCTATCATGTCTACATATTCACGAACCGTAGGGTGACACACTTAAGGTTCGAAGTTGTTTTAAATAGATATGGAATATGCGTTGGAGACCGAATGTTGTTCGGAGTCTCGGAATGGATCCGGGACATCACGAGGAGATCCGGAATGGTCCGAAGAATAAGATTCATATATTGGGGATCATTTTCTAAGTTAGGAAATGTTCTGGAGTGTTTGTATGGAGATTCTAGAAGGTTTCGGAATGTTCCGGAAGGTTCTAGAAGATATCTTGGAGTTTGCTTGAAAATCAAGATAGGGATCAAGGAGTCCTGGTGGGTCAAGACACGAATTCGTGGGGGAGGAGGACTCCTTCCCCCTCCCCAAATTCGTTGGCCATAGAGGAGGGGAGTCCTACAAGGACTCCCCCTCCCCAGGCGCGCCTCCTCCCCTTAAATAGAAGGGCAGGGGCGCCACCTCCAATCCCTGCTCTCATAACATCCAATCTCTGCCGCCTCTCTCCTCCACCATCTTCTGCACACGCATAGGCGAAGCCCTGCAGAATTCTCTACTCCACCACCACCACCACGCCGTCGTGCTGCTGGGATTCCGTGGAGAAGATCTACTACCTCCGCTGCTCGCTGGAACGGGGAGAGGAAGGTCTGCTTCGACTCCACACGTGTGACCGACTGCGGAAGCGCTGCCGAATCGCGGCGCCAGAAGGATCGTCCACTTGACCAACGGCGGAAGCACTGCCGGAACGCGACGCCGGAAGGATTGTCCACTTTACCGACGGCGGAAGCGCTGCTGGAACGTGACGCCGGAAGGATCATCCACACGATCTTGAGATCGGCAAGTGATCGACTACATCAACCACGAGATCTAATCTCGTTAACGCTTTCGGATCTACGAGGGTTAGTTCCTATCTATCTCGTTGCTCATGTCTAATAGATTAGATCTTGGCTTTTATCTAGATTGGATCTAGGTTTTGTTCGTTCTTGCGGTAGAATTTTTTTTGTTTTCCATGCTACGAACCCATCAGTGGTATTAGAGCCGTATCTATGCGTAGATCTGTTGCACGAGTAGAACACAATGTTTTTGTGGGCGTTGATGCTTTTATTGTCGGTGTCTTAGCGTGTACTTTGCATCTTGCGGCATGGTGGGATGAAGCGGCTCGGGCTAACATTACATGTCATCGCACATGAGACTTGCTCCACGTTTGACGTGCAACTTGCTTTGCACAAGTGGCTTTGCGGGTGTCTGTCTCTCCCACCATAGTTAAGATTCAATTTACAATGAGCATCTTGACAACACTTGTATCAACGTTGTGGTCCTTGTTCGTAGGTAAGATCGGTCTTATGCGAAAGCCCCAAACCACGTAAAATATGCAAAGAAAATTAGAGGCGTCTAACTTGTTTTTGCAGGGGTTTTGTGATGTGATATGGCCATCATGTGATTATGATTGTATTTGATGTATGCAATGATCCTTGTTGTAATATGGCAACCGGCAGGAGCCTAATGGTTGTCTTTTAATTTTGTTAAGACCTGTGTGTCTATTCATCTTGTAATAGCTTTATTCCAAGTAGTTGTAATAGTTACTAGTGATGATGGACAACCATGAAGCGGCGCCACGGACCTTGACGCCACGCTGGTGATGATGGAGATCTTGTCCATGCTTTGGAGATGGAGATCAAAGGCACAAGAAGAAAGGCCATATCATATCACATATTATGAATTGCCTGTGATGTTAATCCTTTATGCATCTTGTATTGCTTAGATCGCGACGGTAGCATTATAAGATGATCCCTCTCACCAAATATCAAGTAATAAAGTGTTCGTCCTTAGTTGGCACCGTTGCTAAGACTCGTCGTTTCGAAGCATCTCGTGATGATCGGGTGTGATAGACTCTACGTGTGCATACAACGGGTGCAAGCCAGATTTGCACATGCAGAAACTAAGGTTAACCTTGACGAGCCTAGCATGTACAGACATGGTCTCGGAACACAGAATACCGAAAGGTAAAGCATGAGTCATATGGATGATATGATGAACATGTTGATTGTTCGCCTTTAAAGCTACATCATCTCACGTGATGATCGGACTTGGTGTAGTGGATTTGGTTCATGTAATCACTAAAACAACTTGAGGGATGTTGTTTTGAGTGGGAGTTCATTTGTAATTTGGATTAGTCGAACTCAATTTATCATAAACACAATCAAAGTGAATTTGCATAGTTTGTTGTAGTCATTGGCATCCGTTCACCACCTTACGCTTAGTTATAGTTGAGATAGTGGAACTATAGAAATTCTGGATATTTGCTTTACGAACTGGTATCGTGTTGTTTTGAGTGTCAATTAAAATTTATAAGTCCTATTGCAAACTTTCAGCAAACTCAATTTACTCCATGAAGTTTAATAAATAGTATTAAATCAAGAGTAACAATTCCAGTGTTAGTATCTAATGTATCATGTTAGCCTCCATGATTCTTGACACTCAAAAGATTGTTTTTAATATCAAGTTTATCTAAGAGCTGAAAGCAATGTTTCAGAAACCATCATATGTGAAAGGTATTGCGATATCTAAAACAATGTGTTGGTTACAACATGATAGAGTATACGTCTTCATATTTGATGAGAATTTGTGAAGGTTGGAGACGCTAGTCGTCCTAATCCTCCAAAAGGTTTTGAAAAAGAAACATTATACTCACAGTTCACCTTTATAAGCTATAGCAGCTTGATCATGAAAGTTGTCATGATAAGGATGAATAGAAGATATAAGTAAAATGTTTACTACGCTAAAAGATTACTAAAGAATGGATTTTTGAAAGAACACCAAACATTTGATGATGGTGATCCACCTCAAAGTGCAAGTCCAAAGGTATTAGTAGTTGACTATATACGCTTTGTACCATGTGTCATGTTGATGACACCGCTATTGATGTTAATAGATTCTTTTAAAAGAAAATAAATTGCTGAAAGAGAATCTATAAAATATTTGGCAGAAAAGAAAAGATTGGAGATGTCCAACTTAGGCACATAGAAGATATACATGTTATGGTTGTATTCCTTGCTTGTTAAACAATGTGGTTCTCCGGTATTGGATACCGAATTGGTTGGTATGCTATGTCATACAGGACAACGTAATTCATGAACTACAATGGCCTAAGTAACTAGCAAGAGAATAAGTGATGATGTCCATCGAAAACAAACAAAGGGTTGTTGTGTTGCTCGTTAACATCAAAGCTTGCCTTCAAGATTTGTTTCAATAATTGTTATTTTGTTCTAGTATTACGAAAACAATGGTTGTTCAAATAATTACCGTATTCCATAAAGGATGGATGAACTTTTACAAGTCTTGTGGGAGATATCACATCCATAAACACTATTGCTAAAATGTCACAAGACAAAAGATTGAAAGATCACTTGCGAAGTGACATCGCTGTTTAAATTATATTGGAAAGAAAACATGAAGAAACTCCATGTTGATGGAATTTTGGAGTCTTTTGATTTTGATCAAATGACGCTTGTGAAACTTTCTACAGATAATTAAAACTTCGTTCATAGGCCAAAAGGAACGAATGACTGGCTTATTGGAACTTGTACATATAGATGTATGAAGCCCATTATGTAGTCAAGAGCGATGGATTTCAACTTCATATGCTTTCTCCGAGAATTTGAGTGAATATATGTATATTTACTTAATAAGGAGGAACTATGAAACATTTGAAAATTGATCAAAGACTTTCAAAATAAAGTTGAAAATCATAGTAACAAGAAAATAAAGAGTTTATGATTCGATCATAAAGAAAGATATTTGAGTTACAAGTTTAGCAAAACACCTAAGATTTGAGGAATCGTTCCATGGATTTGTATTTCCCAAAACACCATAGGAGTATGGAGTGTTCAAGATATGTAATGAAACCTTGTTTGACATGGTAAGATCAAAGGTGTCATTTATAAAACTGCCATTATATTTTAAAGATTAAAGCTTTAGTGACTACCGCTTTTACACTGAAAAGAGCTCCATCATGATCCGTTGAAATGACACCATATAAGTCATGGTTTGGGATAAAACCCGAATTGTCTTTTCTTAAATTTTGGTATGTAATGCATAAGTAAAATGTTTACAACCAAAGTCGGATAAGCACGTCTTTGTAGGTTATCCCAAAGAATTTGTTGGGAATTTCTCCATAACACTGAGGACAAAAGAGTTTGTTACTTGGAACGTCAAGTTTCTTGAGAAGGAATTCTTCGTGAAAAGTTAAGTGGGAGGACAATAGAACTTTGATAAGGTTGTTGAACCTTAGCTATATGTGCTAAGTAGCGCAGCGCCGGAAAGTGTCCCAGTGACGGCCACAATGCTCATGGCTCTCGTGATTACAAAAGGTGTGATCTCGGAGATTAGAGTTCCTATAGAACCATGTGGGTCAGTAAGAATCAAATAGTAAGATTTGATAAGCAAGTCGTTATTGTTTTGACAATGATGAACCGACTACATGCAAAGAAGCGATGATGGGCCCTGACTCCATAAAATGACTAGAAGTCATGGAATAAGTGATAGCATCCATACACGAGAAATCAAGTTTCTGAACTTTGAAGACCCTCCGGAAAGGTGTGAAGCCTATCGGTCGTGTTTGGATCTATAAAGAAATAGACATGGATGTTTCAAATCTATGAAATAGTCGACATGTCGGAAAGAGTTTACGACAATGTTCAAGGAATTGACTATGATAAGATTTGATCTTTCATAGCGATATTTAGTCTGGACGGATTAATGTAGCAACCACTACATATATTTTGGTATATGGTAGTTGAACAAACGAAACAAGTTCTTCTAATAGAATGGTTACCTAGGACATGTACATGACGCGATCCAAAGGGTTTTGTTAATTCAAAGGATGCTACAAGAGTATGCAAAACTTCAATAGTTGAAGTAAGCATAGCGGAGTTGGAATCTTCACCATGATGAAACTGTTAAAATAGTTTAAATTCATCGGAGATGATGAAGATGCTTGCATTTGCAAGAAATTAAGTGGGAGCGCTGAGACATATTTCTAATACATTATGTAGAGGACATATTGTTGATTGGAAATGATGTATCTTGTATTGACATAGGTTAAGAATTTCATTTTGATGAAAGACTTAGGCATAACCCAAGAATTAGGCATCAATGTCTATATGGATAGATTGAGGCGCTAATATGGTTTTGCCAAATGTACATAGATAAGATGTTGAATGAGTTCAATATAGAAACAACAAGAAAGGTTCTTGATGCACGGAAAGGACTGAATCAAGATTCGAGTGTGTTGACACGAGATTCAAGTGTTTTGACACTTGGTGAAATTACAAGAATATTTTGATCAATCATTCTTTGAGATGTACACATCCAGATATGTCCTATGCTCTAAATGTTATGAGCATATACTAGAAGGATTCATAAGATGATCATTGGACAATAGTAAAGATATTCTTATGAGCTTTGGAAGAACTAAGAATATATTATTTATATAGTGGTGACAAATGGTTCATTGTCAATTGTTACATTAATACTAGTTTTGTCACAAGTTAAGTTTATCTCAATTTAGACTATGGGTAGCACAATGTAATGGAAAGGATGTTCCATGATGGATTTGGATGAGTTCCAAAGTTAAAGACATTGTGACGGATACTACAACAAAAGGCTAAGTATATAAACTGCTGTAGTAGCAGCAAAGGAGGGCATTTGTGTTAAGTAGTTTGTTATCAAACTAGGTGTGGTTCAAAGTAGGCTAATACTATGAAGATATATTGTGTGACAATTATATCAACATATTTTGAGCCGAAGGAACTAAAGGTCTCACCGAAGGACCAAATGTATACAATGCCATCTCATTGGAGAATGAGTAATGCGTAGAGATGCAAGGACATGCAAATACACACGGACCTGGAAGTGTCAGATCTGAAGATTATGTTTACCACTAGCAATAGTGTCTATACAACACCAGAAAGCCATAGGTGTTGAATGCACAAGTTTTTAACTAGATTATTGACTCTAGTGCAAGTGGGAGACTGTTGGAGATATGCCCAAGAGGCAATAATAAAGTGGTTATTATTATATCTTTATGTTTATGATAAATGTTTACATCCCATGCTATAATTGTATTATTAGGAAACACTAATACATGTGTGTTTTTAAACATAAGAGAGTCCCTAGTAAGCCTCTTGTTGAACTAGCTTGTTGATTAATTGATGATCATGGTTTCCTGATCATGGGCATTGGATGTGATTAATAACAAGGTTATATCATTAGGAGAATGATGTAATGGACACACACCCATAGTAAGCGTAGCATAAAGATCAAGTCATTAAGTTCGTATTGCTATAAGCTTTCAAATGCATAGTAACCTAATCCTTCGACCATGAGGTTATGTTAATCACCATCACCGGATGGATACTTTGATGACATCAAACACTGCTTCGTAACTGGGTGGTCATAAAGGTGTCATTAGGTATTCTGAAAGTATGTGTTGAAGCGCATGAACCAAGATTGGGATTTGTCCATCCATATGACGGATAGATATGCTCTGGGCCCTCTCGGTGGAATGTCGTCTAGTTAGCTTGCAAGCATGTGACTAGGTCACAAGGGATGACATATCACGGAACGAGTAAAGAGTTGTTATTAGTAACGAGGTAGAACTAGGTATGGAGATGCCGACGATCAAACCTCGGATAAGTATAGTATCGCGAGACAAAGGGAATTAGTTTCGTATGTAAGTGGTTCAATCGATCGCGAAGTCATCGTTGAGTATGTGGGAGCCATTATGGATCTCCAGGTCCCGCTGATGGTTATTGATAGGAGATGTGTCTCTATCATGTCTACATATTCACGAACCGTAGGGTGACACACTTAAGGTTCGAAGTTGTTTTAAATAGATATGGAATATGCGTTGGAGACCGAATGTTGTTCGGAGTCTCGGAATGGATCCGGGACATCACGAGGAGATCCGGAATGGTCCGAAGAATAAGATTCATATATTGGGGATCATTTTCTAAGTTAGGAAATGTTCTGGAGTGTTTGTATGGAGATTCTAGAAGGTTTCGGAATGTTCCGGAAGGTTCTAGAAGATATCTTGGAGTTTGCTTGAAAATCAAGATAGGGATCAAGGAGTCCTGGTGGGTCAAGACACGAATTCGTGGGGGAGGAGGACTCCTTCCCCCTCCCCAAATTCGTTGGCCATAGAGGAGGGGAGTCCTACAAGGACTCCCCCTCCCCAGGCGCGCCTCCTCCCCTTAAATAGAAGGGCAGGGGCGCCACCTCCAATCCCTGCTCTCATAACATCCAATCTCTGCCGCCTCTCTCCTCCACCATCTTCTGCACACGCATAGGCGAAGCCCTGCAGAATTCTCTACTCCACCACCACCACCACGCCGTCGTGCTGCTGGGATTCCGTGGAGAAGATCTACTACCTCCGCTGCTCGCTGGAACGGGGAGAGGAAGGTCTGCTTCGACTCCGCACGTGTGACCGACTGCGGAAGCGCTGCCGAATCGCGGCGCCAGAAGGATCGTCCACTTGACCAACGGCGGAAGCGCTGCCGGAACGCGACGCCGAAAGGATCGTCCACTTTACCGACGGCGGAAGCGCTGCTGGAACGCGACGCCGGAAGGATCATCCACACGATCTTGAGATCGGCAAGTGATCGACTACATCAACCACGAGATCTAATCTCGTTAACGCTTTCGGATCTACGAGGGTTAGTTCCTATCTATCTCGTTGCTCATGTCTAATAGATTAGATCTTGGCTTTTATCTAGATTGGATCTAGGTTTTGTTCGTTCTTGCGGTAGAATTTTTTTTGTTTTCCATGCTACGAACCCATCAGATAGAACACACGAGATGTAGCCTGTGGGCGTTGATCTTTTAGTTGTTACCCTCCCACGTGTACTTGTGTATACCGCAGTAATGCTTGAGGAAGCGGCCCCCAACCGACTTTACGCGTTCATTCGCGAGAATGGTCCATGCTTGACATACGGCTTGTACCGTATAAAGTGGCTTAGGGGGTGTCTGTCTCTCTCACATTAGTTGGTATGCCATTTGCAATAGAGGTAACTACTTGATCAGCGTTGTGCTGAAAGTTCGTAGGTAAGAACGGTTCTTGTGTGAAAGCCCATTCAGCCACGTAAAACATGGAATGATAAAGTAGAGGCGTCTAACTTTGTTTTGCAAGGGGGCGTTGCTTTGTGATATGGTTGTGGAAAAGGTAAAGTAATTAACTTTTTTTACATAGTAGTAGAGAGTCATGGAGGTGACGAACTACCATGCCGGAATGACACCGGTACCCTGGTGTCTACGGCGCCGGAACCCTGGCACCGGAACCCGGTGACGGCGGATCGAGATCACGACATGAAGGACCATATCACATAGCATTTACATTCAATGTTATTGTTTGTATGTCTTATTGTGTGCTAGTATTAGATACTCGATGGTAGCCTAATAAGAAGATCCGTGTTAAAATTACCAACGATTGTGTTCCCCCTTAGTGTGCACCACCAAGAAAGTTCTTCGGTATGAGGCAGGCCGTGATGATCGGGTGTCAGACATATCTACGTTCACATACAGTGGGTGTAAGCCATGTTGCACAGCGAAAACACTAAGGTTGAGTTGGCGAGCCTAGCATGTATAGACATGGCCTCGGAACGCGGATGGTCGAAAGATCGAGCACGAGTCCCATGAATGACGTGACCAACGTTTAGCATCCACCCTTTAACCCACATTGATGGCCGTGATGATCGGGGGAGATGTGGCTGATAGGGGTCGTGTTATCACTAGGAACCCTTTTGGGGAAAGGTGTTTCTGAGTGGAGTTATTATTAACTCATTTAATTATAAACTTAGTCTAAATTCCTTTTTAATTATAAATGTAGAAAAATGGTTCTTCCCAAGATTACCTTTCCTA
The DNA here is from genome assembly GCA_910589775.1 of Avena eriantha. Classification (NCBI taxonomy): domain Eukaryota; kingdom Viridiplantae; phylum Streptophyta; class Magnoliopsida; order Poales; family Poaceae; genus Avena; species Avena eriantha. The sequence goes on from OU342742.1 coordinate 210,766,246, forward strand.
TTGACGATTGGTTGAAAGGAGAAATCTCAAGTTAGATGGATCCAACTTTTCTGCATGGGTACTACACCTGTTTGATCTCCTTGGGGAGAACAATGTAGCTGACTACATGACCTGCGAGATGTATTTGGAGCCACCCTATTCTCATGAGACCCAGGAGCAGCGGGATCTGCGTTATCATCGTCGTGTGATGGCCACATTTATATCAGTGACCATGCGCCTTGGAATGGAGGATGGACTATGGCCAATGGTGGGAAGTCTCGAGCCCCGAGTGGTCATGGCACATCTAAGATCGCATTTTGTGGAACAAGTGCGCATGTGGGAGTATGAGCTGATGGGGGACTTCCTCTCCATAAAGATGAAGGAGGGCTCCTCACTGGATGAGCACTTATTGCGCATCTACAATGCGTACATGAGTCTGGCATATTACCTGGACAATTGGTTCTCTAGCTCATTTGCGATGGGAGTTGTGCTACAGTCGCTTCCACCAAGATTCCAAGCACAAGTCAGGATCTGCATTATGAGAGGCGACACGGAAACACTAGATTTCCTCGAGTTCATATCACATTTCAGAAATGTGGTAGATGAACCCAATGTCGCTGGAGTCATCAACGACAAAGGTATATATTTGATATACAGTTTTATAAATGTTATAATCTTGCAAACACATTGCAGTGTTAAGTATATCTGATACTTGTTCTGTTTTGCTGAAAACGGGTACTTATGCATGAGAGGTGCTTGCTGGAGAGGAGGTGACGTTGTGTGTTGATGGCGAGCATGATGATGATGGCCGACGACACTCTCCCTCGACATTTATCATTTAGTTTGTGTTTTTGGATGATTATTGTAATCAAAAGATTGTGAACTTCTTTAGTGTGTCTCACACTTCGTGAGACGGTTATTCATATGAGTTTGTAACAAATAGTTGTTCCACTTTTATGAATGATTTCTATTCGTGTTCATATCTTGTTTGATTACATGTGAATTATCCTTGTTGTTTGAAACTAATTGATAATGCATGAGCATTTGTAAAACATTAAAAATTCCTTGTTTAAAATACCCAACTTAATGATATGTTCATTAATGAATGAAAAACCATTGTTTGAATTCAAAGTTATAATGATAATATGTGAAAGTCATTCGATTTCTTATCACATATAAATCATGCCTAAGTTTGGCAAAATAACGTGAACACCGTGTATTACTTGAATACAAAGTGTTTAATGAATTGTTAAAAGTTAATACATATCCGATGTATTGTGTTTTAACGAAAATGGTAATTATCATTATATGATTATTTAAATGTGTAAATAAGTTTACCAAAGGAAACATGAATATGAAACTACTTGATTTGATCAAAGCATTTCATCAACAAAGGGTATAAGTATAAAAGAGAATCTAATTACTACGATTTCATCAATAGTAATGAAATTCAACTTTATAAGAACGGAATAAAAGTAATTGTGGAATGCAAAGTGTTTTGAAAGGTCAAAATACAAAGCATCACAATGTGATATTAGATATCAAAAGGGGTTGAATAGAAGGCACGAACTAAATCGTTGTACTGTAGATGTAGAGATCATTAGTTAGAAATAGTTAGCACTCAATTAGAATTGGTAAACCTTTTGAATTCGTGAAAGTTGTGGGGTTATTCGATATAACCAAAACAATAGCGAATAAGTCCTTGTAGAGTTTCATTGGAAACTTTGAATACGGAATCCATAGTTGAAACCAAAAGGAAAGCAAGGTTCGTATTGCTTGGATTTTGGTACATTTTTGAGAAAGATCACTTTCAGTGATGTTTCTCAATTATGAAGCAAATGGAAATTGGTGAAAAACATGATGAGGATTCAAAACCCTGCATCAGAGTGTTGAGAAGCGCAACGGACAACGTTCCTAAACGATTGTCTTCACAGAAGGAAAGAATCAATGATTTTGATCATTGTGTTTTCCCCACTAGTGTTTTCACTACATAAAGTATGATTCAAAATGTAATCCATATCTAGTATGGAGACATTTGTGAATCATTTGTCATGATTCTTGGAATATGACATACCTACGAACTACTAAGGAAATAATGGTGAACTAGAATTATAAGAAATACTAAAAGAAAATTTCACTTGAGATTGGAAAGCAATTCACTACTGAATCTCACAAGTAAAAAGGAGTTACTTGGAATTTTCCCAAATGACTGCAAAGCCATAGTGGAAAGGGGGGTGAATGACAAAAGCAAAATTTGTCAAATATTGGATGAATTCAAATGAATTTGATTCATGTGTGCTAAATGTCTAGTGGATTTAAAACTAGTAAAGTACTAGTATCTCATAGAAAATCTCCAAGTTTGATATTTGATCAAAGGATTTTTGAAATTATTCAAAATAGTAAGGAGATATGCAATTTGCATAAAATTGAGTGGGAGATATGAAAGTCTTCCTGAAACAATATGTGATTGACATATTTTAAGTGGGAGCAACATAAGTCTCAAATTCAAATATGTAGGAACATATTTTGAGTGGGAGCTTATAGGAGTAATTCTTAAGTATGTTAAGGATGAAAGCGCAAATACTTATGAATAATGATTTATAAGATGTAGAAGTTGATAATAAGTGTATTATGATATTGTGTAGTATTCCTTAAGGGATTCTGAAAAGGGTTTAGAAATAGAAGTTAATTAAGGAACTGGTCCTTAATGACTCAAATTAGGAATAGTATTAAGTTGAACATCAATGGTTGAAAGAAAGAAAAGGATGATCATCATCCACTATGTTAAGACATAGGTTCTATCTTAGTAAACCATGATGATAACTTAACATAATATATGATCCAATAAAGAACGTTTGAAAGTGATTAAGTTCGAATCACGAAACGTTAAGCTAAGTTTGTCTGAAGTGTCTAGTAGAGAACCGTGGACATATTTTCCAAATCCATAAAGGATAACATATCTTAAAGAATAAAGAGTTATGTTATAAGGGAATATGTTGGAAAGTCCTGTAGATACCGATCAAAGTCAAGTAGGAAGCGAGGTGGACAAAACATCGAAAGTTGCACAAAGTGCACTAGTGTTTCGGTGAATACATTTATAATAATAGATAAGGGTACCATCTAAAGTGTTGTATAATGTTATGGCGGGGCTAGTTCGCTTTTAACGTAGAATGATGTGTCCCAGGGCACAGTGCCCATGAGAAAGCCCTCGAGGTTGATCTAACGTCACTATAGGCTCCTGGAATCAGGCCTCGTTCTGCTGCCATAGCGACGATGCATACACACAGATGCTATCATGTGATGATAGAGTATTAATGTCAATCTAGGTGACATTAGTAAGTTGCAAAGGATTTGGGACTGTAAAGTACAGACCCAAGACTCAACCTCTTCCATGAGCAAGCATGTTTAAGGTACCGGATATATGGTGCCAATGATTAAGAAAAAATGCAACTAGTGTATTTGTACTCTAGTGCAAGTGGTAGACTGTTGGAAATATGCCCTACAGACAAATAGTAGTAAGGACTATTATCATATTTCATATAGTTTATGATTAAGTTTTATATCATGCTATAACTGTATTCAGTGGAAGAATCAATACACGTGTGATATACAAACAACCAGGGGTTCCTAGTGAAACTCTAGTCGCTGGTTCATTGGTCAACAGATGATCAAGTTTGTTGATCATGTGGCATTTATGCTAGTTGGAAATGAGGTCATCTCATTCATAGAATGAGATGATGAACCAATACCCAACCTAAACATCATGACCCGATCATGTCACGAATTTCAAGTTACGATGATTAGAAATGGATCCTCGTAGACTATTCCTTAGATCGTGAGGCTATATCAATCACTGTCTCCCGAGAGTGCTTTGATAGCATCAAACGCCATCTGGTAATACGGTGGTTATAAAGGTGTGTTTAGGTGTTCAGAGGAAACCACGGAGGCAATATATGTCAAGAGCGGGATTTGTCCGTCCATGTGACGGGAAGATACTCAAGGGCCCACTCGGAGAAGTTATATCCAATAGCTGCGCAGCGTGTGATTGGATCACGGGGATATCACTTGTCGGAATGAGTTAAGTAGCACTGTCCAATAACGAGATGGAACACAACATGGTGATGTCATTGATCAGATCTCGGACAATGTAAGTATTGAGTGACAAAGGGTATAAGACATGACTGTCCCGGTTCAAACGACGAAAGATCTTCGTGGAACGCACAAGGGTCACATGGCCATCCAGGTCCCTCTGTCGAGTATTGGTGCGGGAGTGTCCCGACCATGTCTGGAGTGTTCCCGAACCGTGGGGTATCACTCTTAAGGGCTTGATGATGCTTAGAGAGTGTTTATAGGATCGGTAGAATCACCGAAGAAGAGAAGGGAGAAAACCGGAAGGGTTTCGGTAAGTCTGGAGGATGTCCGGAGTGGTGGTGGAAGGTGTTCCATGGCCACGGAGGTTGAATAATATGTGAATGAATGTTAAATATTTATTTAATCATTTATTCGTAATTATTTTATAAAGATAAAATCAATTGAAGGTCAAAAAGGCTTAATGGGCCAATTTCCGGAGAGAGAGGGCCCATTAGGGAAAGGAGAGAGGGAGAGGGACCAAGGGGGCTGGCTGGCTGGGCCTAGCCCCCACATGGGGCTCACTAGGTGGCCGGCGGCCACCCCCTCCCCCTCCTGTCCTTTAGTCCCACCCCGGGACTTTGAGGGAGGTAGTACCTCCCCTCCCCTATATATAGTGGGGTATTTGGCCTAGAAAAATACACCAATAATCAATAAAGGTCTCCCCACTTTTGGGAGGACCTCTAATTGATATTTTCTCTCTCCCATCTCTCTCTCGTGACCGTGGTCCCAAGTCTGGACTGCGCGAGCGAGAGACATCTTCACCGCGGAGTGCCGTCGCGCTGCGGGATTCGGATCCGGGAGCTCTACTTTCGCAACTGCTGCTGGATCGGGGAAACGGGAGTCATCGTCAGGCACCGGACGTGTGTAACTCCCCGTGAGGTGTCACACTTTAGGCACTCAAGTCGTTGGAGCCAGAAGGAGTGCAAGGACTTCATCATGACCTTGAGGCCGGCTTCGGCTCGTCTACATCAACCACGCTCTCCTGAGCGTTGACAATGATTTTCGGTCTTCAAGGGTAAGTTCGCGAAACGCCCCTCCCGTTACTGTATTACTAATAGATAGGTCTTGGCAGCTTCAGGGGTTCAGGGGCATACAGTAAAATTTATTGTTTTTATGTGCAGAACCCCTACATATAACCACCCCGACGTGACGCAAAAAAAGGGATGCAACACGAGGACTTCCGAGGAGGTCACCCATCCTAGCACTACTCTCGCCCAACCACGCTTAACATCGGAGTTTTGATGGGATCCGGTGCTTTAGTGCTGGTATGATCACATCTGACATGTTGTGCACCACTTTCTCCCTTATGCTTGCCGCTCCAGCTCATTCGCATGCCTACACTGTGGTTTTACATACCTTGCCTTTACCCATTTTAGCGCCGCCAAAAGACGACCAACAGTGAACACAAAATATATATAACATCCCCGACGTGACGCAAAGAAAAGGGATGTAACAGGAGGACTTCCCAAGAGGTCACCCATCCTAGTACTACTCTTGCCTACGCACGCTTACCTTTAGAGTTCTGATAGGATCACGTGGTTTAGTGATAATATGATCACATCCGACATGTTGTGCACCACTTTCTCCCTAATGATTGTCGCTCCAGCTCATTCGCTTGCCTACACTATGGTTTTACATACCTTCCATTTACCCATTTTACCGCCACCAGAAGACGACCAACAGCGAACGCAAAAATATATATAACGCCCCCGACATGACGCAAAAAAGGGATGCAACACGAGGACTTCCTAGGAGCTCACCCATCCTAGTACTTTTGTCGCCCAAGCACGCTTAACTTCGGAGTTCTGATGGGATCCGGTGCTTTAGTGCTGGTATGATCGCATCCGACATATTGTGCACCACTTTATCCCTTATGATTGCCGCTCCAGCTCATTCTCAGGCCTACACTATGGTTTACATTCCTTGCCTTTACAAATTTTACGGCCGCCAGAAGAAGACCAACACCGAACACAAAAATATATATAACGCCCCGACGTGACGCAAAAAAAGGGATGCAACACGAGGACTTTCGAGGAGGTCACCCATCCTAGTACTACTCTCGCCTAGGCACGCTTAACTTTGGAGTTCTAATGGGATCCGGTGCTTTAGTGCTGGTATGATCACATCCGACATGTTGTGCACCACTTTCTCCCTTATGATTGCCGCTCCAGCTCATTCTCATGCCTACACTATGGTTTTACATACCTTCCCTTTACCCATTTTACTGCCACCAGAAGACGACCAACAGTGAACACAAAAATATATATAACGCCCCCGACGTGACGCAAAAAAAGGGATGCAACACGAGGACTTCCTAGGAGTTCACCCATCCTAGTACAACTGTCGCCAAGCACTCTTAACTTCGGAGTTCTAATGGGATCCGGTGCTTTAGTTATGGTATGATCGCATCCGACATGTTGTGCACCACTTTCTCCCTTATGCTTGCCACTCCAGCTCATTCCCATGCCTACACTATGGTTTTACATAGCTTGCATTTACCCATTTAACCGCCGCCAAAACACGACCATCAGCGAACACAAAAATATATGTAACGCCCCCGACGTGACGTAAAAAAAAGGATGCAACACGAGGACTTCCCAGGAGGTCACCCAACCTAGTACTACTCTCGCCCAAGCACGCTTCACTTCGGAGTTCTGATGGGATCCGGTGCTTTAGTGCTGGTATGATCGCATCCGACATGTTGTGCACGACTTTCTCCCTTATGCTTGCCGCTCCAGCTCATTCACATGCCTACACTATGGTTTTACATACCTTCCCTTTACCCATTTTACCGAGACCAGAAGAGGACCAACAGCGAACGTAAAAATATATATAACGCCCCCGGCGTGATGCAAAAAAAAGGGATGCAACACGAGGACTTCCAAGGAGGTCACCCATCCTAGTACACCCATCCTAGTACTACTCTCGCCCAAGCACGCTTCACTTCGTAGTTCTGATGGGATCCGGTGCTTTGGTGCTGGTATGATCGGATCCGACATGTTGTGCACCACTTTCTCCCTTATGCTTGCGGCTCTACCTCATTCGCATGCCTACACTATGGTTTTACATACCTTCCCTTTAGCATTTTACCGCCATCAGAAGACGACCAACAACGAACGCAAAAATATATATAACGCCCCCGACGTGACACAAAAAAAGGGATGCAACACGAGGACTTCCCAGGAGGTCATCCATCCTAGTACTACTCTCGCCTAGGCACGCTTAACTTCAGAGTTCTGATGGGATCCGGTGCTTTAGTGCTGGTATGATCGCATCTGACATGTTGGTCACAACTTTCTCCCTTATGATTGCCACTCCAGCTCATTCTCATGCCAACACTACGGTTTTACATACCTTGCATTTACCCATTTACCACCGCCAGAAGAAGACCAACAACGAACACAAAAATATATATAACGCCCCGACGTGACGCAAAAAAAAGGGATGCAACACGAGGACTTTCCAGGAGGTCACCCATCCTAGTACTACTCTCGCCTAGGCAAGCTTAACTTCGGAGTTCTGATGGGATCCGGTGCTTTAGTGCTGGTATGATCGCATCCGACATGTTGCACCACTTTCTCCCTTATGCTTGCCGCTCTAGCTCATTCTCATGCCTACCCTATGGTTTTACATAGCTTGCCTTTACCCATTTTACCGCCGCCAAATATGACCAACAGCGAATGCAAAAATGTATATAACGCCCCCGACGTGACGCAAAAAAATGGATGCAACACGAGGACTTCCAGGAGGTCACCCATCCTAGTACTACTCTCGCCCAAGCACGCTTAACTTCGAAGTTCTGATGGGATCAAGTGCTTTAGTGCTGGTATGATCGCATCGGACATGTTGTGCACCACTTTCTCCCATATGCTTGCCGCTCCAGCTCATTCTCATGCCTACACTATGGTTTTACATACCTTGCCTTTACCCATTTAACCGCCGCCAAAAGACGCAAAAATATATATAACGCCCCCGACGTGATGCAAAAAAAAGGGATGCAACACGAGGACTTTCCAGGAGGTCACCCATCCTAGTACTAGTCTCGCCCAAGCACGCTTAAGTTCGGAGTTCTGATGGGATCTGGTGCTTTAGTGCTGGTATGATTGCATCCGACATGTTGTGTACCAGTTTCTCCCTTATGCTTGCCGCTCCAGCTCATTCTCATGCCTACAGTATGGTTTTACATACCTTGCCTTTACCCATTTTACTGCCGCCAAAAGACGACCAACAGTGATAGCAAAAATATATATAACGCCCCCGAAGTGACGCAAAAAAAAGATGCAACATGAGGACTTCCCAAGAGGTCACACATCCTAGTACTACTCTCTCCCAAGCACGCTTAACTTCAGAGTTCTGATGGGATCCGGTGCTTTACTGCTTGTATGATCGCATCTGACATGTTGTGCACCACTTTCTCCCTTATGCTTGCCGCTCCAGCTCATTCTCATGCCTACACTATGGTTTTGCATACCTTGCCTTTACCCATTTTACCGCCGCCAAAAGACAACCAACAGCGATGGCAAAAATATATATAACGCCCCCGACATGACGCAAAAAAGGGATGCAAAACAAGGACTTCCCAGGAGGTCACCCATTCAAGACTACTCTCGCCCAAGCACGCTTAACTTCAGAGTTCTGATGGTATATGGTGCTTTAGTGCTGGTATGATCGCATCCGACATGTTGTGCACCACTTTCTCCCTTTTGCTTGCCGCTCGAGCTCATTTTCATGCCTACACTATGGTTTTACATACCTTGCCTTTACCCATTTTACCGCCGCCAAAAGACGACCAACAACGATAGCAAAAATATATATAACTCCCCCGACGTGAAGCAAAAAAAAGGATGCAACACGAGGACTTCCCAGGAGGTCACCCGTCCTAGTACTACTCTCGCCCAAGCACGCTTAACATCGGAGTTCTTATGGGATATGGTGCTTTAGTGCTTGTATGATCGCATCCGACATGCTGTGCACCACTTTCTCCCTTATGCTTGCCGCTCGAGCTCATTTTCATGCCTATACTATGGTTTTACATACCTTGCCTTTACCCATTTTACCGCCGGAAAAAGACGACCAACAACGATAGCAAACATATATATAACTCCCCCGACGTGAAGGAAAAAAAAGGATGCAACACGAGGACTTCCCAGGAGGTCACCCGTCCTAGTACTACTCTCGCCCAAGCACGCTTAACTTCGGAGTTATGATGGGATATGGTGCTTTAGTGCTTGTATGATCGCATCCGACATGTTGTGCACCACTTTCTCCCTTATGCTTGCCGCTCGAGCTCATTTTCATGCCTATACTATGGTTTTACATACCTTGCCTTTACCCATTTTACCGCCACCAAATGACGACCAACAGCGATAGCAAAAATATATATAACGCCCCCGACGTGAGGCAAAAAAGGATGCAACACGAGGACTTGCCATGAGGTCACCCATCCTAGTACTACTCTCGCCCAAGCACGCTTAACTTCGAAGTTCTGATGGGATCTGGTGTTTTAGTGCTGGTATGATCGCATCGGACATGTTGTGCACCACTTTCTCCCTTATGCTTGCCGCTCCAGCTCATTCTCATGCCTACACTATGGTTTTACATACCTTGCCTTTACCCATTTTACCACCGCCAAAAGACGAACAACAGCGATAGCAAAAATATATATAACGCCCCCGACGTGACGCAAAAAAAGGGGAGCAACAAGAGGACTTCCCAGGAGGTCACCCATCCTAGTACTACTCTCGCCTAAGCACGCTTAACTTTGAAGGTCTGCTGGGATCCCATGCTTTAGTGCTGGTATGATTGCATCTGATATGTTGTGCACCACTTTCTCCTTTATGCTTGCCCCTCCAGCTCATTCTCATGCCTACACTATGGTTTTACATACCTTGCCTTTACCCATTTTACCGCCGCCAAAAGATGACCAATAGCGATAGCAAAAAATATATATAACGCCCCCGACGTGATGCAAAAAAAAGGGATGCAAGACGAGGACTTTCCAGGAGGTCACCCATCCTAGTACTACTCTCGCCCAACCACGCATAACTTCGGAGTTCTGATGGGATCCGGTGCTTTAGTGCTGATATGATTGCATCCGACATGTTGTGTACCACTTTCTCCCTTATGCTTGCCACTCCAGCTCATTCTCATGCCTACACTATGGTTTTACATACCTTGCCTTTACCCATTTTACCGCCGCCAAAAAGCGACCAACAGCGATAGCAAAAATATATATAATGCCCCCGACGTGACGCAAAAAAAGATGCAACATGAGGACTTCCCAGAAGGTCACACATCCTAGTACTGCTCTCGCCCAAGCACGCTTAACTTCAGAGTTCTGATGGGATCCGGTGCTTTAGTGCTTGTATGATCGTATCCGACATGTTGTGCATCATTTTCTCCCTTATGCTTGCCACTCCAGCTCATTCTCATGCCTACACTATGGTTTTACATACCTTGCCTTTACCCATTTTACCGCCGCCAAAAGACGACCAACAGCGATAGCAAAAATATATATTATGCCCCTGACGTGATGCAAAATATGGGATGCAACACGAGGACTTACCAGGAGGTCATCCATCCTAGTACTACTCTCGCCCAAGCACACTTAACTTCGGAGTTCTGATGGGATCTGGTGCTTTAGTGCTGGTATGATCGCATCCGACATGTTATGTACCACTTTCTCCCATATGCTTGCCACTCCAACTCATTCTCATGCCTACAGTATGATTTTACATACATTGCCTTTACCCATTGTACCGCCGCCAGGAGACGACCAACAGCGATAACAAAAATATGTATAACACCCCCGACGTGACGCGAAAAAAAAGGATGCAACACGAGGACTTCCCAGGAGGTTAACCATTCTAGTACTACTCTCGCCCAAGCATGCTTAACTTCAGAGTTCTAATGGGATCCGGTGCTTTAGTGCTGGTATGATCGCATCTCACATGTTGTGCACCACTTTCTCCCTTATGCTTGCCGCTCCAGCTCATTCTCATGCCTACACTATGGTTTTACATACCTTGCCTTTACCCATTTTACCACCGCCAAAAGACGACCAACAGTGATAGCAAAAATATATGTAACGCCCCCGACGTGACGCAAAAAAAAGGGGAGCAACAAGAGGACTTCCCAAGAGGTCACCCATCCTAGTAATACTCTCGCCCAAGCACGCTTAACTTTGAAGTTCTGCTGGGATCTGATGCTTTAGTGCTGGTATGATTGCATCTGATATGTTGTGCACCACTTTCTCCTTTATGCTTGCCGCTCCAGCTCATTCTCATGCCTACACTATGGTTTTACATACCTTGCCTTTACCCATTTTACCGCCGCCAAAGGATGACCAACAGCGATAGCAAAAATATATATAACGCCCCCGACGTGACGCAAAAAAAAGGGATGCAACAAGAGGACTTCGAGGAGGTCACCCATCCTCGTACTACTCTCGCCCAAGAACGCTTAACTTCGGAGTTCTAATGGGATCCCATGCTTTAGTGCTGGTATGATCGCATCCGATATGTTGTGCACCACTTTCTCCCTTATGCTTGCCGCTCCAGCTCATTCTCATGCCTACACTGGTTTTACATACCTTGCCTTTACCCATTTTACCACCGCCAAAAGACGACCAACAGCGATAGCAAAAATATATAACGCCCCCGACGTGATGCAAAAAAAGGGATGCAACACGAGGACTTTCCAGGAGGTCACCCATCCTAGTACTACTCTCGCCCAAGCATGCTTAACTTCCGAATTCTGATGGGATCCGGTGCTTTAGTGCTGGTATGATTGCATCCGACATGTTGTGTACCACTTTCTCCCTTATGCTTGCCACTCTAGCTCATTCTCATGCCTACAATATGGTTTTACATACCTTGTCTTTACCCATTTTACCACTGCCAAAAGAGGACCAAAAGCGATAGCAAAAATATATATAACGCCCCCAACGTGACGCAAAAAAAGGATGTAACACGAGGACTTCCTAGGAGGTCACCCATCCTAGTACTACTCTTGCCCAAGCACGCTTAACTTCGGAGTTCTGATGGGATCCGGTGATTTAGTGCTGGTATGATGGCATCCAACATGTTGTGCACCACTTTCTCCCTTATGTTTGCCGGTCCAGCTCATTCTCATGTCTACACTATGGTTTTACATACCTTGCCTTTACCCATTTTACCGCCGCCAAAAGACGACCAACAGCGATAGCAAAAATATATATAACGCCCCTGGCGTGATGCAAAAAAAAGGGATGCAACACGAGGACTTCCGAGGAGGTCACCCATCCTAGTACTACTCTCTCCCAAGCACACTTAACTTCAAAGTTCTAATGGGATCCGGTGCTTTAGTGCTGGTATGATCGCATCCGACATGTTGTGCACCACTTTCTCCCTTATGCTTGCCGCTCCAGCTCATTCTCATGCCTACACTATCGTTTTACATACCTTGCATTAAGAGTATCTTGATAACATCAAACGTCACACCGTAACAGGGTGACTATAAAGATGGGTTCAGTACTACGAAGGTGTTATGTTTAGGCTCATGGATCAAGAGTGGAATTTGTCAATCCCGATGACGGATAGATATACCCTAGGCGGTCTCGGTGATATCACATTAAGGTAGCTTGCAAGCAAGTGATGTGATCACTAGAATGTTATATCACGGGAACGAGAAAAGAGTGCATGTCGATAACGAGATCAAACTAGGTATTTGGATACCGATGATAGAATCTCGGACATGTATTATATCATGAGACAAAGGGATTAAATTACAAGCGTTAAAGGTTCTCATGATCACAGAAGTCATCGTTGAATATGAAGGAGTCAGTATGGACCTCCAGGTCACGCTTCTGATTATTCATCGGAGAAGAGTCTCAATCATGTCTGCATTATTCACGAACCATAGGGTGACACACTTAAGAGTTACCGGACACCATTTCGGAGCACATATGTTTCAGACAAAAGAATTGCAAAGCGCAGGAATTGTTTTGATAGAAACCGGAAATTGTTTCGGGTGAAATTGCAGAAAGTGGTTGTGCATGTGATATTGAAATGTTACAAGGGGTTATATGTGAATGTTTGTTAATTAAAGTAATTAACAAAACTCTGAATTAATTTAATAAAAGAGTTTAATTAAATGAGAGAGCATTCAACTTAGAGAATTTTAATGCATTTAAAGTGGGGACTTTAAAAGGGAATGTGAAGAGCCATTTTAATGTGGAGGGAGTTACCACCACATGAATGGAGGAGGTGAGGGGTAACCTCCATGAGGCGCCGGCCATGGAGGGGGTACCCCCCCTCCTCCTATAAAAGTCCCCCCTCTTCCTCCTTCTTCCACACAGCTCCTCGTGAAGGATCTCTCTCCCCCTCTAGAATTATTCCCCCATGGTCTCGGATTAGCGAGAAACATGTTCCCGGTGGCATTTCGTCTGGAAGGAGTTGCTACTTCCGCTGGATCGCTGGAGCGAGGAGGTGGAGGTTGTCCGGTAGCCTGAACGTGTGTGTGAGTACAGATGCGCTGCTGAGTTGCGGCGCTCGGACTTCCACACGATCTTGAGATCGGCAAGTGTACGACTAAATCAACCACGAGTTCCTACTCGTTAACAAAACTTGTTGTCTTCGAGGGTAAGTTCTCGATGGATGTATGTCCACCCGTTGCTCTGTACCTAGTAGATAGATCTTGGCGTGTAGTTCTCATCGTAGGAATTTTTTTTCTATGCTATAGACCCAACAGTGGTATCAGAGCATGATCTATGCGTAGGTGCTTTGCACGGGTAGTACACATATGTTTATATGTGGGCGATGATGATCATGTTATTGCATGTTCTATGTATTTTGGATATTGGTGGCATAGTGGGATGAAGCGGCCCGACCAACCTTACATGTCATCGTACATGAGACCGGTTCCACGACTGACATGCAACTTGTTTTGCATAAGTGGCTGGCGGGTGTCTGTCTCTCCTACTATAGTCAATATCTGATTTACAATGAGTTTCTAATAACTTGGTTATCCTCATTGTGGTTCATGTTCATAGGTGAGAACGGTTCTATCTCCGAAAGCCCTAAGCCACGTAAAACTTGCAATTGATAAATTAGAGGCGTCTAGTTTAGATCGTTGCTGGGCTAGTGTATTGATATGGTATTGTTGTAAGTAGATGTATGATAGATACTCTTACAACACATTCAACGTATAAGTTCCATAGACCTTGGCCTTACACACAAAGGAATGATAGAGATCATACCACGATGCAAATGATAGAGATCAAATGCATGGACCATATCATCTCACTTTACACATTAGATGTTAGCATCTTATACTGCTAGTTTGGCGCTTTCTATAGCATTGTAAGATGATCCCTCATTTGGATATCAAGATAAAAATGTGTTCTTCCTTAAGTATGCACCGTTCTATGGATCGTGTTTTGAGACATCACGTGATGATCGGGTGTACTCGAATCTACGCTTTCATAGGAACGGGTGTAAGACAGTTTTACGCACGCGAATACTAAGGTTCTTACTTGGCGAGCCTATCATGTACAGACATGGCCTCGGAACAAGGACCGAAAGGTTAAGCATGAGTCATATAGTTGATATGATGCCCATATAGATGCTCGCCTTTGAAGCTACATCAACTCACGTGATGATCGGACTTGGTCTAGTGGATTTGGTTCATGTAATCACCAAAAGGACACGAGGGATGTCATTTTTGAGTGGGAGTTCATTAGTAATTTGGATTAGTTGAACTCACTCTATCATAAACTTAGTCTAAATAAACTTTACAAATTCTGTTGTAGATGGCACCACCTGCTTTTAATTTCAATGTGTTCATGGAGAAAGAGAAACTTGCTACGAATGGTAGCAACTTCACCAACTGGGCTATGAATTTGAGGATTCTCCTCACTGCTGCACAAAAGCAATATGTGCTAGAGGCGCCACTAGGCCCTCACCAGCTCCTGATTCCCCTGACGAGGAAAGTAATGTCTATATGACTCGTCAGGAGGACCACAACTTAGTTCATTGCGGCATACTATATGGGCTAGAGCCAGAACTTCGAAAGCATTTCGAAAATGGCAATGCCTTTGATACCATGGGAGAATTGAAAATGATTTTCGATACCCATGCTGCCGTAGAGAGTTATAATGCTTCAGAAAAGTTCTTTAGCTGCATGATGGAGGAAAATAGCTTCGTTAGTGAGCACGTACTCAAAATGTCTGGGTACGCCGATAAGCTTGTGTCCTTGGGAATAACGATTCCCATTGACTTAGGCATACATCATGTTCTCCAATCTCTGCCACCTAGCTACAAGAGCTTCGTGATGAAATATAATATGCAGGGCATGAAGAAGTCCCTTCCCGAGCTTCTGTCAATGCTTAAGACTGTAGAAGTGGAGATTAGGAAAGAACATCAAGTGTTGATGATCAATAAGACCACCGGTTTCAAGAAGGACAAGAAAGGCAAGCACAAGGGAAAGAAGGGTGGAAAATCTGCTGCCACACCTGAAAAGAAAACCCGAGATGGCCCTAAGTCTGACACCGAGTGTTACTATTACAAGGGGACTGACCATTGGAAGCGCAATTGCCCCAAGTATTTGGCGGACAAGAAGTCCGGCAAGGCAAACAAAGGTATATATGATATACATGTTATTGATGTGTACTTGACTAGTACTCGCAGTAGCACCTGGATATTTGATACGGGATTGGTTGCTAATATATGTAACTCGGTTCAGGGGCTACGAAACAAGCGACAACTAGCAAGGGATGAGGTCGGGATGCGTGTCGGCAATGGATCAAGAGTTGATGTGATCGATGTCGGGACCCTGCCTCTCCATATGCCATCGGGGTTAGTTATAAACCTGAATAATTGTTATTTAGTGCCTGCACTGAGCATGAACATTGTATCCGGATCGTGTTTGATGCAAAGTGGTTATTCCTTTAAATCTGAAAACAATGGTTGTTCGATTTATAAGAATGATATCTTTTATGGTCATGCACTTGTGTTGAATGGTTTATTTCTATTGGATCTCGATAGTAGTATTACGCATATTCATAATGTTGATGCTAAAAGGAATAAACTTGATAATGATATATCTGCATATATGTGGCACTTCCGTCTAGGTCATATTGGCGTTAAACGCATGAAGAAACTCCATTCTGATGGACTTTTGGAATCACTTGATTTTGAATCATTTGATACATGTGAGCCATGCCTTATGGGCAAGATGACTAGAACGCCGTTTTCCAGTTCAATGGAACGGGCGACAAATTTATTGGAAATCATACATACTGATGTGTGTGGACTAATGAGTGTGTCGGTGCATATCGTTATTTTGTTACTTTCATGGATGATTTGAGCAGATACGGGTATATCTATTTGATGAAACACAAGTCTGAAACCTTTGAAAAGTTCAAGAAATTTTAGAATGAAGTGGAAAATCATCGTAACAGAAAGATCAAATTTCTGCGGTCCGACCGTGGAGGTGAGTATCTAAGTTATGAGTTTAGCACACACATCAAAGAGTGTGGAATAGTTTCACAACTCACGCCTGCTAGAACACCACAACGTAATGGTGCGTCGGAACGTCGTAATCGTACTTTATTGGATATGGTTCGATCTATGATGTCTCTGACTGACTTGCCACTATCATTTTGGGGTTATGCACTGGAAACAGCTGCACTCACTTTAAATCGGGCACCATCTAAATCCGTTGAAATGACACCGTGTGAATTATGGTTTGGAAACAAACCTAAGTTGTCATTTCTTAAAGTTTGGGGATGTGATGTTTATGTGAAGAAACTTCAACCGGATAAAATCGAACCCAAAGCATGAAAATGCGTCTTCATAGGATACCATAAGGAAACGTTTGGGTATACCTTCTATCACAGATCCGAGGGCAAGGTTTTTGTTGCCAAGAATGGATCCTTTCTTGAGAAGGAGTTTCTCGCAAAAGGTGTGAGTAGTAGAAAGGTAGAACTCGAAGAGGTTACTGAACCTTCTCTTCATGAAATGGCGAGTAGCGCAGCACCAGAAACTGTTTCGGAGTTGACTTCACCTAATGAAGAGAGAGCTAATGATATTGATCATGAAACTCTGAAAGAGGACACTACCGAACCTCACAGGTCAAGCAGGACACGTGCAACTCCTGAACTGTACGGCAATCATGTTGTGAATTTCATGGTTGATGAAATGGATGACCCTGCGACGTATGAAGAAGCGATGATGAGCCCGGATTCCAACAAATGGCTAGAAGCCATGAAATCCTAGATGGAATCCATGTATGAGAACCAGGTTTGGACCTTGGTTGACTTGCCTCACGATCGAAAGGCCGTTGAGAATAAATGGATTTTCAAAAGAAAAACTGATGTTGATGGTAATGTGACCATCTATAAGGCTCGACTTGTCGCAAAGGGGTTTCGACAAATTCAAGGAGTTGACTATGATGAGACATTCTCTCCCGTAGCGATGCTTAAGTCGATTAGGATTATGTTAGCAATTGCTGCATATTTCGATTATGAAATATGGCAGATGGATGTCAAAATTGCATTCCTCAATGGTAATATTGAAGAAGAGTTGTATATGATACAACCTACGGGTTTTTTCGATCCTAAGGATGCTAATAAGGTATGCAAACTTCAGCGATCCATCTATGGAATGAAGCAAGCATCCCGGAGTTGGAATCTCCGCTTTGATGAGGTGATCAAAGAGTTTGCATTTTTCCAAACTTATGGAGAGGCTTGTATTTACAAGAAAGTTAGTGGGAGCAATGTGGCATTTCTGATATTATATGTGGATGACATATTATTGATTGGAAATGATATAGATCTTTTAAATAGTGTTAAAAGTTATATAAATAGCAAATTTTCGATGAAAGACCTTGGTGAAGCGTCATATATATTAGGTATTAAAATCTCTTGAGATAGATTAAGGCGCCTAATTTGGCTATCGCAGAGTACATACCTTGATAAGATATTAAAGAAGTTTAATATGGATGGAAGTAAGAAGGGGTTCTTACCTATGTTGCAAGGCAAGACATTGAGTAAGACTCAAAGTCCGGCTACTGCGGAAGAGAGAGAGATAATGGATAAGATCCCCTATGCCTCGGCCATAGGCTCTATAAATGTATGCCATGCTATGTACAAGACCGGATGTGGCACATGCTATTAGTTTGACTAGTAGGTACCAATCTGATCCAGGTTCGAAACACTGGATAACGGTCAAGAACATCCTCAGGTACTTGAGAAGAACTAGGGATATGTTTCTTGTATACGCAGGTGAAGAAGAGCTAGTCGCTAAGTGTTATGTCGATGCTAGCTTTGACACCGATCTGGATGACTCTAAGTCTCAATCCGGATATGTATCTCTCCTAAACGGAGCAGCAGTTAGTTGGAGGAGTTCCAAACAACCTGTGGTGGCTGGATCAACGACGGAGGCGGAATATGTTGCTGCTTCAGAAGCGACGCAGGAAGCGGTTTGGATGAAAGAGTTCATTACCGAACTAGGTGTAGTTGCTAGTGCATTGGATCCGATGGTGATCTATTGTGACAACAATGGAGCCATAGCCAACGCCAAGGAACCGAGGTCTCACAACAATTCCAAGCATATTAAGAGCCGGTTTCACTCCATCCGTGAACATGTCAAGGATGGAGATATAAAGATTTGTAAAGTACACACGGACCTAAATGTAGCAGAGTCGTTGACTAAAGCTCTCCCTAGGGCAAAACATGATCAACACCAGAACTCCATGGGTGTTAGATTTATCACTATGTGAACTAGATTATTGTCTCTAGTGCAAGTGGGAGACTGAAGGAAATATGCCCTGAGAGGCAATAATAAAGTTATTATTATGTATTCCTTATATATGATAGATGTTTATTTTGCATGCTATAATTGTATTGATCGGAAACGTCAATACATGTGTGTTTAATAAACAAAAAGGGTTCCTAGTTATGCCTCTCTTATAGACTAGCTTGTTGATTAACAAGATGATCAAGGTTTCCTGATCATGTACATTGGATGTTGTTAATAACAAGGTCACAGCATTTGTGAAATGATGTGATGAACATTCATCCGAAGTATAGCATTACGATCAAGTCATTATGTTTACATTGCTATAACATCATACGTAGTAATCTTTATCCTTAGACCATGAGATCATGTTAATTGCTAACACCGGAAGAGTATCTTCATAACATCAAACATCACACCGTAACAGTGTGACTATAAAGATGGGTTCAGTACTACGAAGGTGTTATGATGAGGCTCATGGATCAAGAGTGGAATTTGTCAATCCCGATGACGGATAGATATACCCTAGGCGGTCTCGGTGATATCACATTAAGGTAGCTTGCAAGCAAGTGATGTGATCACTAGAATGTTATATCACGGGAACGAGAAAAGAGTGCATGTCGGTAACGAGATCAAACTAGGTATTTGGATACCGATGATAGAATCTCGGACATGTATTATATCATGAGACAAAGGGATTAAATTACAAGCGTTAAAGGTTCTCACGATCACATAAGTCATCGTTGAATATGAAGGAGTCAGTATGGACCTCCAGGTCCCGCTTCCGATTATTGATCTGAGAAGAGTCTCAATCATGTCTGCATTATTCACGAACCATAGGGTGACACACTTAGGAGTTACCGGACACCATTTTGGAGCACATATGTTTCAGACAAAAGAATTGCAAAGTGCAGGAATTGTTTCGATAGAAACCGGAAATTGTTTCGGGTGAAATTGCAGAACGTGGTTGTGCATGTGATATTGAAATGTTGCAAGGGGTTATATGTGAATGTTTGTTAATTAAAGTAATTATCAAATTTCTGAATTAATTTAATAAAAGAGTTTTATTAAATGAGAGAGCATTAAACTTAGAGAATTTTAATGCATTTCAAGTGGGGACTTTACAAGGGAATGTGAAGAGCCATTTTAATGTGGAGGGAGTTACCACCACATGAATGGAGGAGGTGAGGTGTCACCTCCATGAGGCGCCGGCCATGGAGGGGGTACCCCCTCCTCCTATAAAAGGCCACCTTCTTCCTCCTTCTTCCACACACCTCCTCGTGAACGATCTCTCTCCCCCTCTAGAATTATTCCCCCATGGTTTCGGATTAGCGAGGTACATGTTCCCGGTGGCATTTCGTCTGGAAGTAGTTGCTGCATCCGCTGGATCTCTGGAGCGAGGAGGTGGAGGTTGTCCGGTGGCTTAAATGTGTGTGCGAGTACGGATGCGCTGCTGAGTTGCGGCGCTCGGACTTCCACACGATCTTGAGATCGGCAAGTATACGACAACATCAACCACGAGTTCCTACTCGTTAACAAAACTTGTCTTCGAGGGTAAGTTCTCGATGGATGTATTTCCACCCGTTGCTCTGTACCTAGTAGATAGAACTTGGCGTCTAGTTCTCATCGTAGGAAACTTTTTGTTTTCTATGCTGCGGACCCAATAGGTTTTACATACCTTGCCTTTACCCATTTTACCGCCGCCAAAAGACGACAAACAGCGATAGCAAAAATATATATAACACCCCCGACGTGACGCAAAAAAAAGGGATGCAACACGAGGACTTCCCAGGAGGTCAACCATCCTAGTACTACTCTCGCCCAAGCACGCTTAACTTTAGAGTTCTGATGGGATCCGGTGCTTTAGTGCTGGTATGATCACATCCGACATGTTGTGCACCACTTTGTCCCTTATGCTTGCCGCTCCAGCTCATTCTCATGCCTACACTATGGTTTTACATACCTTGCCTTTATCCATTTTACCGCCGCCAAAAGACGACCAACAAGGATAGCATAAATATATATAATGCCCCGACGTGACGCAAAAAAGGGATGCAACACGAGGACTTCCTAAGAGGTCACCCATCCTAGTACTACTCTCGCCCAAGCACGCTTAACTTCGGAGTTCTGATGTGATCCGGTGCTTTAGTACTGGTATGATCGCATCCGACATATTGTGCACCACTTTCTCCCTTATGCTTGCCGCTCTAGCTCATTCTCATGCCTACACTATGGTTTTACATACCTTGCCTTTACGTATTTTACCGCCGCCAAAAGACGACCAACAGCGATAGCAAAAATATATATAACGCCCCCGACGTGACGCAAAAAAAGGGATGCAACACGAGGACTTCCCAGGAGGTCACCCATCCTAGTACTACTATTGCCCAATCACGTTTAACTTCGGAGTTCTGATGGGATCCGGTGCTTTAGTGCTGGTATGATCGCATCGGATATGTTGTGCACCACTTTCTCCCTTATGCTTGTCGTTCCAGCTCATTCTCATGCCTACACTATGGTTTTACATACCTTGCCTTTACCCATTTTATCGCTGCCAAAAGACGACCAACAGCGATAGCAAAAATATATATAATGCCCCCGACGTGACGCAAAAAGAAGGGATGCAATACGAGGACTTCCTAGGAGGTCACCCATCCTAGTACTACTCTCGCCCCAGCACGCTTAACTTCGGAGTTCTAATGGGATCCGGTGCTTTAGTGCTGGTATAATCGCATCCGACATGTTGTGCACCAATTTCTCCCTTATGCTTGCCGCTCCAGCTCATTCTCATGCCTACACTATGGTTTTACATACCTTGCCTTTAACCATTTTACCGCCGCCAAAAAGCGACCAACAGCGATAGCAAAAATATATATAATGCCCCCGACGTGACGCAAAAAAAAGGGATTCAACACAAGGACTTCCCAAGAGGTCACCCATCATAGTACTACTCTCCCCCAAGCATGCTTAACTTCAGAGTTCTGATGGGATCCAGTTCTTTAGTGCTGGTATGATCGCATCCGACATGTTGTGCACCACTTTTTCCTTTATGCTTGCCGCTCCAGCTCATTCTCATGCCTACACTATGGTTTTACATACCTTGCCTTTACCAATTTTATCGCCGCCAAAAGACGACCAATAGCGATAGCAAAAATATATATAACACCCCTGACGTGACGAAAAAAAGGGATACAGCACGAGGAGTTCCCAGGAGGTCAGACATCCTAGTATTACTCTAGCCCAAGCACGCTTAACTTCGGAGTTCTGATGGGATCCGGTGCTTTTGTGCTGGTATGATTGCATCCGACATATTGTGCACCACTTTCTCCCTTATGCTTGCCGCTCCAGCTCATTCTCATGCCTACACTATGGTTTTACATACCTTGCCTTTACCCATTTTACCGCCGCCAAAAGGCGACCAACAGCGATAGCAAAAATATATATAACGTCCCCGACGTGACGCAAAAAAAAGGAATGCAACACGAGGACTTCCCAGGAGGTCACCCATCCTAGTACTACTATCGCCCAATCACGCTTAACTTCAGAGTTCTGATGGAATCCGGTGCTTTAGTGCTGCTATGATCGCATCCGACATGTTGTGCACCACTTTCTCCCTTATTGTAACTACCTCGGTGAATTACGCTCTTAGTTAATGCCTGGATGAACGAAAGTGGTTAAAATAGTACGGCGGGGCCCAGGGCCACTCACGGTATACCTTTCGGCCGTCCTAACCACTTTCAAACAACGGGACAAGAACGAGCGGCGTAATCGGCAGGCGAAGGGATCAACTACATACACATGTGAGTATGTATGCAAGCCACATACAACAGTCCTCAGAGCCATTCCATCTAAAAGAAATAGAAGTATTGCAACGCCATACGGCAAGAACCAAATGTCCTAGATAGATATAATAATTTAGGATAGCTCCTCATACATCACACACCAGAGTATCAGGCGGAAGCGGAAAACAAGATCCGAGTACGGATAAGAAGCAAATCGGCATAAGATGCCCATAACTAAACACATCCCGCCCACAGATCACACGGATCCCCGCTCCTAGAATCTCTACACCGAATGATCGTTGCCAACATCATCTGTCTCTTCCACCCAGTATCCATCTTGCGGGTACACCTGTTCATCTGGATCAAACAATTTATCGTGTGAGACCCTAGGGGTACTCAGCAAGTCTTTATGCCGCTAAAGGGAACACAACCTGGGGTGACGCAATTGCAGCAAAAGATAATACCTAACAATTCTATAGAGACTCGCTAACCTTCCGCCTAACCAATGATAGACGGAGTCCGTGAATTAAGAACAACAGTTATAACTGTATAATTAACAGATCCATCCTCCTCCTCGCTTACCAACGAAGAAGCGGACGAACAACCCCCATCATCCGTGGGCAGTTTTATTAACCATTCCATGAGTATTGCACTATTTACTAGTCAAGTACTTAGTCAAATTAAAAGCGGTACTTTAGTTATACTTGTCTATGATCGAGAAACTGTGCTCCAAGTCGTCCATAACCGCGGACACGGCTTGCAGAAAGATTTACCCTGCAGGGGTGCACGAATAGCAACACACACTCGATCAACCTCGGAAAAACCAAATCAAAACCCAACGAGGCATTCACGACAAAGCAATCACAGGATTCAGAAACATTTCAGGGGGCCACCCCATTAAGCTACCCGCAACGAAGTTGGCCGGCTCCGAGACGGACCCAAGGTTTGTGTGGACGGCGGTAAACGACTAGGAACCCGAAAATAAGACTAGGCTTGTCGATACAGCAAAAACGTGTCACGATCCAAAACAGTAAAGGTGCTCCTCGCACAATCTTAATAAAGCAGTAACATGGCATAAGTACAGAATAGTAATAAAGCCCCAAACTAATTGTGGCCCCAAGAAATAAGAATGAATCAAGCTCTAGCTCAGGGGGGTCCATAAGGCCTCCCGGATGTGGATAGTGCGAATAAACAAGGAACAGGAATCAAGTACTCGGGGTCCTACGGGACACAAGTGAGCATGAAAAACCAAATAGCAGATATTGCTCACCGGTGCCTCTTTCATTAGTTATCCCATTACTACTCAGGTGATGTTTTTTAGGTATCTCGTTATCCCTCAGACACTCACATACCCTACTCATGCTTTTCTACGACTCGCATGGCTCAAACAACTCCTGTAGTAATGGCTCATGGGACCGGAACAAGCTTGGTGTGGTTTAAAAGTAAAGGCTATGCAGTACTTGGGATTCAATTTAATGCAATCGCGACTCAATGATGCAAGAATAAGATAGAGGCAATAGGTACTGTATGTATGCAAGCATGTGGTAGTGCTTGCCTGGCAGCTCAGTTGAGGCGAGAGATGGATCTAGGTAGTACTCCTGTGATTCCTGATAATTCTCCTGCTGGGCGTCTATTCGAAGAAGAACCAAACAAACAAGGGCCAACATAAATAAAGTGCACAAGCATATGCATTGAAAGCATCAAGCAAACAAGCATGCCATGATGAATGATGCACCATTTACAAGGCATTAAAGTAGCATGGCAAAGGTGAGGTGTGGATACAAGAAATAAAGCATTTTATTATTTATTTAACCAAGTTTTATTGTCATAGACAATTCAGATTTTGATTGATAACATGATGCATGCTTCAATTCAGAACAAGGATTGCATAAATAGAACGGGCTCGTCGCGCTGATCGATTTAGACATATTATTTGCCAAATTTGGAGTTATAAAACAAAAGTTATTAAATAAATAAGGGAAAGGGCATTTTCTTGTAATTTTATTCATCTCGAAATTTTAAATTGTTCAAACATTATTTTGAAGGGCATATTTGAATTCCTCACATTTTTCTGATTCCAAAACATATATTATATGTATTATTTGGATTTGTATTTTAAAAATTATTTCAATCTGAAAAGAATTTGAATTTAAATCAATTTGAAAAAGATTTAATTAAAACAGACACAGGGAAAAACTTTTGTTACTCAGGCGAAAACAACCCCAGACACTGACAGGTGGGCCTTTGTGCTGACTAGACCACGCGCGGGGAAAACCTTTTGTCACCGCATCCCGAGCTAGCCACTGTGACTGCGGGGTGGGCCAACTGGCGCTGGCCCACGTGACAGCGGCGAGGGAGACATGGGCTAACAGGTGGGGCTGGGGGCTGGAGCGCGGGTTGCGGCCGAGAAAAGCCGAGGGGTTTTCAGCAAAAGTGTGATTCCTGATAATTCTCCTGCTGGGCGTCTATTCGAAGAAGAACCAAACAAACAAGGGCCAACATAAATAAAGTGCACAAGCATATGCATTGAAAGCGTCAAGCAAACAAGCATGCCATGATGAATGATGCACCATTTACAAGGCATTAAAGTAGCATGGCAAAGGTGAGGTGTGGATACAAGAAATAAAGCATTTTATTATTTATTTAACCAAGTTTTATTGTCATAGACAGTTCAGATTTGAAATGCTGGAGTCCAAAGATATTTCTTTCCTTTCTTGAGGAGATCGGTAAGAGGCTTCGCAATCTTTGAGAAGTTTTGAACGAAGCGACGACAGTAACTGGCCAAACCAAGGAAACTCCGGACTTCTTTGACATTTATGGGTGGAAGCCAGTCCATAATTGTCTTAATAGTTTCTGGGTTGACGGCAATGCCCTTGGCAGAGATGACGTGACCAAGGTAGGTGACTTGAGGCAGCCAAAACTCACACTTGGAGAACTTTGCATACATGCAGTTCTCACGAAGCTTGTTTAGGACACACCGAAGGTGTTCTTCATGTTCTTCTTTTGACTTAGAATAGACTAGAATGTCATCCAGATAGACCACAACGAACTTATCAAGATACTCCATGAAAACCGAGTTCATAAGCCTCGAGAAGGTGGCAGGTGCATTGGTGAGACCGAAAGACATGACCGTGTACTCATACAGGCCATAGCGGGTGGTGAAAGCTGTTTTGGGAACATCTTCCTTGCGGATCTTGATTTGATGATAACCACTTCTCAAATCAAGCTTAGAGAATACCACAGCTCCAGCTAGCTGATCAAAGAGATCATTAATCCGCGGAAGGAGATATTTATTCTTGATTTTTTTAGCATTGAGTGCCCGATAGTCAACACAAAGTCTATCAGTCTTGTCTCGCTTCTTCGCAAAGATGGTTGGACTACCCCAAGAAGAAGTATTGTGCTGAATGAAACCCAACTTCTCTTGTTCATCCAACTGACGCTTAAGTTCAGCCAACTCAGCAGGACCCATTTTATAAGGCCGCTTGGAGATAGGAACGGTGCTAGGTTCAAGTTCAATGACAAACTCAACCTCACGATCCGGAGGCATACCTGGCAACTCTTCAGGAAAGACATCTGGAAACTCACAAACTACAGGAACACTCTGAATACCTTCCATAGCATCATCATTCAGAGCCGCCAAAGAATAAAGTTGAATTGCAGGAGTCAGACTTGGAGAATAGATTATATGGCCTTCAGGTATTTTCAGAGAAACCGAACGTTCAGCACAATCAATCACAGCTGCATTTGCTGTCAACCAGTCCATGCCCAAGATAACATCAATATCAGAATTGCCCAGAATAATTAAGGAAGCCTGAAACGAAGAGCCACCAATCTCAATTTGATTGCCATGGCTGATATGAGTAGCCCTCATGTTTGACCCAGGAGATTGTACCACAAGACGGTGTAATAAAGGAACCATAGCCAGATCTTGGTCATGAGCAAACTTGTGAGAAACAAAAGAATGCGAAGCACCAGAATCAAACAAAACTCGTGCAGGAACTGAGTTAACAGGAAGCATACCCATGACAACTCCAGGTGCATGCTCAGCTTGAGCGGCGTTGACACAGTTGGCACGAGCAACCGTAGACCCCGGCTTAGTGTTGATGTTGAGAGCCCGAGGTGGAGGTGCACGAATCATAGGAGCACTTGCCGCAGGTCTTGGAGGTGATGGTGGAAGAGCTTTGTTGTTCATTGGACAATTCCAGTGCTGGTGCCCAGTGTTTCCACAAGTATAGCAAGCACCAGGTGGACGTGGAGGAACGTAGCCAGGGACTCCGCCAGGCGCTCTAGGGTAGTTGTGGTTGTAGCCCCTGGGAGCCGCAGTGAAGGAGTTTGGTGGCCTTGGTGCGTAGCTTGACGGTCTTGGTGGAGCAGGGAGCGACGGTGGGGTGTTAGGAACCCAGACACGACGCTTAGAAGGAGCTGTCATAGCAGAAGAGCTTGCTGTATCACGGCTGTGTTTCTTTGACTCCTCAAACACTTGCCTACTTGCTTCTTCCTGCAGAGCTGTGTGCTGAAGTTCCAGGAAAGATGCTGGCCTTGCATGAGTGATTGCATATTTGATGGAAGCATTGAGGCCTTGCCGAAACCTCTTTTGCTTCTTCTTGTCATCAGAGATCTCATCGCCACCATAATGAGACAGGTTCATGAAGTTTCTGATGTAGGTGTTGACATTGTTAGTGCCCTGCTTGAGGTTGAGAAACACTTCCTTCATCCTTTCCATGACAATTTCTGACAGATATTGCTCTTTGAAAGCAGCAGTGAACCGCTCCCAAGTAGGCTGAAAACCAGAAAGATCTGCCTTGAGATAATTTTCCCACCAGAGAGTTGCATCTCCCTTCAGAAGGTGAGTAGCACACTTGACCCATTCTTGCTCGGGAACATCCGCAGTCATCAGCAACCTTGACACTTCACGAAGACAATCATCCGCATCAAGTGGTTGATCAGACACTTCGAATTGACGTGGGTTGAACTTGAGAAAACTCTTGATGTCTCCTCGCTTGGGAGGTGGAGGTAGCGGAACAAACTCATTCCTCCTCACGCTTTCCTCGAAGCGCTGCTGGTTCTGCTGCATAGTGCCCAAAGCATTTGCAATACTTGCCAAAGCGGCCCCAAGTTCAGGTGGTATATCCTCCTCAGAACGGCGTGGTGGTGCCATCCTGTGATTGATATAAAACACAAGTCAGTACTATAATGGAGAATGATAATAATCCAAAATAGTACCAAAATGGAATTAATCAAGATTAAAGAATGCAATTCACTGAGGTGATATTAAAATATCAACAAAGTTCAAGGCAACTAGAAGATATTAAGCATAACACACGACTAAACAAGGAGTGTGGTACACAACTAACAAAGAAAAAATTTCCGCAAATTTCGGCATTAAAATACCACTATATGCGCAAAACCACTTAACGAATCAAGATTAGTAACTCTACTAGTTCAATATACAAAAGCAAATGACAAAAGTAGTGGTATGGTCGCGACTCCATCCCGCACTCAAATCATTACTCCGCACATGAATCAGTAAAACACATATCCGAACACCTTCTTCTTAAGATGAACCTAGAGATTGGTAACTACGAAAAAGAACACCCCAACAAGATAACATCGGATAACAAAGAGTAAGATAGATCGCATCGGTGTACAACGA
The DNA here is from genome assembly GCA_910589775.1 of Avena eriantha. NCBI lineage: Eukaryota > Viridiplantae > Streptophyta > Magnoliopsida > Poales > Poaceae > Avena > Avena eriantha. The sequence continues at coordinate 210,794,568 of OU342742.1, forward strand.
ATCAGAATAGATCGCGTTGGTTTACAAAGGACTGTCGGTATGGAATGTACCAACAGTTGATAACCAAAAGGCAGATAGTGATAACATTTGGATGCAACAGATAGACAAGGAATTCACACACACACACATGCAAACACACACACAACCTATGGTACTACGGAACCCAGAACACGTGAATCCTAGTTTGAATTTTAGAAGAGAATTGAAAACGTTACACTTCCTTACTAGAAAAGGGTGGGTGGGTGGGTAAGAAGAAAAATGGAAGCAGTCCTACTCTCACGTTTGTTTTTCCCTAGTATACATAACTACCAAAATATTTGCTAGACTGACAACAACCATTTTGGCTGAGACCCTGAAGGGCGGGATGGCTCTGATATCAATTGTAACTACCTCGGTGAATTACGCTCTTAGTTAATGCCTGGATGAACGAAAGTGGTTAAAATAGTACGGCGGGGCCCAGGGCCACTCACGGCAGACCTTTCGGCCGTCCTAACCACTTTCAAACAACGGGACAAGAACGAGCGGCGTAATCGGCAGGCGAAGGGATCAACTACATACACAAGTGAGTATGTATGCAAGCCACATACAACAGTCCTCAGAGCCATTCCATCTAAAAGAAATAGAAGTATTGCAACGCCATATGGCAAGAACCAAATGTCCTAGATAGATATAATAATTTAGGATAGCTCCTCATACATCACACAACAGAGTATCAGGCGGAAGTGGAAAACAAGATCCGAGTACGGATAAGAAGCAAATCGGCATAAGATGCCCATAACTAAACACATCCCGCCCACAGATCACACGGATCCCCGCTCCCGGAATATCTACACCGAATGATTGTTGCCAACATCATCTGTCTCTTCCACCCAGTATCCATCTTGCGGGTACACCTGTTCATCTGGATCAAACAATTTATCGTGTGAGACCCTAGGGGTACTCAGCAAGTCTTTATGCCGCTAAAGGGAACACAACCTGGGTGGACGCAATTGCAGCAAAAGATAATACCTAACAATTCTATAGAGACTCGCTAACCTTCCGCCTAACCAATGATAGACGGAGTCCGTGAATTAAGAACAACAGTTATAACTGTATAATTAACAGATCCATCCTCCTCCTCGCTTACCAACGAAGAAGCGGACGAACAACCCCCATCATCCATGGGCAGTTTTATTAACCATTCCATGAGTATTGCACTATTTACTAGTCAAGTACTTAGTCAAATTAAAAGCGGTACTTTAGTTATACTTGTCTATGATCGAGAAACTGTGCTCCAAGTCGTCCATAACCGCGGACACGGCTTTCAGAAAGATTTACCCTGCAGGGGTGCACGAATAGCAACACACACTCGATCAACCTCGGAAAAACCAAATCAAAACCCAACGAGGCATTCACAACAAAGCAATCACAGGATTCAGAAACATTTAAGGGGGCCACCCCATTAAGCTACCCGCAACGAAGTTGGCCGGCTCCGAGACGGACCCAAGGTTTGTGTGGACGACGGTAAACGACTGGGAACCCGAAAATAAGACTAGGCTTGTCAATACAGCGAAAACGTGTCACGATCCAAAACAGTACAGGTGCTCCTCGCACAATCTTAATAAAGCAGTAACATGGCATAAGTACAGAATAGTAATAAAGCCCCAAACTAATTGTGGCCCCAAGAAATAAGAATGAATCAAGCTCTGGCTCAGGGGGGTCCATAAGGCCTCCCGGATGTGGATAGTGCGAATAAACAAGGAACATGAATCAAGTACTCGGGGTCCTACGGGACACAAGTGAGCATGAAAAACCAAATAGCAGATATTGCTCACCGGTGCCTCTTTCATTAGTTATCCCATTACTACTCAGGTGATGTTGTTTAGGTACCTCGTTATCCCTCAGACACTCACATACCCTACTCATGCTTTTCTACGACTCGCATGGCTCAAACAACTCCTGTAGTAATGGCTCATGGGACCGGAACAAGCTTGGTGTGGTTTAAAAGTAAAGGCTATGCAGTACTTGGGATTCAATTTAATGCAATCGCGACTCAATGATGCAAGAATAAGATAGAGGCAATAGGTACTGTATGTATGCAAGCATGTGGTAGTGCTTGCCTGGCAGCTCAGTTGAAGCGAGAGATGGATCTGGGTAGTACTCCTGTGATTCCTGATAATTCTCCTGCTGGGCGTCTATTCGAAGAAGAACCAAACAAACAAGGGCCAACATAAATAAAGTGCACAAGCATATGCATTGAAAGCATCAAGCAAACAAGCATGCCATGATGAATGATGCACCATTTACAAGGCATTAAAGTAGCATGGCAAAGGTGAGGTGTGGATACAAGAAATAAAGCATTTTATTATTTATTTAACCAAGTTTTATTGTCATAGACAGTTCAGATTTTGATTGATAACATGATGCATGCTTCAATTCAGAACAAGGATTGCATAAATAGAATGGGCTCGTCGCGCTGATCGATTTAGACATATTATTTGCCAAATTTGGAGTTATAAAACAAAAGTTATTAAATAAATAAGGGAAAGGGCATTTTCTTGTAATTTTATTCATCTCGAAATTTTAAAGTGTTCAAACATTATTTTGAAGGGCATATTTGAATTCCTCACATTTTTCTGATGCCAAAACATATATTATATGTATTATTTGGATTTGTATTTTAAAAATTATTTCAATCTGAAAAGAATTTGAATTTAAATCAATTTGAAAAAGATTTAATTAAAACAGACACAAGGAAAAACTTTTGTTACTCAGGCGAAAACAACCCCAGACACTGACAGGTGGGCCTTTGTGCTGACTGGACCACGCGCGGGGAAAACCTTTTGTCACCGCATCCCGAGCTAGCCACTGTGACTGCGGGGTGGGCCAACTGGCGCTGGCCCACGTGATAGCGGCGAGGGAGACAGGGGCTGACAGGTGGGGCTGGGGGCAGGAGCGCGGGTTGCGGCCGGGAAAAGCCGAGGGGTTTTCAGCAAAAGTGTCAGCGCGGCTGACTGATGGGGTCACTAGGAGCGCGGGTTGCAGGAATCAAAAAGGTGGGGGGCTTTTTGTAAGATGACCACGGGCCCGTACTATTCTTCGTTTTCCTTCGTCTGGCGAGAAAATCCGGCGCGCGACGCGAGCGGGGATCGATCCCGGGACGCGGGCGTGCGCGCGGAGGGTGCTAACCGGTGCGGCTGGCTCGGGTAGTTGACAGGGAGGTGGGCGTGGGCTAGATAAGGGGCTGTGCGGCGCGGGGAGGCTGCAGAAGACGGCGAGCTCTGGCGCGCGGCGGGTGTTTGATGAAACGATTGGCGGTGTTAGGGTGGTACGGCGAGGCGGAGGTTGTCAGGGAGAAGGAGATGCTCACCGTGGGCTCGGCGGTGGTGTTGGATCGGGCGGGGAGGCGCTGGTATGGCGGGGACGCGGCTAGGGTTTGGCGTCGGGCGACGAGGTACTAGCGGTGCTGGGGCTCTCTCCTTCGCGCTGACGGCCACGGGGCGACGCAGGAGGACGTACTTGATCTTCTCAGCCACCTCCAGGTCGAGCTGCACGGCTGGAACGGCGGGGACGAGGTGGTGCTGGTGGCGACCGACGTCGGCTGCTGGTGGACGGAGAGGAAGAAGGGGAAGAAGGGGCGGCTCGGCCAGATCTAGGAGAGGCCAGAGAGGCGTGGGAAGGAAGGAAAAGTGGGAGAGAGAGAGAGGAGAGGGAGCCAGGAACGGCAGAGATAAGGTGGCCTCGGTGCCACCTTTTCCTCCTCCTCCTTTTCGAGCACATGGGCGAGCTGGCTGGGGCTCATCCTGGGACTGCAGGTGGACCAGGGCAGGGCGAGAGGGACGGCAGGGTGGCTCGGCTGGAGGGGCCCTCGAGTCAGGAAGAGAGAAGAGAGGGAGGGTAGCTAGGCTAGGTTAGATGGGGCAGGGCTCGGGTTAGGGTTAGCTAGGGTTAGGGTTAGCTATGGTTAGGGTTAGCTAAGGTGGCTGAGATGTGGGCCAGGGAGAGAGGGGCTTGACATGGAGGCCATGCTAGAGAGAGAGAGAGAGAGAGAGAGAGAGAGAGAGACTTAGGGTTTAGGAGAAAATAGAGAGAGAGAGGAAAGAGTTAGGTTAGGTTTTATTAGGCATTTATATTTTAATTTGATTATGAGGCCAAACCAAGGAGAAGCATGAAACTTGATCTTGCTTGAGGCAATGGGAAGGAGAAACAAGAAAGAAAGAGGAAGAAAAGAATAGATGGCAAAGGTCACATATGGCTCATGCACGGAGGATTGAAATATAAGAGGAAAAAGAGATGGTGAGTTTATGAGGATGGTGTAATGGTGGTAGATGGTTTTCTTAGATAGGATTCACCAAATCCAAAGAAAAACAATGGAGGAAAAAGGTGGTGAAGGATTGTGCATGGCCCATGCAAAATAATAATGCCATTATTTATTTTGTGACAACAATAATAATATGATGGCATTAATCTTATGCATTTCCAAGAAGTGGAATAAAGTCATCCAAAAGAATTCTTAAAGGGCTACATCCACCCTATTGCCCATGAGCTAATAAACCCCAAATAAAAACAAACAAGCTCATGATCTAGTAGGATGGTGGAATTATAAGGTGGAGGAAAAGAAAGGTGATGGAAATGAATTAAAAGATATGCCCCCAACTCAACTTGGGCATTTAGACAATATATCAATAACCAAATACAATATCATGAGGCAAATACAATTAATAATGCATATGAGAGAAAAACCAAAAGAAAGAGGGTTTTATAGGATGCTCAAATGCAAGGTGGCATGATGACATGAGCATGATATAATTATGATGCAACAATAATATATATAAAGTAGCCAATATCTTACTAGGACAAGTAGCATTACAATTGTTAGACAATTGGGGTGCTACACCTATGCTTGTCCTTCCAGCTCATTCTCATGCCTACACTATGGTTTTACATACCTTGCCTTTACCCATTTTAACGCCGCCAAAAGACGACCAACAGTGATAGCAAAAATATATATAACGCCCGCGACATGACGCAAAAAAAAGGGATGCAACACGAGGTCTACCTAGGAGGTCACCCATCCTAGTACTACTCTCGCCCAAGCACGCTTAACTTTGGAGTTCTGATGGGATCTGGTGCTTTAGTGCTAGTATGATTGCATCCAACATGTCGTGCACCACTTTCTCCCTTATGCTTTCCGCTCCAGCTCATTCTCATGCCTACACTATGGTTTTACATACCTTTCCTTTACCCATTTTACCACCGCCTAAAGACGACCAACGGCGATAGCAAAAATATATATAACGCCCCCGACGTGACGCAAAAAAAAGGGATGCAACACAAGGACTTCTCAGGAGGTCACCCATCCTAGTACTACTCTCACCGAAGCATGCTTAACTTCGGAGTTCTGATGGGATCCGGTGCTTTAGTACTAGTATGATCGCATCCGACATGTTGTGCACCACTTTCTCCCTTATGCTTGCCGCTCCAGCTCATTCTCATTCCTATACTATGCTTTTACATACCTTGCCTTTACCCATTTTACCGCCGCCAAAAGACGACTAACAGCGATTGCAAAAATATATATAACAACCCCGACGTGACGCAAAAAAAAGGGATGCAACACGAGGACTTCCCAGGAGGTCACCCATCCTAGTACTAGTCTTGCCCAAGCACGCTTAACTTCGGAGTTCTGATGGGATCCGGTGCTTTAGTGCTGGTATGATCGCATCGGACATGTTGTGCACCTCTTTCTCCCTACACTATGGTTTTACATACCTTGCCTTTACCCATTTTACCACCGCCAAAGGACGACCAACAGCGATAGCAAAAATATATATAATGCCCCCGTCGTGAATCAAAAAAATGGGATGCAACACGAGGACTTCTCAGGAGGTCACCCATCCTAGTACTACTCTCGCCAAAGCACGCATAACTTCAGAGTTCTGATGGGATCCGGTGCTTTAGTGCTAGTATGATCACATCCGACATATTGTGCACCACTTTCTCCCTTATGCTTCCCGCTCCAGCTCATTCACATTCCTACACTATGGTTTTACATACCTTGCCTTTACCCATTTTACCGCCGCCAAAAGACGACTAACAGCGATAGGAAAAATATATATAACGCCCCTGACGTGACGCAAAAAAAAGGGATTCAACACGAGGACTCCCCAGGAACTCACCCATCCTAGTACTACTCTCGCCCAAGCACGCTTAACTCTGGAGTTATGATGGGATCCGGTGCTTTAGTGCTGGTATGATCGCATCGGACATGTTGTGCACCTCTTTCTCCCTTATGCTTGCCGCTCCAGCTCATTCTCATGCCTACACTATGGTTTTACATACCTTGCCTTTACCCATTTTACTGCCGCCAAAAGACGACCAACAGCGATAGCAAAAATATATATAACGCCCCTGACGTGACGCAAAAAAAGGGATGCAACACGAGGACTTCCTACGAGGTCACCCATCCTAGTACTACTCTCGCCCAAGCATGATTAACTTCGAAGTTCTGATAGGATTCGGAACTTTAGTGCTGGTATGATCGCATCCGACATGTTGTGCACCACTTTCTCCCTTATGCTTGCCGCTCCAGCTCATTCTCATGCATACACTATGGTTTTACATACCTTGGCTTTACCCATTTTACCGCCGCCAAAAGACGACCAACAGCGATAGTAAAAATATGTATAACGCCCCCAACGTGACGCAAAAAAAAGGGATGCAACATGAGGACTTCCTAGGAGGTCACCCATCCTAGTACTACTCTCGCCCAAGCACGTTTAGCTTCGGAGTTCTGATGGGATCCGGTGCTTTAGTGCTAGTATGATTGCATCCGAAATGTTGTGCACCACTTTCTCCCTTATGCTTGCCGCTCCAGCTCATTCTCATGCTACACTATGGTTTTACATACCTTGCCTTTACCCATTTTACCGCCGCCAAAAGACGACCAACAACGATAGCAAAAATATATATAACGCCCCCGACGTGACGCAAAAAAAAGGGATGCAACACGAGGACTTCCCAGGAGGTCACCCATCATAGTACTACTCTCGCCCAAGCACGCATAACTTCGGAGTTCTGATGGGATCCGGTGCTTTAGTGCTGGTATGATCGCATCCGATATGTTGTGCACCACTTTCTCCCTTATGCTTGCCGCTCCAGCTCATTCTCATGCCTACACTATGGTTTTACATACCTTGCCTTTACCCATTTTATCGCCGCCAAAAGACGACAAACAGCGATAGCAAAAAAATATATAACGCCCCCGACGTGACGCAACAAAAGGGATGCAACAAGAGGACTTCCCAGGAAGTTACCCATCCTAGTACTACTCTCGCGGAAGCACGCTTCACTTCGGAGTTCTGATGGGATCTGGTGCTTTAGTGCTGGTATGATCGCATCCAACATGTTGTTCACCACTTTCTCCCTTATGCTTGCCGCTCCAGCTCATTCTCATTCCTACACTATGGTTTTACATACCTTGGCTTTACCCATTTGACCGCCGCCAAAAGACGACTAACAGCGATAGCAAAAAAATATATAACGCCCCCGACGTGACGCAAAAAAGGGATGCAACACAAGGACTTTCCAGGAGGTCACCCATCCTAGTACTACTCTCGCCCAAGCACGCTTAACTTCGAAGTTCTGATGGGATTCGGTGCTTTAGTGCTGGTATGATCGCATCCGACATGTTTTGCACCACTTTCTCCCTTATGCTTGCCGCTCCAACTCATTCTCATGCCTACACTATGGTTTTACATACCTTGCCTTTACCCATTTTACCGCCGCCAGAAGACGACCAACAGCGATAGCAAAAATATATATAACGCCCCCGACGTGACGCAAAAAAAGGGATGCAACGAGGACTTCCCAGGAGGTCACCCATCCTAGTACTACTCTCACCCAAGCACACTTAACTTCGGAGTTCTGATGGGATCCGGTGCTTCAGTGCTAGTATGATCGCATCCAACATGTTGTGCACCACTTTCTCCCTTATGCTTGCCGCTCCAGCTCATTCTCATGCCTACACTATGGTTTTACATACCTTGCGTTTACCCATTTTACCGCCGCCAAAAGAGGACCAACAACGATAGCAAAAATATATATACCGCCCCCGACGTGACGCAAAAAAAAGGGATGCAACACGAGGACTTCCCAAGAGGTCTGATGGAATCCGGTGCTTTAGTGCTCGTATGATCGCATCGGACATGTTGTGCACCACTTTCTCCCTTATGCTTGCCGCTCCAGCTCATTCTCATGCCTACACTATGGTTTTACATACCTTGCCTTTACCCATTTTACCGCCGCCAAAAGACGACCAACAACGATAGCAAAAATATATATACCGCCCCCGACGTGACGCAAAAAAAAGGAATGCAACACGAGGACTTCCCAAGAGGTCACCCATCCTAGTACTACTCTCGCCCAAGCACGCTTAACTTCGGAGTTCTAATAGGATCCGATGCTTTAGTCCTATTATGCTCGCATCCGACATGTTGTGCACCACTTTCTCCCTTATGCTTGCCGCTCCAGCTCGTTCTCATGCCTACACTATGGTTTTACATACCTTGTCTTTACCCATTTTACCGCCTCCAAAAGACGACAAATAGCGATAGCAAAAATATATATAACACCCCCGACGTGACGCAAAAAAAGGGATGCAACACGAGGACTTCCCAGGAGGTCATCCATCCTAGTACTACTCTCGCCCAAGCACGGTTAACTTCGGAGTTCTAATGGGATCCGGTGCTTTAGTGCTGGTATGATCGCATCGGACATGTTGTGCACCTCTTTCTCCCTACACTATGGTTTTACATACCTTGCCTTTACCCATTTTACCATCGCCAAAAGACGACCAACAGCGATAGCAAAAATATATATAATGCCCCCAACGTGACGCCAAAAAAAGGGATGCAACACGAGGACTTCTCAGGAGGTCACCCATCCTAGTACTATTCTCGCCGAAGCACGCTTAACTTCGGTGTTCTGATGGGATCCGGTGCTTTAGTGCTACTATGATCGCATCCGACATGTTGTGCACCACTTTCTCCCTTATGCTTGCCACTCTAGCTCATTCTCATTCGTACACTATGGTTTTACATACCTTGCCTTTACCCATTTAACGCCGCCAAAAGACGACTAACAGCGATAGCAAAAATATATATAACGCCCCCGACGTGACGCAAAAAAAGGGATGCAACACGAGGACTTCCCAGGAGGTCACCCATCCTAGTATTACACTCGCCCATGCACGCTTAACTTCGGAGTTATGATGGGATCCGGTGCTTTAGTGCTGGTATGATCGCATCCGACATATTGTGCACCACTTTCTCCCTTATGCTTGCCGCTCCAGCTCATTCGCATGCACACACTATGGTTTTACATACCTTGCCTTTACCCATTTTACCACCGCTAAAAGACGACCAACAGTGATAGCAAAACTATATAGAACGCCCCTAACGTAACGCAAAAAAAGGGATGCAACAGGAGGACTTCCCAGGAGGTCACCCATCCTAGTACTACTCTCGCGCAATCACGCTTAACTTCAGAGTTCTGATGGGATCCGGTGCTTTAGTGCTGGTATGATCGCATCCCACATGTTGTGCACCACTTTCTCCCTTATGTTTGCCGCTCCAGGTCATTCTCATGCCTACACTATGGTTTTACATACCTTGCCTTTACCCATTTTACCGTCGCCAAAAGACGACCAACAGCGATAGCAAAAATATATATAACACCCCTGATTTGACGCAAAAAAAGGGATGCAACACGAGGACTTCCCAGAAGGGCACCATCCTAGTACTACTCTTGCCCAAACACGCTTAACTTCGGAGTTCTAATCGGATCCGGTGGTTTAGTGCTGGTATGATCGCATCCGACATGTTGTGCACCACTTTCTCCCTTATGCTTGCCGCTCCAGCTCATTCTCATGCATATACTATGGTTTTACATACCTTGCCTTTACCCATTTTACCGTCGCCAAAAGACGACCAACAGCGATACCAAAAATATATATAACGCCCCTCACGTGACGCAAAAAAAAGGGATGCAACACGAGGACTTTCGAGGAGGTCACCCATCCTAGTACTACTCTCGCCCAAGCACGCGTAACATCGAAGTTCTGATGGGATCCGGTGCTTTAGTGTAGGTATGATCGCATCCGACATGTTGTGCACCACTTTCTCCCTTATGCTTGCCGCTCCATCTCATTCTCAGGCCTACAGTATGGTTTTACATACATTGGCTTTGCCCATTTTACCGCCGCCAAAAGATGACCAACAGCGATAGCAAAAATATATATAACACCCCCGACGTGACGCAAAAAAAAGAGATGCAACACGAGGACTTCCCAGGCGGTCACCCATCCTAGTACTACTATCGCCCAAGAATGCTTAACTTTGAAGTTCTGAAGGGATCCGGTGCTTTAGTGCTTGTATGATCGCATCCAACATGTTGTGCACCACTTTCTCCCTTATGCTTGCCGCTCCAGCTCATTCTCATGCCTACACTATTGTTTTACATACCTTTCCTTTACCCATTTTACCGCCGCCAAAAGACGACCAACAGCGATAGCAAAAATATATATAACGCCCCTGACATGACGCAAAAAAAAGGGATGCAACACGAGGACTTCCCAGGAGGTCACCCATAATAGTCTACTCTAGACAAAGCACGCTTAACTTCAGAGTTCTGATGGGATCCGGTGCTTTAGTGCTGGTATGATCACATCCAACATGTTGTGCACCACTTTCTCCCTTATGCTTGCTGCTCTAGGTCATTCTCATGCCTACACTATGGTTTTACATACCTTGCCTTTACCCATTTTACCGCCGCCAAAAGACGACCAACAGCGATAGCAAAAATATATATAACGCTCCCGATGTGACGCAAAAAAACGGATGCAACATGAGGACTTCCCAAGAGGTAACTCATCCTAGTACTACTCTCGCCCAATCACGCTTAACTTCAGAGTTCTGATGGGATCCGGTGCTTTAGTGCTGGAATGATCGCATCCGACATGTTGTGCACCACTTTCTCAATTATGCTTGCCGCTCCAGCTCATTCTCATGCCTACACTATGGTTTTACATACCTTGCCTTTACCCATTTTACCGCCGCCAAAATACGACCAACAGCGATAGCAAAAATATGTATAACGCCCCCAACGTGACGCAAAAAAAAGGGATGCAACATGAGGACTTCCTAGGAGGTCACCCATCCTAGTAATACTCTCGCCCAAGCACGCTTAAATTCGCAGTTCTGATGGGATCCGATGCTTTAGTGCTGGTATGATCGCACCCGACATGTTATGCACCACTTTCTCCCTTATGCTTGCCGCTCCAGCTCATTCTCATGCATACACGATGGTTTTACATACCTTGCCTTTACCCATTTTACCGCCGCCAAAATACGATCAACAGCGCAAAAATATATATAATGCCCCCGACGTGACGCCAAAAAAAGGGATGCAACACAAGGACTTCCCAGGAGGTCACCCATCCTAGTACTACTCTCGCCCAAGCAAGCTTAACTTCAAAGTTCTGATGGGATCCGGTGCTTTAGTGCTGGTATGATCGCATCCGACATGTTGTGCACCACTTTCTCCCTTATGCTTGCCGCTCCAACTCGTTCTTAGGCCTACACTATGGTTTTACATACCTTGGCTTTGCCCATTTTACCGCCGCCAAAAGACGATCAACAGCGATAGCAAAAATATATATAACGCCCCCGACGTGACGCAAAAAAAGGGATGCAACACGAGGACTTCCCAGGAGGTCACCCATCCTAGTCTACTCTAGACCAAGCACACTTAACTTCAGAGTTCTGATGGGATTCGGTGCTTTAGTGCTGGTATGATCACATCCAACATGTTGTGCACCACTTTCTCACTTATGCTTCCCGCTCCAGCTCATTCTCATGCCTACACTATGGTTTTACATACCTTGCCTTTATCCATTTTACCGCCGCCAAAAGACGACCAACAGCGATAGCAAAAATATATATAATGCCTCGACGTGAGACAAAAAAAAGGGATGCACACAAGGACTTAAAAGGAGGTCACCCATCCTCGTACTACTCTCGCTCAAGCACGCTTAACTTTGGAGTTCTGATGGGATCCGGTGCTTTAGTGCTGGTATGATCGCATCCGACATGTTGTGCACCACTTTCTCCCTTATGCTTGCTGCACTAGGTCATTCTCATGCCTACACTATGGTTTTACATACCTTGCCTTTACCCATTTTACCGCCGCCAAAAGACGACAACAGCGATAGCAAAAATATGTATAACGCCACCAACGTGACGCAAAAAAAAGGGATGCAACATGAGGACTTCCTAGGAGGTCACCCATCCTAGTACTACTCTCGCCCAAGCACGCTTAACTTCGGAGATCTGATGGGATCCGATGCTTTAGTGCTAGTATGATTGCATCCGAAATGTTGTGCACCACTTCCTTCCTTATGCTTGCCGCTCCAACTCATTCTCATGCCTACACTATGGTTTTACATACCTTGCCTTTACCCATTTTACCGCCGCCAAAACACGACCAACAGCGATAGCAAAAATATATATAACGCTCCAGATGTGACGCAAAAAAACGGATGCAACACAAGGACTTCCCAGGAGGTCACCCATCCTAGTACTACTCTCGCCCAATCACGCTTAACTTCAGAGTTCTGATGGGATCCGGTGCTTTAGTGCTGGTATGATCGCATCCGACATATTGTGCACCACTTTCTCCCTTATGCTTGCCGCTCCAGCTCATTCTCATGCCTACACTATGGTTTTACATACCTGGCCTTTACCCATTTTACCGCCGCCAAAAGACGACCAACAGCGATAGCAAAAATATATATAACGCTCCCAACGTGACGCAAAAAAAGGGATGCAACACGAGGACTTCCTAGGAGGTCACCCATCCTAGTACTACTCTCGCCCAAGCACGCTTAACTTCGGAGTTCTGATGGGATCCGGTGCTTTAGTGCTGGTATGATCGCATGCGGCATGTTGTGCACCACTTTCTCCCTTATGCTTGCCGCTCCAGCTCATTCTCATGCCTACACTATGGTTTTACATACCTGGCCTTTACCCATTTTACCGCCGCCAAAAGACGACCAACAGCGATAGCAAAAATATATATAACGCTCCCGATGTGACGCAAAAAACGGATGCAACACGAGGACTTCCCAGGAGGTCACCCATCCTAGTACTACTCTCGCCCAATCACGCTTAACTTCAGAGTTCTGATGGGATCCGGTGCATTAGTGCTAGTATGATTGCATCCGAAATGTTGTGCACCACTTTCTTCCTTATGCTTGCCGCTCCAACTCATTATCATGCCTACACTATGGTTTTACATACCTTGCCTTTACCCATTTTGCCGCCGCGAAAAGACGACCAACAGCGATAGCAAAAATATATATAACGCTCCCGACGTGACGCAAAAAAAAGGGATGCAACACGAGGACTTCCCAGGAGGTCACCCATAATAGTCTACTCTAGACAAAGCACGCTTAACTTCAGAGTTCTGATGGGATCCGGTGCTTTAGTGCTGGTATGATCACATCCAACATGTTGTGCACCACTTTCTCCCTTATGCTTGCTGCTCTAGGTCATTCTCATGCCTACACTATGGTTTTACATACCTTGCCTTTACCCATTTTACCGCCGCCAAAAGACGACCAACAGCGATAGCAAAAATATATATAACGCTCCCGATGTGACGCAAAAAAACGGATGCAACATGAGGACTTCCCAAGAGGTAACTCATCCTAGTACTACTCTCGCCCAATCACGCTTAACTTCAGAGTTCTGATGGGATCCGGTGCTTTAGTGCTGGAATGATCGCATCCGACATGTTGTGCACCACTTTCTCAATTATGCTTGCCGCTCCAGCTCATTCTCATGCCTACACTATGGTTTTACATACCTTGCCTTTACCCATTTTACCGCCGCCAAAATACGACCAACAGCGATAGCAAAAATATGTATAACGCCCCCAACGTGACGCAAAAAAAAGGGATGCAACATGAGGACTTCCTAGGAGGTCACCCATCCTAGTAATACTCTCGCCCAAGCACGCTTAAATTCGGAGTTCTGATGGGATCCGATGCTTTAGTGCTGGTATGATCGCACCCGACATGTTATGCACCACTTTCTCCCTTATGCTTGCCGCTCCAGCTCATTCTCATGCATACACGATGGTTTTACATACCTTGCCTTTACCCATTTTACCGCCGCCAAAATACGATCAACAGCGCAAAAATATATATAATGCCCCCGACGTGACGCCAAAAAAAGGGATGCAACACAAGGACTTCCCAGGAGGTCACCCATCCTAGTACTACTCTCGCCCAAGCAAGCTTAACTTCAAAGTTCTGATGGGATCCGGTGCTTTAGTGCTGGTATGATCGCATCCGACATGTTGTGCACCACTTTCTCCCTTATGCTTGCCGCTCCAACTCGTTCTTAGGCCTACACTATGGTTTTACATACCTTGGCTTTGCCCATTTTACCGCCGCCAAAAGACGATCAACAGCGATAGCAAAAATATATATAACGCCCCCGACGTGACACAAAAAAAGGGATGCAACACGAGGACTTCCCAGGAGGTCACCCATCCTAGTACTACTCTAGACCAAGCACACTTAACTTCAGAGTTCTGATGGGATCCGTTGCTTTAGTGCTGGTATGATCACATCCAACATGTTGTGCACCACTTTCTCACTTATGCTTCCCGCTCCAGCTCATTCTCATGCCTACACTATGGTTTTACATACCTTGCCTTTATCCATTTTACCGCCGCCAAAAGACGACCAACAGCGATAGCAAAAATATATATAACTGCCCTCGACGTGACGACAAAAAAAGGGATGCACACAAGGACTTAAAGGAGGTCACCCATCCTCGTACTACTCTCGCTCAAGCACGCTTAACTTTGGAGTTCTGATGGGATCCGGTGCTTTAGTGCTGGTATGATCGCATCCGACATGTTGTGCACCACTTTCTCCCTTATGCTTGCTGCACTAGGTCATTCTCATGCCTACACTATGGTTTTACATACCTTGCCTTTACCCATTTTACCGCCGCCAAAAGACGACAACAGCGATAGCAAAAATATGTATAACGCCACCAACGTGACGCAAAAAAAAGGGATGCAACATGAGGACTTCCTAGGAGGTCACCCATCCTAGTACTACTCTCGCCCAAGCACGCTTAACTTCGGAGATCTGATGGGATCCGATGCTTTAGTGCTAGTATGATTGCATCCGAAATGTTGTGCACCACTTCCTTCCTTATGCTTGCCGCTCCAACTCATTCTCATGCCTACACTATGGTTTTACATACCTTGCCTTTACCCATTTTACCGCCGCCAAAACACGACCAACAGCGATAGCAAAAATATATATAACGCTCCTGAAGTGACGCAAAAAACGGATGCAACACGAGGACTTTCCAGGAGGTCACCCATCCTAGTACTACTCTCGCCCAAGCACGCTTAACTTCGGAGTTCTGATGGGATCCGGAGCTTTAGTGCTTGTATGATCGCATCCAACATGTTGTGCACAAGTTTCTCCCTTATACTTGCCGCTCCGGCTCATTCTTATGCCTACACTATGGTTTTACATACCTTGCATTTACCCATTTTACCGACGCCAAAAGACGACCAACAACGATAGCAAAAATATATATAACGCCCCCGATGTGACGCAAAAAAAGGGAGCCAACACGAGGACTTCCCAAGAGGTCACCCATCCTACTACTACTCTCGCCCAAGCACGCTTAACTTCGGAGTTCTAATGGGATCCGGTGCTTTAGTGCTGGTATAATCGCATCTGACTTGTTGTGTAACCACTTTCTCCCATATGCTTGCCTCGCCAGCTCATTCTCATGCCCACACTATGGTTTTACATACCTTGACTTTACCCATTTTACCGCCGCCAAAAGACGACCAACAGGGATAACAAAAATATATATAACGCCCCCGACGTGACGCAAAAAAGGGATGCAACACGAGGACTTCCCAAGAGGTCACCCATCCTAGTACTACTCTCGCCAAAGCAAGCTTAACTTCGGAGTTCTGATGGGATCCGATGCTTTAGTGCTGGTATGATCGCATCCGACATGTTGTGCACCACTTTCTCCCTTATGCTTGCTGCTCCAGCTCATTCTCATGCCTACCCTATGGTTTTAGATACCTTGTCTTTACCCATTTTACCGCCGCCAAAAGACGACCAACAGCGATAGCAAAAATATATATAACGCCCCCGACGTGACGCAAAAAAAGGGATGCAACACGAGGACTTCCGAGAAGGTCACCCATCCTAGTACTACTCTCACCGAAGCACGCTTAATTTCAGAGTTCTGATGGGATCCGGTGCTTTAGTGCTGGTATGATCGCATCCGACATGTTGTGCACCACTTTCTCACTTATGCTTGCCGCTCTAGCTCATTCTCATGCCTACACTACGGTTTTACATACCTTGCCTTTACCCATTTTACCGCCGCCAAAAGACGACCAACAGCGATAGCAAAAATATATATCACGCCCCCGACGTGACGCAAAAAAAGGGATGCAACACAAGGACATTCCCTAGGTGGTCACCCATCCTAGTACTACTCTCGCCAAAGCACGCTTAACCTCGGAGATCTAATGGGATCCGATGCTTTAGTGCTGGTATGATCGCATCCGACATGTTGTGCACCACTTTCTCCCTTATGCTTGCCGCTCCTAGCTCATTCTCATGCCTACACTATGGTTTTATATACCTTGCCTTTACCCATTTTACCGCCGCCCAAAGACGACCAACAGCGATAGCAAAAATATATATAACGCCCCCGATGTGACTGGAAACAAAGGGATGCAACACGAGGACTTCCCAGGAGGTCACCCATCCTGGTACTACTCTCGCCCAAGCACGCTTAACTTCGGAGATCTAATGGGATCCGGTGCTTTAGTGCTGATATGATCGCATCCGCATGTTGTGCACCACTTTCTCCCTTATGCTTGCCGCTCCAGCTCATTCTCATGCCTACATTATGGTTTTACATACCTTGCCTTTACCCATTTTACCGCCGCCAAAAGACGACCAACAGCGATAGAAAAAATATATATAACGCTCCCGACGTGACGCAAAAAAAGTGATGCAACACGAGGACTTCCCAGGAGATCACCCATCCTAGTACTACTCTCGCCCAAGAACACTTAACTTCAGAGATCTGATGGGATCCGATGCTTTAGTGCTTGTATGATCGCATCCGACATGTTGTGCACCACTTTCTCCCTTATGCTTGCCGCTCCAGCTCATTCTCATGCCTACACTATGGTTTTACATACCTTGCCTTTACCCATTTTACCGCCGCCAAAAGACGACCAACAGCGATAGCAAAAATATATAGAACGCGCCCGACGTGACACAAAAAAGGGGATGCAATAAGAGGACTTCCTAGGAGGTCACCCATCCTAGTACTACTCTTGCCCAATCACGCTTAACTTTAGAGTTCTGATGGGATCCGGTTCTTTAGTGCTGGTATGATCGCATCTGACATGTTGTGCACCACTTTCTCCTTTATGCTTGCCGCTCCAGCTCATTCTCATGCCTACACTATGGTTTTACATACCTTGCCTTTACCCATTTTACCGCCGCCAAAAGACGACCAACAGCGATAGCAAAAATATGTATAACGCCACCGACGTGACGCAAAAAAAGGGATGCAACACGACGACTTCCGAGGAGGTCACCCATCCTAGTACTACTCTCGCCCAAGCATGCTTAACTTTGGAGTTTTGATGGGATCCGGTGCTTTAGTGCTGGTATGATCACATCTGACATGTTGGGCACCACTTTCACTCTTATGCTTGCCGCTCCAGCTCATTCTCATGCCTACACTATGGTTTTACATACCTTGCATTTACCCATTGTACCGCCGCCAAAATACGACCAACAACGATAGCAAAAATATATATAACGCCCCCGAAATGACGCAAAAAATAGGATGCAAAAAGAGGACTTCCCAGGTGGTCACCCATTCAAGACTACTATCGCCCAAGCACGCTTAACTTCGGAGTTCTGATGGGACATGGTGCTTTAGTGCTGGTATGATCGCATCCAACATGTTGTGCACCACTTTCTCCCTTATGCTTGCCGCTCCAGCTCATATTCATGCCTACACTATGGTTTTACATACCTTGCCTTTACCCATTTTACCGCCGCCAAAAGACGACCAACAGCGATAGCAAAATCTATATAACGCCCCCGGCGTGACGCAAAAAAGGGTTTCAACACGAGGACTTCCCAGGAGGTCATCCATCCTAGTAATACTCTCGCCCAAGCACGCTTAACTTCAGAGTTCTGATGGGATCCGATGCTTTAGTGCTGGTATGATCGCATCCAACATGTTATGCACCACTTTCTCCCTTATGCTTGCCGCTCCAGCTCATTCTCATGCATACACGATGGTTTTACATACCTTGCCTTTACCCATTTTACCGCCGCCAAAAGAAGACCAACAACGATAGAAAAAATATATATAACGCCCCCGACGTGACGCAAAAAAGGGATGCAACACGAGGACTTCCCAGGAGGTCACCCATACTAGTACTACTCTCGCCCAAGAAGCACCCTTAACTTCGGAGTTCTGATGAGATCCGGTGCTTTAGTGCTGGTATGATCGGATCCGACATGTTGTGCACCACTTTCTCCCTTATGCTTGCCGCTCTAGCTCATTCTCATGCCTACACTATGGTTTTACATACCTTGCCTTTACCCATTTTACCGCCGCCAAAGACGACCGACAGCGATAGCAAAAATATATATAACGCCCCCGACGTGATGGAAACAAAGGGATGCAACACGAGGACTTCCCAGGAGGTCACCCATCCTGGTACTACTCTCGCCCAAGCACGCTTAACTTCGGAGATCTAATGGGATCCGGTGCTTTAGTGCTGATATGATCGCATCCGACATGTTGTGCACCACTTTCTCCCTTATGCTTGCCGCTCCAGCTCATTCTCATGCCTACACTTATGGTTTTACATACCTTGCCTTTACCCATTTTACCGCCGCCAAAAGACGACCTAACAGCGATAGCAAAAATATATATAACGCTCCCGACATGACGCAAAAAAAGTGATGCAACACGAGGACTTCCCAGGAGGTCACCCATCCTAGTACTACTCTCGCCCAAGAACGCTTAACCTCGGAGATCTGATGGGATCCGATGCTTTAGTGCTTGTATGATCGCATCCGACATGTTGTGCACCACTTTCTCCCTTATGCTTGCCGCTCCAGCTCATTCTCATGCCTACACTATGGTTTTACATACCTTGCCTTTACCCATTTTACCGCTGCCAAAAGACGACCAACAGCGATAGCAAAAATATATATAACACCCTCGACATGACGCAAAAAAAGGGATGCTACACGAGGACTTCCCAGGAGGTCACCCATCCTAGTACTACTCTCGCCGAAGCACGCTTAATTTCGGAGTTCTAATGGGATCCGGTGCTTTAGTGCTAGTTTGATCGCATCCGACATGTTGTGCACCACTTTCTCCCTTATGCTTGCCGATCCAGCTCATTCTCATGCCTACACTATGGTTTTACATACCTTGCCTTTACCCATTTTACCGCCGCCAAAAGACGACCAACAGCGATAGCAAAAATATATAGAACGCGCCCGACGTGACACAAAAAAAGGGATGCAACACGAGGACTTCCGAGGAGGTCACCCATCCTAGTACTACTCTCGCCCAAGCACGCTCAACTTCGGAGTTTTGATGGGATTCGGTGCTTTAGTGCTGGTATGATCACATCCGACATGTTGTGCACCACTTTCACTCTTATGCTTGCCGCTCCAGCTCATCCTCATGCCTACACTATGGTTTTACATGCCTTGCATTTACCCATTTTAGCGCCGCCAAAATACGACCAACAACGATAGAAAAAATATATATAACGCCCCCGACATGACGCAAAAAAAAGGGATACAAAAAGAGAACTTCCCAGGTGGTCACCCATTCAAGACTACTCTCGCCCAAGCACGCTTAACTTCGGAGTTCTTATGGGATATGGTGCTTTAGTGCTGGTATGATCGTATCCAACATGTTGTGCACCACTTTCTCCCTTATGCTTGCCGCTCCAACTCATTCTTATGCCTACACTATGGTTTTACATACCTTGCCTTTACCCATTTTACCGACGCCAAAAGACGACCAAGAGCGATAGCAAAAATATATATAACGCACCCGATGTGACGCAAAAAAAAGGGAGGCAACACGAGGACTTCCCAGGAGGTCACCCATCCTAGTACTACTCTCGCCCAAGCACGCTTAACTTCGGAGTTCTAATGGGATCCGATGCTTTAGTGCTGGTATAATCGCATCCGACTTGTTGTGCACCACTTTCTCCCTTATGCTTGCCGCGCCAGCTCATTCTCATGCCCACACTATGGTTTTACATACCTTGCCTTTACCCATTTTACCGCGGCCAAAAGACGACCAACAGCGATAACAAAAATATATATAACGCCCCCGACGTGACACAAAAAAAGGGATGCAACACGAGGACTTCCCAGGAGGTGACCCATCCTAGTACTACTCTCGCCAAAGCACGCTTAACTTCGGAGTTCTGATGGGATCCGGTGCTTTAGTGCTGGTATGATCGCATCCAACATGTTGTGCACCACTTTCTCCCTTATGCTTGCCGCTCTAGCTCATTCTCATGCCTACCATATGGTTTTAGATACCTTGTCTTTACCCATTTTACCGCCGCCAAAAGACGACAACCAGCGATAGCAAAAATATATATAACGCCCCCGACGTGACGCAAAAAAAGGGATGCAACACGAGGACTTCCGAGAAGGTCACCCATCCTAGTACTGCTCTCGCCGAAGCACGCTTAATTCGGAGTTCTGATGGGATCCGGTGCTTTAGTGCTGGTATGATCGCATCTGACATGTTGTGCACCACTTTCTCCCTTATGCTTGCCGCTCCAGCTCATTCTCATGCCTACACTATGGTTTTACATACCTTGCCTTTACCCATTTTACCGCCGCCAAAAGACGACCAACAGCGATAGCAAAAATATATATAACGCCCCCGACGTGACGCAAAAAAAGGGATGCAACACGAGGACTTCCCAGGAGGTCACCCATCCTAGTACTACTCTCGCCCAAGCACGCTTAACTTCGGAGTTCTGATGGGATCTGGTGCTTTAGTGCTGGTATGATCGCATCCGACATGTTGTGCACCACTTTCTCCCTTATGCTTGCCGCTCCAGCTCATTCTCATGCCTACACTATGGTTTTACATACCTTGCCTTTACCCATTTTACCGCCGCCAAAAGACGACCAACAGCGATAGCAAAAATATATATAACGCCCCCGACGTGACGCAAAAAAGGGATGCAACACGAGGACTTCCCTAGGAGGTCACCCATCTAGTACTACTCTCGCCCAAGCACGATTAACTTCGGAGATCTGATGGGATCCGGTGCTTTAGTGCTGATATGATCGCATCCGACATGTTGTGCACCACTTTCACTCTTATGCTTGCCGCTCCAGCTCATTCTCATGCCTACACTATGGTTTTACATACCTTGCCTTTACCCATTTTACCGCCGCCAAAAGACGACCAACAGCGATAGCAAAAATATATATAACACTCCCGACTGTGACGCAAAAAAAGGGATGCAACACGAGGACTTCCCAGGAGGTCACCCATCCTAGTACTACTCTCGCCCAAGCACGCTTAACTTCGGAGATTCTGATGGGATCCGATGCTTTAGTGCTGGTATGATCGCATCCGACATGTTGTGCACCACTTTCTCCCTTATGCTTGCCGCTCCAGCTCATTCTCATGCCTACACTATGGTTTTACATACCTCGCCTTACCCATTTTACCGCCGCCAAAAGACGACCAACAGCGATAGCAAAAATATATATAACACCCCTCGACGTGACGCAATAAAAGGGATGCAACACGAGGACTTCCCAGGAGGTCACCCATCCTAGTACTACTCTCGCCGAAGCACGCTTAATTTCAGAGTTCTATTGGGATCCGGTGCTTTAGTGCTAGTTTGATCGCATCCGACATGTTGTGCACCATTTTCTCCCTTATGCTTGCCGCTCTAGCTCATTCTCATGCCTACACTATGGTTTTACATACCTTGCCTTTACCCATTTTACAGCCGCAGAAAGACGACCAACAGCGATAGCAAAAATATATATAACACCCTCGACGTGACACAAAAAAAGGGATGCAACACGAGGACTTCCTAGGAGGTCACCCATCCTAGTACTACTCTCGTCGAAGCACGCTTAATTTCGGAGTTCTATTGGGATCCGGTGCTTTAGTGCTAGTTTGATCGCATCCGACATGTTGTGCACCACTTTCTCCCTTATGCTTGTCGATCCAGCTCATTCTCATGCCTACACTATGGTTTTACATACCTTGCCTTTACCTATTTTACCGCCGCCAAAAGACGACCAACAGCGATAGCAAAAATATATATAACGCCCCCGACGTGACGCAAAAAAAGGGATGCAACACGAGGACTTCCGAGGAGGTCACCCATCCTAGTACTACTCTCGCCCAAGCACGCTTAACTTCGGAGTTCTGATGGGATCCGGTGCTTTAGTGCTGGTATGATCGCATCCGACATGTTGTGCACCACTTTCTCCCTTATGCTTGCCGCTCCAGCTCATTCTCATGCCTACACTATGGTTTTACATACCTTGCCTTTACCCATTTTACCGCCGCCAAAAGACGACCAACAGCGATAGCAAAAATATATATAACGCCCCCGACGTGACGCAAAAAAGGATGCAACACGAGGACTTCCCAGGAGGTCACCCATCCTAGTACTACTCTCGCCCAAGCACGCTTAACTTCGGAGTTCTGATGGGATCCGATGCTTTAGTGCTGGTATGATCGCATCCGACATGTTGTGCACCACTTTCTCCCTTATGCTTGCCGCTCTAGCTCATTCTCATGCCTACACTATGGTTTTACATACCTTGCCTTTACCCATTTTACCGCCGGCAAAACACGACCAAGAGCGATAGCAAAAATATATATAACACCCTCGACGTGACACAAAAAAAGGGATGCACCACGAGGACTTCCCAAGAGGTCACCCATCCTAGTACTACTCTCGCCCAAGCACGCTTAACTTTGGAGTTTTGATGGGATCCGGTGCTTTAGTGCTGGGATGATCGCATCCGACATGTTGTGCACCACTTTCTCCCTTATGCTTGCCGCTCTAGCTCATTCTCAAGCCTATACTATGGTTTTACAAACCTTGCCTTTACCCATTTTACCGCAGCCCAAAGACGACCAACAACGATAGCAAAAATATATATAACGCCCCCGACGTGACGGAAACAAAGGGTTGAAACACGAGGACTTCCCAGGAGGTCACCCAGCCTGGTACTACTCTCGCCCAAGCACGCTTAACTTCGGAGATCTAATGGGATCCTGGTGCTTTAGTGCTGGTATGATCGCATCCGACATGTTGTGCACCACTTTCTCCCTTATGCTTGCCGCTCCAGCTCATTCTCATGCCTACACTATGGTTTTACATACCTTGCCTTTACCCATTTTACCGCCGCCAAAAGACGACCAACAGCGATAGCAAAAATATATATAACGCCCCCGACGTGACGCAAAAAAAGGGATGCAACACGAGGACTTCCAGGAGGTCACCCATTCTAGTACTACTCTCGCCCAAGCACGCATAACTTCGGAGTTCTGGTGGGATCTGGTGCTTTAGTGCTGGTATGATCGCATCCGACATGTTGTGCACCACTTTCTCCCTTATGCTTGCCGCTCCAGCTCATTCTCATGCCTACACTATGGTTTTACATACCTTGCCTTTACCCATTTTACCAGCCGCCAAAAGACGACCAACAGCGATAGCAAAAATATATATAACGCCCCCGACGTGACGCAAAAAAAGGGATGCAACACGAGGACTTCCTAGGAGGTCACCCATCCTAGTACTACTCTCGCCCAAGCACGCTTAACTTCGGAGTTCTGATGGGATCCGGTGCTTTAGTGCTAGTATGATCGCATCCGAAATGTTGTGCACCACTTTCTTCCTTATGCTTGCCGCTCCAAGCTCATTCTCATGCCTACACTATGGTTTTACATACCTTGCCTTTACCCATTTTACCGCCGCCAAAAGACGACCAACAGCGATAGCAAAAATATATATAACGCTCCCTGACGTGACGCAAAAAAAGGATGCAACACGAGGACTTTCCTAGGAGGTCACCCATCCTAGTACTACTCTCGCCCAAGCACGCTTAACTTCGGAGTTCTGATGGTATCCGAAGCTTTAGTGCTTGTATGATCGCATCCGACATGTTGTGCACCACTTTCTCCCTTATACTTGCCGCTCCAGCTCATTCTCATGCCTACACTATGGTTTTACATACCTTGCCTTTACCCATTTTACCGACGCCAAAAGACGACCAACAGCGATAGCAAAAATATATATAACGCCCCCGATGTGACACAAAAAAAGGGATGCAACAGGAGGACTTCCCAGGAGGTGACCCTTCCTAGTACTACTCTCGCCCAAGCACGCTTAACTTCGGAGTTCTAATGGTATCCGGTGCTTTAGTGCTGGTATAATCGCATCCGACTTGTTGTGCACCACTTTCTCCCTTATGCTTGCCGCGCCAGCTCATTCTCATGCCCACACTATGGTTTTACATACCTTGCCTTTACCCATTTTACCGCCGCCAAAAGACGACCAACAGCGATAACAAAAATATATATAACGCCCCCGACGTGACACAAAAAAAGGGATGCAACACGAGGACTTCCCAGGAGGTCACCCATCCTAGTACTACTCTCGCCAAGCATGCTTAACTTCGGAGTTCTGATGGGATCCGGTGCTTTAGTGCTGGTATGATCGGATCCGACATGTTGTGCACCACTTTCTCCCTTATGCTTGCCGCTCCAGCTCATTCTCATGCCTACCCTATGGTTTTAGATACCTTGTCCTTTACCCATTTTACCGCCGCCAAAAGACGACCAACAGCGATAGCAAAATTATATATAACGCCCCCGACGTGACGCAAAAAAAGGGATGCAACACGAGGACTTCCAAGAAGGTCACCCATCCTAGTACTGCTCTCACCGAAGCACGCTTAATTTCGGAGCTCTGATGGGATCCGGTGCTTTAGTGCTGGTATGATCGCATCCGACATGTTGTGCACCACTTTCTCACTTATGCTTGCCGCTCCAGCTCATTCTCATGCCTACACTACGGTTTTACATACCTTGCCTTTACCCATTTTACCGCCGCCAAAAGACGACCAACAGCGATAGCAAAAATATATATCACGCCCCCGACGTGACGCAAAAAATGGGATGCAACACAAGGACTTCCCATGTGGTCACCCATCCTAGTACTACTCTCGCCAAATCATGCTTAACCTCGGAGATCTAATGGGATCTGATGCTTTAGTGCTGGTATGATCGCATCCGACATGTTGTGCACCACTTTCTCCCTTATGCTTGCCGCTCCTAGCTCATTCTCATGCCTACACTATGGTTTTACATACCTTGCCTTTACCCATTTTACCGCCGCCCAAAGACGACCAACAGCGATAGCTAAAATATATATAACGCCCCCGACGTGACGGAAACAAAGGGATGCAACACGAGGACTTCCGTGGAGGTCACCCATCCTAGTACTACTCTCGCCCAAGCACGCTTAACTTCGGAGTTCTAATGGGATCCGGTGCTTTAGTGCTGATATGATCGCATCCGACATGTTGTGCACCACTTTCTCCCTTATGCTTGCCGCTCCAGCTCATTCTCATGCCTACACTATGGTTTTACATACCTTGCCTTTACCCATTTTACCGCCGCCAAAAGACGACCAACAGCGATAGAAAAAATATATATAACGCTCCCGATGTGACGCAAAAAAAGTGATGCAACACGAGGACTTCCCAGGAGGTCACCCATCCTAGTACTACTCTCGCCCAAGAACGCTTAACTTCGGAGATCTGATGGGATCTGATGCTTTAGTGCTTGTATGATCGCATCCGACATGTTGTGCACCACTTTCTCCCTTATGCTTGCCGCTCTAGCTCATTCTCATGCCTACACTATGGTTTTACATACCTTGCCTTTACCCATTTTACCGCCGCCAAAAGACGACCAACAGCGATAGCAAAAATATATATAAGACCCTCGACGTGACACAAAAAAGGGATGCAACACGAGGACTTCCCAGGAGGTCACCCGTCCTAGTACTACTCTCGCCGAAGCACGCTTAATTTCGGAGTTCTATTGGGATCCGGTGCTTTAGTGCTAGTTTGATCGCGTCCGACATGTTGTGCACCACTTTCTCCCTTATGATTGCCGATCCAGCTCATTCTCATGCATACACTATGGTTTTACATACCTTGCCTTTACCTATTTTACCGCCGCCAAAAGACGACCAACAGCGATAGCAAAAATATATATAACGCCCCCGACGTGACGCAAAAAAAGGTATGCAACACGAGGACTTCCGAGGAGGTCACCCATCCTAGTACTACTCTCGCCCAAGCACGCTTAACTTCGGAGTTCTGATGGGATCCGGTGCTTTAGTGCTGGTTTGATCACATCCGACATGTTGTGCACCACTTTCACTCTTATGCTTGCCGCTCCAGCTTCATTCTCATGCCTACACTATGGTTTTACATACCTTGCCTTTACCCATTTTACCGCCGCCAAAATACGACCAACAGCGATAGCAAAAATATATATAACGCTCCCGATGTGACGCAAAAAAAGTGATGCAACACGAGGACTTCCTAGGAGGTCACCCATCCTAGTACTACTCTCGCCCAAGACGCTTAACTTCGGAGATCTGATGGGATCCGATGCTTTAGTGCTGGTATGATCGCATCCGACATGTTGTGCACCACTTTCTACCTTATGCTTGCCGCTCTAGCTCATTCTCATGCCTACACTATGGTTTTACATACCTTGCCTTTACCCATTTTACCGCCGGCAAAAGACGACCAAGAGCGATAGCAAAAATATATATAACACCCTCGACGTGACACAAAAAAAGGGATGCAACACGAGGAGTTCCCAGGAGGTCACCCATCCTAGTACTACTCTCGCCCAAGCACGCTTAACCTCGGAGTTCTATTGGGATCCGGTGCTTTAGTGCTGGTATGATCGCATCCGACATGTTGTGCACCACTTTCTCCCTTATGCTTGCCGCTCTAGCTCATTCTCATGCTTACACTATGGTTTTACATACCTTGCCTTTACCCATTTTACCGCCGCAGAAAGACGACCAACAGCGATAGCAAAAATATATATAACACCCTCAACGTGACGGAAACAAAGGGTTGAAACACGAGGACTTCCCAGGAGGTCACCCAGCCTGGTACTACTCTCGCCCAAGCACGCTTAACTTCGGAGATCTAATGGGATCCGGTGCTTTAGTGCTGATATGATCGCATCCGACATGTTGTGCACCACTTTCTCCCTTATGCTTGCCGCTCCAGCTCATTCTCAAGCCTATACTATGGTTTTACATACCTTGCCTTTACGCATTTTACCGCCGCCAAAAGACGACCAACAGCGATAGCAAAAATATATATAACGCGCCCGATGTGACGCAAAAAAAGTGATGCAACACGAGGACTTCCCAGGAGGTCACCCATCCTAGTACTACTCTCGCCCGAGAACGCTTAACTTCGGAGATCTGATGGGATCCGATGCTTTAGTGCTTGTATGATCGCATCCGACATGTTGTGCACCACTTTCTCCCTTATGCTTGCCGCTCTAGCTCATTCTCATGCCTACACTATGGTTTTACATACCTTGACTTTACCCATTTTACCGCCGCCAAAAGACGACCAACAGCGATAGCAAAAATATATATAACACCCTCGACGTGACACAAAAAAGGGATGCAACACGAGGACTTCCCAGGAGGTCACCCGTCCTAGTACTACTCTCGCCGAAGCACGCTTAATTTCGGAGTTCTATTGGGATCCGGTGCTTTAGTGCTAGTTATGATCGCATCCGACATGTTGTGCACCACTTTCTCCCTTATGCTTGCCGATCCAGCTCATTCTCATGCCTACACTATGGTTTTACATACCTTGCCTTTACCCATTTTACCGCCGCCAAAAGACAACCAAGAGCGATAGCAAAAATATATATAACGCTCCCGACGTGACGCAAAAAAAGGGATGCAAAAAGAGGACTTCCCAGGTGGTCACCCATTCAAGTACTACTCTCGCCCAAGCACGCTTAACTTCGGAGTTCTGATCGGATATGGTGCTTTAGTGCTGGTATGATCGCATCCAACATGTTGTGCACCACTTTGTCCCTTATACTTGCCGCTCCGGCTCACTTTCATGCCTACACTATGGTTTTACATACCTCGCCTTTACCCATTTTACCGCCGCCCAAAGACAACGTGACGCAAAAAAAAGGGATGCAACATGAGGAGTTCCTAGGAGGTCACCCATCCTAGTACTACTCTCGCCCAGGCACGCTTAACTTTGGAGTTCTGATGGGATCCGGTGCTTTAGTGCTAGTATGATTGCATCCGAAAAGTTGTGCACCACTTTCTTCCTTATGCTTGCCGCTCCAACTCATTCTCATGCCTACACTATGGTTTTACATACCTTGCCTTTACCCATTTTACCGCCGCCAAAAGACGACCAACAGCAATAGCAAAAATATATATAACGCTCCTGACGTGACGCAAAAAAACGGATGCAACACGAGGACTTTCTAGGAGGTCACCCATCCTAGTACTACTCTCGCCCAAGCACGCTTAACTTCGGAGTTCTGATGGTATCCGAAGCTTTAGGGCTTGTATGATCGCATCCGACATGTTGTGCACCACTTTCTCCCTTATACTTGCCGCTCCAGCTCATTCTTATGCCTACACTATGGTTTTACATACCTTGCCTTTACCCATTTTACCGACGCCAAAAGACGACCAACAGCGATAGCAAAAATATAAATAACGCCCCCGATGTGACACAAAAAAAGGGAGGCAACAGGAGGACTTCCTAGGAGGTGACCCATTCCTAGTACTACTCTCGCCCAAGCACGCTTAACTTCGGAGTTCTAATGGTATCCGGTGCTTTAGTGCTGGTATAATCGCATCCGACTTGTTGTGCACCACTTTCTCCCTTATGCTTGCCGCGCCAGCTCATTCTCATGCCCACACTATGGTTTTACATACCTTGCCTTTACCCATTTTACCGCCGCCAAAAGACGACCAACAGCGATGACAAAAATATATATAACGCCCCCGACGTGACACAAAAAAAGGGATGCAACACGAGGACTTCCCAGGATGTCACCCATCCTAGTACTACTCTCGCCCAAGCACGGTTAACTTCGGAGATCTAATGGGATCCGGTGCTTTAGTGCTGATATGATCGCATCCGACATGTTGTGCACCACTTTCTCCCTTATGCTTGCCGCTCCAGCTCATTCTCATGCCTACACTTATGGTTTTACATACCTTGCCTTTACGCATTTTACCGCCGCCAAAAGACGACCAACAGCGATAGCAAAAATATATATAACGCTCCCGATGTGACGCAAAAAAAGTGATGCAACACGAGGACTTCCCAGGAGGTCACCCATCCTAGTACTACTCTCGCCCGAGAACGCTTAACTTCGGAGATCTGATGGGATCCGATGCTTTAGTGCTTGTATGATCGCATCCGACATGTTGTGCACCAATTTCTCCCTTATGCTTGCCGCTCTAGCTCATTCTCATGCCTACACTATGGTTTTACATACCTTGACTTTACCCATTTTACCGCCGCCAAAAGACGACCAACAGCGATAGCAAAAATATATATAACACCCTCGACGTGACACAAAAAAGGGATGCAACACGAGGACTTCCCAGGAGGTCACCCGTCCTAGTACTACTCTCGCCGAAGCACGCTTAATTTCGGAGTTCTATTGGGATCCGGTGCTTTAGTGCTAGTTTGATCGCATCCGACATGTTGTGCACCACTTTCTCCCTTATGCTTGCCGATCCAGCTCATTCTCATGCCTACACTATGGTTTTACATACCTTGCCTTTACCCTATTTTACCGCCGCCAAAAGACGACCAACAGCGATAGCAAAAATATATATAACGCCCCCGACGTGACGCAAAAAAAGGTATGCAACACGAGGACTTCCGAGGAGGTCACCCATCCTAGTACTACTCTCGCCCAAGCACGCTTAACTTCGGAGTTCTGATGGGATCCGGTGCTTTAGTGCTAGTTTGATCACATCCGACATGTTGTGCACCACTTTCACTCTTATGCTTGCCTGCTCCAGCTCATTCTCATGCCTACACTATGGTTTTACATACCTTGCCTTTACCCATTTTACCGCCGCCAAAAGACGACCAACAGCGATAGAAAAAATATATATAACGCTCCCGACTGTGACGCAAAAAAAGGGATGCAACACGAGGACTTCCTAGGAGGTCACCCATCCTAGTACTACTCTCGCCCAAGCACGCTTAACTTCGGAGATCTGATGGGATCCGATGCTTTAGTGCTTGTATGATTGCATCCGACATGTTGTGCACCACTTTCTCCCTTATGCTTGCCGCTCCTAGCTCATTCTCATGCCTACACTATGGTTTTACATACCTTGCCTTTACCCATTTTACCGCCGCCAAAAGATGACCAACAGCGATAGCAAAATATATATAACACCCTCGAAGTGACAGCAAAAAAAGGGATGCAACACGAGGACTTCCCAGGAGGTCACCCATCCTAGTACTACTCTCGCCGAAGCACGCTTAATTTCGGAGTTCTATTGGGATCCGTTGCTTTAGTGCTAGTATGATCGCATCCGACATGTTGTGCACCACTTTCTCCCTTATGCTTGCCGCTCCAGCTCATTCTCATGCCTACACTATGGTTTTACATACCTTGCCTTTACCCATTTTACCGCCGCAGAAAGACGACCAACAGCGATAGCAACAATATATATAACACCCCTCGACGTGACGACAAAAAAAGGGATGCAACACGAGGACTTCCCAGGAGGTCACCCATCCTAGTACTACTCTCGCCGAAGCACGCTTAATTTCGGAGTTCTATGGGATCCGGTGCTTTAGTGCTAGTATGATCGCATCCGACATGTTGTGCACCACTTTCTCCCTTATGCTTGCTGATCCAGCTCATTCTCATGCCTACACTATGGTTTTACATACCTTTCCTTTACCTATTATACCGCCGCCAAAAAGGACCAACAGCGATAGCAAAAATATATATAACGCCCCCGACGTGACGCAAAAAAAGTATGCAACCCGAGGACTTCCGAGGAGGTCACCCATCCTAGTACTACTTTCACCCAAGCACGCTTAACTTCGGAGTTCTAATGGTATCCGGTGCTTTAGTGCTGGTATAATCGCATCCGACTTGTTGTGCACCACTTTCTCCCTTATGCTTGCCGCGCCAGCTCATTCTCATGCCTACCACTATGGTTTTACATACCTTGCCTTTACCCATTTTACCGCCGCCAAAAGACGACCAACAGCGATAACAAAAATATATATAACGCCCCCGACGTGACACAAAAAAAGGGATGCAACACGAGAACTTCCTAGGAGGTCACCCATCCTAGTACTACTCTCGCCAAAGCATGCTTAACTTCGGAGTTCTGATGGGATCCGGTGCTTTAGTGCTGTTATGATCGGATCCGACATGTTGTGCACCACTTTCTCCCTTATGCTTGCCGCTCCAGCTCATTCTCATGCCTACCCTATGGTTTTAGATACCTTGTCTTTACCCATTTTACCGTCGCCAAAAGACGACCAACAGCGATAGCAAAAATATATATAACCCCCCCACGTGATACAAAAAAAGGGATGCAACACGAGGACTTCCCAGGAGGTCACCCATCCTAGTACTACTCTCGCCAAAGCATGCTTAACTTCGGAGTTCTGATGGGATCCGGTGCTTTAGTGCTGGTTTGATCACATCCGACATGTTGTGCACCACTTTCACTCTTATACTTGCCGCTCTAGTTCATTCTCATGCCTACACTATGGTTTTACATACCTTGCCTTTACCCATTTTACCGCCGCCAAAAGACGACCAACAACGATAGAAAAAATATATATAACGATCCCGATGTGACGCAAAAAAAGTGATGCAACACGAGGACTTCCGAGGAGGTCACCCATCCTAGTACTACTCTCGCCCAAGACGCTTAACTTCGGAGATCTCATGGGATCCGATGCTTTAGTGCTTGTATGATCTCATCCGACATATTGTGCACCACTTTCTCCCTTATGCTTGCCGCTCTAGCTCATTCTCATGCCTAGACTATGGTTTTACATACCTTGCCTTTACCCATTTTACCGCCGCCAAAAGACGACCAACAGCGATAGCAAAAATATGTATAACACCCTCGATGTGACACAAAAAAAGGGATGCAACACGAGGACTTCCCAGGAGGTCACCCATCCTAGTAGTACTCTCGCCGAAGCACGCTTAATTTCGGAGTTCTATTGGGATCCGGTGCTTTAGTGCTAGTTTGATCACATCCGACATGTTGTGCACCACTTTCTCCCTTATGCTTGCCGATGCAGCTCATTCTCATGCCTACACTATGGTTTTACATACCTTGCCTTTACCTATTTTACCGCCGCCAAAAGACGACCAACAGCGATAGAAAAATATATATAACGCCCCCGACGTGACGCAAAAAAAAGGTATGCAACACGAGGACTTCCGAGGAGGTCACCCATCCTAGTAATACTCTCGCCCAAGCACGCTTAACTTCGGAGTTCTGATGGGATCCGGTGCTTTAGTGCTGGTTGATCGCACCCGACATGTTGTGCGCCACTTTCACTCTTATGCTTGCCGCTCCAGCTCATTCTCATGCCTACACTATGGTTTTACATACCTTGCATTTACCCATTTTACCGCCGCCAAAAGACGACCAACAGCGATAGCAAAAATATATATAACGCCCCCGACATGACGCAAAAAAAAGGGATGCAAAAAGAGGACTTCCCAGGTGGTCACCCATTCAAGACTACTCTCGCCCAAGCACGCTTAACTTCGGAGTTCTGATGGGATATGGTGCTTTAGTGCTGGTATGATCGCATCCAACATGTTGTGCACCACTTTCTCCCTTATGCTTGCCGCTCCAGCTCATTTCTCATGCCTACACTATGGTTTTACATACCTTGCCTTTACCCATTTTACCGCCGCCAAAAGACGACCAACAGCGATAGAAAAATATATATAACGCCCCCGACGTGACGCAAAAAAAGGGATGCAACACGAGGACTTCCCAGGAGGTCATCCATCCTAGTACTACTCTCGCCCAAGCACGCTTAACTTCGGAGTTCTGATGGGATCCGATGCTTTAGTGCTGGTATGATCGCATCCGACATGTTATGCAACACTTTCTCCCTTATGCTTGCCGCTCCAGCTCATTCTCATGCCTACACTGATGGTTTTACATACCTTGCCTTTACCCATTTTACCGCCGCCAAAAGACGACCAACAGCGATAGCAAAATATATATAACGCCCCCGACGTGACGCAAAAAAGGGATGCAACACGAGGACTTCCCAGGAGGTCACCCATCCTAGTACTACTCTCGCCTAAGAAGCACGCTTAACTTCGGAGTTCTGATGGGATCCGGTGCTTTAGTGCTGGTATCATCGCATCCGACATGTTGTGCACCACTTCCTCCCTTATGCTTGCCGCTCCAGCTCATTCTCATGCCTACCCTTTGGTTTTACATACCTTGCCTTTACCCATTTTACCGCCGCCAAAAGAGGACCAACAGCGATAGCAAAAATATATATCACGCCCCCGACGTGACGCAAAAAAAGGGATGCAAGACAAGGACTTCCCAGGTGGTCACCCATCTTAGTACTACTCTCGCCAAAGAACGCTTAACCTCGGAGATCTAATGGGATCCGATGCTTTAGTGCTGGTATGATCGCATCCGACATGTTGTGCACCACTTTCTCCTTTATGCTTGCCGCTCTAGCTCATTCTCATGCCTACACTATGGTTTTACAAACCTTGTCTTTACCCATTTTACCGCAGCCCAAAGACGACCAACAGCGATAGCAAAAATATATATAACGCCCCCGACATGACGGAAACAAAGGGATGCAACACGAGGACTTCCCAGGAGGTCACCCAGCCTGGTACTACTCTCACCCAAGCACGCTTAACTTCAGAGATCTAATGGGATCTGGTGCTTTTGTGCTGATATGATTGCATCCGACATGTTGTGCACCACTTTATCCCTTATGCTTGCCGCTCCAGCTCATTCTCATGCCTACATTATGGTTTTACATACCTTGCCTTTACCCATTTTACCGCCGCCAAAAGACGACCAACAGAGATAGCAAAAATATATATAACGCTCCCGACGTGACGCAAAAAAAGTGATGCAACACGAGGACTTCCCAGGAGGACACCCATCCTAGTACTACTCTCGCCCAAGAACGCTTAACTTAGGAGATCTGATGGGATCCGATGCTTTAGTGCTTGTATGATCGCATCCGACATGCTATGCACCACTTCTCCCTTATGCTTGCCGCTCTAGCTCATTCTCATGCCTACACTATGGTTTTACATACTTTTCCTTTACCCATTTTACCGCCGCCAAAAGACGACCAACAGCGATAGCAAAAATATATATAACACCCTCGACGTGACGCAAAAAAAGGGATGCAACATGAGGACTTCCCAGGAGGTCACCCATCCTAGTACTACTCTCGCCGAAGCATGCTTAATTTCGGAGTTCTATTGGGATCCGGTGCTTTAGTGCTAGTTGATCGCATCCGACATGTTGTGCACCACTTTCTCCCTTATGCTTGCCGATCCAGCTCATTCTCATGCCTACACTATGGTTTTACATACCTTGCCTTTACCTATTTTACCGCCGCCAAAAGACGACCAACAGCGATAGCAAAAATATATAACCGCCCCCGACGTGACGCAAAAAAAAGGTATGCAACACGAGGACTTCCGAGGAGGTCACCCATCCTAGTACTACTCTCGCCCAAGCACGCTTAACTTTGGAGTTTGATGGGATCTGGTGCTTTAGTGCTGGTTTGATCGCATCCGACATGTTGTGCACCACTTTCACTCTTATGCTTGCCGCTCCAGCTCATTCTCGTGCCTACACTATGGTTTTACATACCTTGCATTTACCCATTTTACCGCCGCCAAAAGACGACCAACAGCGATAGCAAAAATATATATAACGCCCCCCGACATGACGCAAAAAAAAGGGATGCAAAAAGAGGACTTCCCAGGTGGTCACCCATTCAAGACTACTCTCACGCAAGCACGCTTAACTTCGGACTTCTGATGGGATATGGTGCTTTAGTGCTGGTATGATCGCATCCAACATGTTGTGCACCACTTTCTCCCTTATGCTTGCCGCTCCAGCTCATTTTCATGCCTACACTATGGTTTTAGATACCTTGCCTTTACCCATTTTACCGCCGCCAAAAGATGACCAACAACGACAGCAAAATATATATAACGCCCCCCGCCGTGACGCAAAAAAAGGGATGCAACACGAGGACTTCCCAGGAGGTCATCCATCCTAGTAATACTCTCGCTCAAGCACGCTTAACTTCGGAGTTCTGATGGGATCCGATGCTTTAGTGCTGGTATGATCGCATCCGGCATGTTATGCACCACTTTCTCCCTTATGCTTGCCGCTCCAGCTCATTCTCATGCATACACGATGGTTTTACATACCTTGCCTTTACCCATTTTACCGCCGCCAAAAGAAGACCAACAGCGATAGAAAAATATATATATAACGCCCCCGACGTATCGCAAAAAAAGGGATGCAACACGAGGACTTCCCAGGAGGTCACCCATCCTAGTACTACTCTCGCCCAAGAAGCACGCTTAACTTCGGAGTTCTGATGGAATCCGGTGCTTTTAGTGCTGGTATGATCGCATCCGACATGTTGTGCACCACTTCCTCCCTTATGCTTGCCGCTCTCCAGCTCATCTCATGCCTACCCTTTGGTTTTACATACCTTGCCTTTACCCATTT